>OY821517.1:219008737-219096237 GCA_963682025.1 Cordilura impudica | reverse complement strand
TATTATTATTATTATTATTATTATTATTATTATTATTATTATTATTATTATTATTATTATTATTATTATTATTATTATTATTATTATTATTATTATTATTATTATTATTATTATTATTATTATTATTATTATTATTATTATTATTATTATTATTATTATTATTATTATTATTATTATTATTATTATTATTATTATTATTATTATTATTATTATTATTATTATTATTATTATTATTATTATTATTATTATTATTATTATTATTATTATATTATTATTATTATTATTATTATTATTATTATTATTATTATTATTATTATATTATTATTATTATTATTATTATTATTATTATTATTATTATTATTATTATTATTATTATTATTATTATTATTATTATTATTATTATTATTATTATTATTATTATTATTATTATTATTATTATTATTATTATTATTATTATTATTATTATTATTATTATTATTATTATTATTATTATTATTATTATTATTATTATTATTATTATTATTATTATTATTATTATTATTATTATTATTATTATTATTATTATTATTATTATTATTATTATTATTATTATTATTATTATTATTATTATTATTATTATTATTATTATTATTATTATTATTATTATTATTATTATTATTATTATTATTATTATTATTATTATTATTATTATTATTATTATTATTATTATTATTATTATTATTATTATTATTATTATTATTATTATTATTATTATTATTATTATTATTATTATTATTATTATTATTATTATTATTATTATTATTATTATTATTATTATTATTATTATTATTATTATTATTATTATTATTATTATTATTATTATTATTATTATTATTATTATTATTATTATTATTATTATTATTATTATTATTATTATTATTATTATTATTATTATTATTATTATTATTATTATATTATTATTATTATTATTATTATTATTATTATTATTATTATTATTATTATTATTATTATTATTATTATTATTATTATTATTATTATTATTATTATATTATTATTATTATTATTATTATTATTATTATTATTATTATTATTATTATTATTATTATTATTATTATTATTATTATTATTATATTATTATTATTATTATTATTATTATTATTATTATTATTATTATTATTATTATTATTATTATTATTATTATTATTATTATTATTATTATTATTATTATTATTATTATTATTATTATTATTATTATTATTATTATTATTATTATTATTATTATTATTATTATTATTATTATTATTATTATTATTATTATTATTATTATTATTATTATTATTATTATTATTATTATTATTATTATTATTATTATTATTATTATTATTATTATTATTAATTATTATTATTATTATTATTATTATTATTATTATTATTATTATTATTATTATTATAATTATTATTATTATTATTATTATTATTATTATTATTATTATTATTATTATTATTATTATTATTATTATTATTATTATTATTATTATTATTATTATTATTATTATTATTATTATTATTATATTATTATTATTATTATTATTATTATTATTATTATTATTATTATTATTATTATTATTATTATTATTATTATTATTATTATTATTATTATTATTATTATTATTATTATTATTATTATTATTATTATTATTATTATTATTATTATTATTATTATTATTATTATTATTATTATTATTATTATTATTATTATTATTATTATTATTATTATTATTATTATTATTATATTATTATTATTATTATTATTATTATTATTATTATTATTATTATTATTATTATTATTATTATTATTATTATTATTATTATTATTATTATTATTATTATTATTATTATTATTATTATTATTATTATTATTATTATTATTATTATTATTATTATTATTATTATTATTATTATTATTATTATTATTATTATTATTATTATTATTATTATTATTATTATTATTATTATTATTATTATTATTATTATTATTATTATTATTATTATTATTATTATTATTATTATTATTATTATTATTATTATTATTATTATTATTATTATTATTATTATTATTATTATTATTATTATTATTATTATTATTATTATTATTATTATTATTATTATTATTATTATTATTATTATTATTATTATTATTATTATTATTATTATTATTATTATTATTATTATTATTATTATTATTATTATTATTATTATTATTATTATTATTATTATTATTATTATTATTATTATTATTATTATTATTATTATTATTATTATTATTATTATTATTTTATTATTATTATTATTATTATTATTATTATTATTATTATTATTATTATTATTATTATTATTATTATTATTATTATTATTATTATTATTATTATTTATTATTATTATTATTATTATTATTATTATTATTATTATTATTATTATTATTATTATTATTATTATTATTATTATTATTATTATTATTATTATTATTATTATTATTATTATTATTATTATTATTATTATTATTATTATTATTATTATTATTATTATTATTATTATTATTATTATTATTATTATTATTATTATTATTATTATTATTATTATTATTATTATTATTATTATTATTATTATTATTATTATTATTATTATTATTATTATTATTATTATTATTATTATTATTATTATATTATTATTATTATTATTATTATTATTATTATTATTATTATTATTATTATTATTATTATTATTTATTATTATTATTATTATTATTATTATTATTATTATTATTATTATTATTATTATTATTATTATTATTATTATTATTATTATTATTATTATTATTATTATTATTATTATTATTATTATTATTATTATTATTATTATTATTATTATTATTATTATTATTATTATTATTATTATTATTATTATTATTATTATTATTATTATTATTATTATTATTATTATTATTATTATTATTATTATTATTATTATTATTATTATTATTATTATTATATTATTATTATTATTATTATTATTATTATTATTATTATTATTATTATTATTATTATTATTATTATTATTATTATTATTATTATTATTATTATTATTATTATTATTATTATTATTATTATTATTATTATTATTATTATTATTATTATTATTATTATTATTATTATTATTATTATTATTATTATTATTATTATTATTATTATTATTATTATTATTATTATTATTATTATTATTATTATTATTATTATTATTATTATTATTATTATTATTATTATTATTATTATTATTATTATTATTATTATTATTATTATTATTATTATTATTATTATTATTATTATTATTATTATTATTATTATTATTATTATTATTATTATTATTATTATTATTATTATTATTATTATTATTATTATTATTATTATTATTATTATTATTATTATTATTATTATTATTATTATTATTATTATTATTATTATTATTATTATTATTATTATTATTATTATTATTATTATTATTATTATTATTATTATTATTATTATTATTATTATTATTATTATTATTATTATTATTATTATTATTATTATTATTATTATTATTATTATTATTATTATTATTATTATTATTATTATTATTATTATTATTATTATTATTATTATTATTATTATTATTATTATTATTATTATTATTATTATTATTATTATTATTATTATTATTATTATTATTATTATTATTATTATTATTATTATTATTATTATTATTATTATTATTATTATTATTATTATTATTATTATTATTATTATTATTATTATTATTATTATTATTATTATTATTATTATTATTATTATTATTATTATTATTATTATTATTATTATTATTATTATTATTATTATTATTATTATTATTATTATTATTATTATTATTATTATTATTATTATTATTATTATTATTATTATTATTATTATTATTATTATTATTATTATTATTATTATTATTATTATTATTATTATTATTATTATTATTATTATTATTATTATTATTATTATTATTATTATTATTATTATTATTATTATTATTATTATTATTATTATTATTATTATTATTATTATTATTATTATTATTATTATTATTATTATTATTATTATTATTATTATTATTATTATTATTATTATTATTATTATTATTATTATTATTATTATTATTATTATTATTATTATTATTATTATTATTATTATTATTATTATTATTATTATTATTATTATTATTATTATTATTATTATTATTATTATTATTATTATTATTATTATTATTATTATTATTATTATTATTATTATTATTATTATTATTATTATTATTAGTATTATTATTATTATTATTATTATTATTATTATTATTATTATTATTATTATTATTATTATTATTATTATTATTATTATTATTATTATTATTATCATTATTATTATTATTATTATTATTATTATTATTTATTGTTATTATTTGTTATTATTTGTTATTATTTATTATTAATTATTATTATTTATTATTATTATTTATTATTATTATTGTTATTATTATTATTATTATAGATACATTTTTGTTTTACCTTTAATAAATTGTTAAAGAAACATTTTATATTTTACACTTTAATAATATGTTCTTATTTGTATTTTTTCTATTTAACATTTGTGTCAATCTACACTACATTTTCTTGACTCCTCCAAGATAAGCAATTAACCTAACTTAAATAACAATTTATATGCCCTGAAAAACATATGTGTTGACCCATAAAATTTACAATTGTCTTCCGATGTATCACACGGTAATCGTGAAATCTACTTGTGTGTTCTACATATGGAGTTCCACATCTGTTCACATACGTAACTAAACACTTTCGTGCTGTTCTCAAATGATCTGTAAGCGTACCGCCACTTGAGTGCAACACGATATTGTTTTGTCATGTTTTTGGGTCTTTTTATTTTTATTACTATTTAAAATTTATTTAATTGTGAGTAACCTTGAGTTTATTATTTATGGTAACTCACATAACAAAAATACTTAATTGCTATTTTGTTTTGGCTATGAGTAATACATTTGCATTACTCATGGGTATACTACACCCTTGCCCTAAAGAGAAATCTTACAATTTTTATAAATATTCAAAATGAAAATTGTAGGATTGCTTATAATATATATGATTATTTTGGTTATCTTGTATTTCTTCTTTTTTTTTTGTCTTACATTTAAAAAAAAATTTATTTTTCATATCTTTTTAACAAGTTTTTGTGGAATGATTTTACGTTATATTTAATTTGCACCAATACATTCAGATCATCTATATCTACTATGGTATATACGGTGATTCACTTTTTGTCCTATTGCTTGCCTTCACTAATACTGAATCTCCTACCTCTAACTCTATGCTATTGCTATTTTTATGAGATTCTATGCTTCTTTTCTCTTTTACCGTATTTAATAGTTTCCTTGCACTTTCCAATGAGTATTTTAGCCTAACTTTTAATTCATTTGCATAATTCTCAAAGTTATAAACCATTTGATGATTCATGACTTCATCGCCTGGTAAACTTGCTAATTTGCCAAATATTAGCTCAAATGATGAGTACTCTGTATCCACGTGAGGAGTGATGATATAAGCAAAGGAATAATATGATATCCATTTATCCCATTCATCATCTTCCACTTAAGACAAAAAATACTCGTTGAGAACCCTGTGGTTCCCTTCAATTGTGCCTAACGTTTCGTGATGATACGGTGTTGAAAATTTTTGTTCGATTTTCAACAATTTGCATATTTCCTTCATTAACTCGTTCGTGAACTCAGTGCCCCTATCTGATTTAAGTACTTTAAATAGTCCGTATTTCAGTATTACGTTATCTGTCAATATCTTTGCTATTGACTTCGCTTCCTTTGTCCTCATCGGACAGGCAATTACATATTTAGTCAATTCGCATTGCATGGTTAGAATGTATCTATAGTCATTCGACGGACGTAAAGGACCTACTATGTCGATTACGACAGTATGAAAGCTTTTACTAGGTGCATAAGAAACGCAAAGTGGTTTTTTGGTGTGTCTTATCTGTTTATTCCTCTGACACAGATCACAACTTGAAACGTATTTTTTCACCATTTTTGTCATATCTTTCCCAACATATCTTTGTGTTAATTTTAGAAGAGTTTTTCTAACTCCAAAGTGACCTCCCGTTGGGGTGTTGTGGAATAATTCTATCAATTCCATTCTTTTTTTTTCATCTTTTACTTTTTGAGGCTTGTTGTATAGCATTATTGTGACGTTCGTGTTACTTAATTTATTGAGCTCATTATACTTATTTTTAAATTCATCTGCAGATATCCTATTAAATATTGCATCGTCCTTAGCGAGTGCAAATTTTCTATATTTTGTATTTTGTAAATAAGATTGTAGTTTCTCCAGAAGTTTACCTAAGTAGTTCGGATTATCGCCACATCTAACACGTGTTTCATTCATCTTATCATCATTTTCTACAATGTAACATAAATTTTCATTTCTTTTAGTTATAGGCCTTTTTTCAAATATAAACTTTAGTTTCCTTGCGCGCTTTACGTCATTTATGGATGTACAGTCCCATGCATGGAGTTGATCAGGCTCCTTATGTGATGTATCATCGTTTGTTTTATCTGCTATTTCTGTAGTTTTTCCTTTTCTTTTCATGCCTCTAGTTATTATTAATGCCTTTTTTACGCTCTCGTCATTCTCCAGTGGTATCATTGATTTTAATATGTCCGAATCAATTTGTATTCTTGACAAAGCATCCGCGTTGGTGTTGTTAGTACCTTTCTTGTACACAATCTCGAAATCGTAATCCGAAAGTTCCAATCTTATCCTGTCAACTTTGAACTCGGGTTCTTGTGTGAAAATATTGATACTAGCGGTCTGTGGTCAGTCACCACGGTGAATTTCCTTCCATACAGGTATGGTCTAAAAAATTGAATATCCCAATAAATTCCTAATAATTCTTTCTCTATGACTGGTTTATTTCTCTCGTATTTGTTCAGTGGCCTACTGGCAAAAGATATTGACAAATCTTCGCCAATTATCCCTTGTGAAAGTACTGCACCAAGTGTAAAATCTGATGCGTCCATAGTTAAAATGAATGTTTCCTTAAAAATTTGGGTATTGAAGTAAAGGAGGTTTAATCAATCTCATCTTCAAATTTTCGAATGCCGATTGACATTGCCCTGACCAAACAAACTTTACTTTCTTCTTAAGTAATTCATTCAAACAGTTCGCGATTTGTGCAAAATCTTTTATAAACCTTCTGTAATAATTACAAAAAGCTATAAATCTTCTCACATCGTCGGCATTTTTCGGTACTGGATATTTAGAAATCGCCTCGAATTTGCTTGGGTCGGGTTTAATACCTTCCACAGTAATGAGATGTCCTAAATAAACTACTTCAGGTTTTAGGAAACAACATTTCGCCGCATTCAACTTCAGATTGTATCTTGACAATCGTTCGAATACTTTGAGTAAGTTGTCGTTATGATGTCTTAAGCTGCATCCAAAAACTATTATGTCACCCATATAAGAATGCTTCAGACTCTAAACCAGAAAGTGCTATGATCATCCGCTGGAAGCTATTCGAAGAAATCTTCAGGCCAAATGGTAATCTGGTATATTGATAATGACCATTCTGAGTCGAATATGCCGTATAAGGTCTTGAGTCATGGTCAAGATCTATCTGGTGAAAAGAACTTGTCATGTCCAATGTCGAAAAATACTTAGCTCTACCGAGTTTGTCGAGAATGTCGTCTAATCTTGTTAATGGAAACTTGTCACTAACGACTTTATCATTCAGTTTCCTGAAATCAACGACCAACCTCCATTTTCTCAGATCAGTCTGTCCCTTCTTTGGAACTAACAAAAGTGGAGTATTATAGGGACTTATAGATGGCTCTATTATCCTGCTCTTCAATAGACTTTGTACCTGATTATTAATTTCTTCCGTATGTGTCTGTGGTAGACGATAATTTTTTATATACACCGGACTCGTGTCCTGTAATTGAATCGTTTGTTTGTAAAAGTTGTTAGTGATTAACTTCTCACCATCTAAATGAAAAATTGATTGATACTTTTCCAATATCGCTATAAGCTCTTCCCTGGCGTTGACATCCGTGTTATTCAAATTGAGTTCATCTAATAATTTTTTAAATCTATCTTTAGTATACCTTGTGCTATTGTTACCCATCCTATAGACGCTATAATTTTCCAAGGGGATAGTCTATTTTTAAATTTCTTATCACCGTTGTTTTATCAAGAACATTCAATAATCTTACGTGCTGATTTCCGTCTTTTGGAACAATTGCGTTTGCCAAAAACACTCCGTTTGCGATTTCCCTATTGCAAATTATGCCATCTTTTTCTAGTTTTAACTTAAAAGGTATAATAATTTCTGACCTCGGAGGGATCTTGACAGCATTTACCGTATATGTGTCACTGTGTATGGGGATCGTTATCAACTCACCCATAACCTTTACCGTTAGTATGTATCTTTCGTAATCAATATTGCAATTGTATTTGCAAAGGAAATCTCTTCCAATTATTCCATCCGTGTAAATAGGAATGTTCAGTTTTATAGAAACTGTACGTATTTTGTCATAAATTGTACTTAAACTATTTTATTGTCAGTTTGGTTTTCCATATCTAATAACTATGAAAAATTTCGCCTTACGTTTTAATAACATTTATGTAAGTAAAAAAGGGATTTTTAGTTGTTAGAAAAACCCAATTAATATCCTTATCGTATTTCTAAGTATTTTTAACTATAATAAAATCCTCACCTTTTGTAAGTGATGCACGTACGCACACTCAATGATAATATATACATTTATATGTGCTGCATGTGCGCACAACATCCTGACAATACTTATAGTGTCAGGTAGCCTAGTTTAGTAATAAGATTTTCATGTTTAGTACTTAAGTTGTTAATTTTGTAAATAAAAGTGAGTTCTCTTAAAACCCTTGAGCTGTTCGCGTCGTTATTTCCTAACATTTTGGTGACCCCTGAAATTAAAATCACGCAATCCTTCAGGAAGTGTTAAATTAAATTAAAAAAAAATATATATATAAATTTCATAATTCCCCCCACTAGTGGTAAGGATATTGAAATATTTATATTTGTTTAAACTGTAAAAAATTTGTTTGTCTCTGTTAAAAAAAAAATATATATAAATCGGTCGCGATAATGAATTAGTGAGTAAAAAAAAAGAGAAAAAATTGTACATATAAGAGAAATATATAACTGAAAGTCGAGGAGGTAAGTTTTATTTATTTTTTGCTAAAACAGCGGTGTAACCTATCTCGCAGAATGCAGATTAATTTTTGATAAATTTTAAATCCTATTTATATATATATATAACATTTTTTTTTTACAGTTTCCGTATATTTTTTGTACTATTTCTTAGTATTTTTTTTTAACACACTCATTAATTAAATATGGACCCTGTAACAATTATAAAAGAACAGAAAAGTTTAGGCAAGGAACTAGCTTCCTGTTACAATTCTTTGAGCGCATTAGCTCAGAGTAATGTTTCGAGGCAGGAAATGACGGCTAGAGTAATTAGTTTAAGGGAGACGTACCACGTAAATCAGGCAAAATTTGACAATTCCAGGCAATTCCAAATACACAGAAAATGTGTAGTAGGAGACGCAGCAAAAAAGATTTCAATGTTTGATTACAGGTCATACTAAGAGAGTATGTACTTTTAATATGTTATGTAAAAGTTGTAATGGGGATCACCATACTCTTTTACATAGGGAAAAACAGAATATTAAAACCTCTGTGGTAAAGGGAAGTAACAAAGGGAAAGAGGAAACGTGTGTGTTACTGTCCACTGCGGTAGTTGAAGTGAAAAACGGCGACAATCAATGGGTAAATTGTCGAGTACTTTTAGATAGTGGTTCACAGGTATCTCTGGTGACCAAAGCGTTTAAGGAAAATTTAAAGCTGAAAGGATTTAAGACAAGTGGAGAAATTGAGGGTCTCTCCAAAAACAGGTCGATTGTTGATGAGAAAGTAGGCATCAAATTGAGATCGAAGGCGTCAGGATATAAAACATACGTGGATGCATTGGTGATACAGACCATATTATCCGAAGTGCCACATAGAAAGATAGTAGCAGAGGAATTTGCGGAAAATGTAAAGTTAGCTGACCCAGAATATTATATACCAAAAGGGATAGATATGCTTATAGGAGCTGAGTTATTTTTCGACTTCATGTCTGAAGGTCAGATTAAAGATGAGAAAAATAATGTCACGTTGAAGAAAACAAAATTAGGTTGGATAGTAAGTGGGGCAGCTACAATAGATGACTCCAAAGTGGAATCGAGAATAGCAGCGACAGTACATTACACGACTGATGAGCAGGTTCAGAAATTTTGGTAAGTTGAGGAAATTCCACAAATAAATAAATTTTCCGTACATGAGAAAGTGTGTGAGCATATCTTCCAAAAAAGTTGGAAAATTTTACAGGATGGGAAATTTCAAGTTGAACTTCCGTTTAAAGATAAGAGCGAAAAGTTAGGAAATTCAAATTTTATTGCAAAAAGAAGATTTTTTGCCTTGGAAAGGAAGTTAGAAAACAACCCTGTGTTAAAAGTCCAGTACCACGACTTTCTAAAAAGTTATTTAGAATTGGGTCATATGGAAGTTATGAATAATAAAAATTAAAAGTGGATACTATTTACCACACCACTGCGTATTGCGTCCGGACAGTTCGTCAACTAAACTAAGAGATGTTTTTGATGCATCTTGTAAAACTACAACAAATGTATCTTTGAACGACATATTATATACAGGCCCTAGAATTCAGGAGGATCTATTTAATATTTTATTACGCTTTAGGAAACATCGTTATGTATTTTCGGCAGACATTGAAAAAATGTATAGGCAAATTTGGGTGGCAGAGAAACATAGGAAATATCAATTAATTTTTTGGCGTTGGAATCCAAATGAAAGCATTGAGGCATATGCCCTAAAAACCGTAACGTACGGAACAGCGTCTGCTCCTTATTTGGCAGTAAAATGTCTGCAGAAAATTGCTGATTGGAAAACAAACCAATTTCCACAAGAATCAGATGCAATTAGAAATGATTTTTACATGGACGATTTGATGACAGGAGGCAACTCCTTAGAATCAGTTAGAGCACTGAGAAAAAATATAGAAAAAATAATGCTGGATTTTGGAATGCCACTCCGAAAATGGTGTTCCAACGAAAAAACTTTGTTGGAAGGTATTGACAATGATAATATTGAAGGCAGCCTAAATATTGTTTCCAACCAATCACCACCTGTAAAGGCACTGGGGGTAAGATGGGATACAAGGTTGGACGAATTAGGGTTCAAATGTAATTGGGATACAGTGGATAAAGTGTCCAAGCGAACAATTTTAAGTGAGATTTCAAGATTATTTGATCCGCTTGGGTTAGTAGGTCCTGTAGTAGTAACGACAAAAATACTGTTACAGCAGCTGTGGAAATTGATAATTGATTGGGATGGCAAAGTCCCAGATGAAGTAGCCTTAAAGTGGAAAGTGATCAAAGACAATTTCATATTTTTTAAGGAAGTAAAGGTACCTAGGCGTATTATTGGTGTCAAGCCAACACAAGTAGAACTGCACGGATTTAGTGATGCATCTATGAAAGCATATGGTGCGGCAGTTTACATTAGATCGTTTGATAGCTGCGATAATGTATATACCCAATTAGCAGCATCGAAATCAAGGGTGGCCCCAATAAAGATATTAACGCTGCCAAGATTAGGACTTTGTGCTGCAGTATTATTAGTTGAGCTCATTAAGGCAGTCATTGAAAGCCTGAAAATTAAATTTGATAGTTTTATATTACACTGACTCATCAATAGTTTTAAGCTGGATTAAGCTAGATCCTGCTCGTTTACAGATTTTTGTGTCAAACCGAGTGAGTTTTATACAAGCTAACTCTGATGTTGCTAAATGGGAACATGTAAAATCAGAGCAAAATCCTGCGGATTTCATATCAAGAGGGTTGTTAGGGAAGGAATTAGTCAACAATAAAATTTGTTTTGAAGGTCCTGAATTTTTAAAGGATAATACGGTAAACGAATCAGCTTGGAACATAGTCAATGAAATACCTGAACTTAAAAAGAATGCGAAAGTGTTGCTAATTCAGGAAAAATCAGTAGTTTGGAAAAGGATAAGCCATAAAAATAATTTTAGATTTTTACAGAACGCATTGGCTTACGTACTTAAATTCATTAATATAGCTAGAAAGCGAAGTGATAAATCATTTATTATTTATAAGAAGGAAGCTCTAAATATTATGATAAAAGATATTCAGGAAATCCATTTTTCAGAGGAAATTAGGATTCTTAAAGCGAAGAAAATATTAAGCAAATCATCCCATTTGACATCATTGTTCCCAATATTAGATCAGAATGATATTATAAGAGTAGGAGGTAGGCTAGAAAATAGTAACTTATCATATGAAGCAAAACATCCAATTCTTCTTCCCTATAAGAACAAAATTGTAGAATTAATGATAACTAATTTACATATAGAACACTCACATGTAGGGCCACAAGGCTTACTGGCAATAATTAGGCAACAATTTTGGCCATTACGTGGTCGCCAGCTTGTTAAAAAAGTAGTTGGTAAATGTTATAGGTGTTTTAGGATACAGCCGAAAAATTTACACCAATTAATGGGTAACTTGCCAGAAGATCGAGTTATTAGAACTCGTCCTTTTTTGAATGTAGGTATAGATTTCCTTGGGCCTATTACTATTCATTACAAGATTAGAGGGAAGAAGACTGACAAATCATATGTGTGTTTATTTGTTTGCTTCACAACAAAGGCTGTTCACTTAGAAGTTGTATCGGATTTGACATCGGCAGCGTTTATAGGTGCACTGAAAAGGTTTTTAGCTAGAAGAGGTTGTCCATTAAAGATTTATTCTGATAATGGAACAAATTTTATAGGGGCAGCAAATAGCCTTAAGGATATGTTTACATTGTTTGCTAGTGAACAACATAAAAATAATCTAGATCAGTTTTGTGCTCAGAGAAACATAGAATGGTTGAACATACCAGCCAGATCACCGCATGTAGGTGGATTGTGGGAAGCATGTGTGAAATCAGTGAAAAACATTTTTATACGGTGACTGATGGGACAATGACGTACGAGGAGCTGTACACGCTCATGACACAGATAGAATCCATACTTAATTCCCATCCGATGACTCCGTTATCGGATGACCCTAATGACTACAAAGTGTTGACGCCAGGAAATTTTTTGATTGGAGAAGCATTTTCAACATTTGTGGACTCTTCTGGTAACAAATGTTATCAGGGAATGCGCGGACATTGGAAAACCGTACAAGCAAATATGGAACAGTTTTGGGGACGGTGGTCTTCCGAATACTTATCGGAATTACAGAAAAGGTACAAGTGGAACAAGCCATATACCAATATAGAGCCGGGTACCTTAGTTTTACTAAAAGATGAAAATAGTCCTCCAATGTGCTGGAGGCGGGGGAGGGTCATCCGAACTATAATGGGTTCGGATGGTTTTTGTAGAATGGTGGACGTAAGGACCAGCAATGGGGAAATCAAGAGGTCAATCCACAATGTTTGTCCTTTTCCTACCGAAGATGATGAAAATGGAGAAATAAAAAATCCATCCTTAGAAACAAATAAAGGAATGGACAATCCATCCTTAAAGTCAAATTTAAATGTTTGAAATCAAAATAAAAATCACCAAAGAAGCGGTAATTGCAAAAATGTAAAAGAAAAGAAAAGTAATTTAAATAAAATTAAAAATAAAAATATGCTGACAGTATTGTTAACGCTGTTAGCCATTGTAAGTCCCATAAAAAGTCAATATAATGTAAGTAGTTTTAGGAATAAGGCAGGGATATTCTTCGAGAAGGTAGCAACGGTAGGCTTAACGCGGACATCGTGGAACATCGCAGTACACATCAACATATCTGAATATGTAACAGCCATGACGTCGTTGGATAAAGCCATGATATCTCTGGGAATTTTACAAGCTAAGGAAGCTATTCATCATTCATCAGCAAATCAAAATCTCCAAACAATATATGAGAGGGTTGTAAACAGGCATGAAATGATAATGTCTTCGAGGCCTAACAGACAAAAAAGGTCACTATTACCGTTTGTCGGAGGAGTCTACCATTCATTATTTGGGCTCATGGATGAAGATCACGCCGAAGAAGTATCGCAGAAGATAAAGCAGAACGCTCAAAATGATAAATATATGCTTAACGTTGTCCGTAATCTATCATCAGTTCAAGATATGACGATGGACATAATAAGGAAACAGAACAAAGCTATTTTCAAAAACATTGAAACTTTAAGTGGTGCAATCCAGTCTCTTGAGAAGGAAGTACACGACACGAAAGATGAATCTGCGAGACTGAATGAAATGTCTAATATTCTAACGTCTTTAGAGATTCTAGAAAGAATACAAGAGGATATAATTGGAGCCGTATTCAATACTAAAGGAACCTTTCTTCATGCAATAATGCCGATTAAAAAGTTCAGAAAACAGATTGAACTTATAAAAACCAATGTAAATAAAAAGTTAAGACTGCCATCTGAAGAGCCTGTAGAACTAGCTAAGGTAGCTAAAGTTTCAACTAGAACAACAGCTGACTTTGTACTTTTCAACATTCAAGTTCCGCTGATAAATAATGAAGTTTTCTACGCATATGAGATATATACGTACCCAACAATGCATGACGGGTTCTCCATCAATATACATGCCAGCAGTAGATACTTACTAATTGATGAAAGAAAAACTCTGTACTACAGTCTGACTGGAGACAATTTCAAGCATTGCCAGAAGATGGCAGAACTTGCACTATGTCATCAAGTTCATCCTATATTCAACACCCGCACTACAAACAGCTGTGAACTGCAACTATTTTTGAAATCAAGACGAGTTCCCGAGAGTTGTGAAATTGAAATTAAAAACCCTCACAACTATTGGCGACAATCGCATGCGCCTAACACATGGATTTTCGCTGTATATGAAGATACACCATCGGAAATAACGTGCAACGGAAAGATGCAAAATGTTATCTTAGCAAACTCTGGACTATTAACAATGCAGCCCGAGTGCCATTTCGAAGCAGCAGATATACAGATGTGGGCTTATGACGCATATTCTGCGGATGTGAGTTATGTTTTTCCATCCTTAAACATTTCAACTTTTGTACCATCCATAACACACCTCACATTAAAAAGTGAAATGGAGATGTACAAAATTCCAGACATCCCATCGTCAACAAAAATACTTGGTCTCCCAACGCAACTTGACATTCATCATTTGACTCATTATGGTATGAGCTTCACAACATCTATCATCATTGGTATTATTCTGTTCTGGGTCCTAAGAAAAACATGTCAGATTTCAACAAGATATTTACCTGCTGCCGTTGCACTACCACGATTAATCTAGGGTAGCATTAAATAATTAAATACTATTTTTAGATTAAAAAAAAAAAAAAAGTTGTAAAACTGTAAAGGTTGAATTCTATTATACTTAGTTAATTCCATGTTACATTTCTTGTTAGTTCAAAGATTGGAATCTTTTAAGGCCGGCAGAATGTTCAGTTTTATAGATACTGTACGTATTTTGTCATAAACTGTACTTAAGCTATTTTATTGTCAGTTTGGTTTTCCAAGGAAAGTCATCGTTTACAATTTGTACTTTTTGTTGTATTGTATTATCTCCCAGTGGGATTTTCAAAGTGGTGGAACCCAAAGATCTTATCTTCTCTTTTGAGATTCCTGTTAAGCAGCAGTAATCATCCGGATCTTTTTCGTAATTCTGTAAAAGGTCTTCTTTACATAAGGAAACGTCAGCTCCTGTGTCGATCAAGAATGTCAACACAGCACTTGACCCTTGTATACATAACTTGATGTAGTTTTTTAAGTCGGATGAAATGCTATATACCTTATCAATGTTTATTGGTCTTGATCCGGAGAGTCCGTGTACGTCACAGTCTCCGGATGCTGCGAGTTTCCCTGTTCTCGAACATGATTTACGTTCCGCCCTCTGTTCGCGCCGTTATAATTGTTACTATTTCCACGCTTGTTTCCATTGTTGTAATTGTTACCACCTCTGTAGTTATTACCACGGTAGCCGTTACCACCTCTGTTATTATAACTATTGCCTTTAGCACTATTGTTTGCATTATTATTGTATCTTTTCGGACCATTGTTGTTTACACTATTACACATGTGGTTGTTTACACCATTGTAGCCGTTACTGTTGCTATTATAACTTCTGCCTTTATAATTGCTGTTACCACCGTTATTATAATTGCTATAATTGTTCCTGTAGTTGTCATAACGGTTGTTGCAATTTCTCTTGCCGTTGTTAACCCCTCTAAAGTTGTTACTATACTGTACATTTTGATACATTATCCGTTTCTGCGCCATGTCTGAGGCTGTTATTATTCCGCGAAATTATTTCCCTACTTTCTTCACCTAGATTCGTAATTTGTACCTCATTGAGTTCATGTACCAGTGTCTCTATTCTGTTGGAAAATTTCCTAACCGATTCATTCGTCTGTACCATCCTAGTTTAACAACACGTTTGGGTTCTTTTTTTGTTTTGTATGTCCTTCCTAGTGTACTTATCAAATCCTGAATATTATTCGGTACCTCTACCTGCCTTACTCTATTTTGCACTTTGCTATCTAATTTTGTTCTAAATATAAAATCAAATAACGATTTCTGTTTTTGAGCAGCTATGCCTGCACTTACTATCTCTAAGCTTGCTAAAAATTCATTAACCTCTTCCTTATTGCCACTAAATTTGTTAACTAACTTTGAAACTGAGGACAATTCATTCATGTGCAGCGGGACCTCCATTGCTACTATATTTCTTGCCTCTGGTTGCAAATTCTGATTCTGATTTTCCATTTCCTTAATTCTACCTTCCTCGTGTAGCTTTAATGCGTTTATATATTCCCTCTGCAACTTGTTAAAACGTTCCAAACAGGCCTCTCAGAACTAGTAATATCCTTACCACCTAATAGTTTTTCTACTTCCAATTTAATTTCGCTAAGACCTTGTCTTTTCGATGCTATAGTCTCTGTAGTATATGGATTGTTTAATGATTTCTTCGCGTTAGAAATTAGCCTATTCAAATCCGAATATATCCTTTCCATTAGCACAAAACAAATTTCACAACTTCATTTCACATTACATTTATTTGTTTGACACAGAATTTTCACTTTTGATTGTTACATAATATATTTGTTTATTTAAAAAATAAAGTTTTATATCAATTTTATTACTTATTTATTAATTTATTTCATATTATGAGTTATTTATAAATTATAAAATTTCTTTCTTGTCATTTGTAGAAATTTATCCTTATATATGTATAATATATATATGTATAATTTTGCAAATGAAAAAAAAAAAAATTAAATATTTATACATAAAATTTATCTAAATCATTATTAAACATTTTGTATTTGGGCTCTTACGCCTTGTCTCCTAACTTGTTTTTTCACGTATCTTTTTAAATAGCGTACAATTATCACTATAATATACTTCTGTTCTACTATCTTGTTATTTTCAATTGCAAAAATTGATAAAGGATTTGACAGAAAGTGGTTACGGTTTTGATAACCGCAACCGTCCGAATAAATTATGATTGGTAAATTATCTGATGAGCAATGTGTTTTCAAATAATGTATTATGATGGAAATAAATGTGGAAGCAGACAGATCACCGTTTGTTTCATTCCACCAATAATTTGTGCATTGATGCGTAAAAGATTATAAACAGTAAAATTATGAACTTGTAGGCGCTGTTTGTAATAAATAGCTGAAGCATTTATATTTGGGCAAAGCTTTACTGCTTGCGAATCCATAGTAAAAACGTGACATCTTCCTTCTTGCGCCGCGAGTTTATCAAAATGCTTCTCATCTTGGGCACGCTGTTTGCTTAATATATGAGAATTATATTGTTTACCCGTAATGTGTTTGGTTTTAAAAGAGACACATATATATCATTGATCCTTGCGAGGCATGAAAAGGCCGTAGTTATGTTCTTCAAAAAATTTCGAAAAGGTAAAACTTGAAACAGACGGAACTTGTTTTTCGGAACAGTAAGTTAAATAGTTTCGGTAAATGTCTGCCTTTGTGTTAAATGAAGCGGCAATGTAAATTTTATTAGAGTCTTTACGGCAGTAATGTCTTTCCATTTTGTAAAATTTTTTTAAATATTCTTTTAAGTGTGTCTTATGATCAGTCTTTTTAGAACCAAACGTTGATTGTTGATTTTGTCCAGGCAACTCATTGTTAAATGCGGATCGGTGATTTTGTAAAAGCGACCTATTATCGACTGGTTTAACGTCAGCTTTTATCCAACGTTTAACTTTGCCACTTTTTATAGATAGAGCTGACAAGAACATGTTCCGACACACTTGTAATGATTCATGCTTGTATGGCAGTTTAAAGATAAAGCTGTGCTGTTTTCTGTTAGAGCTGTTCTTTTTTTTTTGCTATCTCCGATACGCGGTTCTTTAGAAAAACTCGTTTAGCTTCCCAATTCAGCTCCCAAAACGTTTTAAAAATTTTCGATCTAGTTTCATCATCAAATTCTTGGCAGTGTCTTGATTTAGTTTTCATACATAAGGTTGATGAGCATGTAACGGGTGATTTTTTTGAGGTTAGGATTTTCATGCATTAGTATTTGACAGATCACGTGGGATTTCAGACATGGTGTCAAAGAGAAAGATGCTCAGTATGCTTTGACATTTCATCATGAATAGACTTACTAACGAGCAACGCTTGCAAATCATTGAATTTTATTACCAAAATCAGTGTTCGGTTCGAAATGTGTTTCGCGCTTTACGTCCGATTTATGGTCTACATAATCGACCAAGTGAGCAAACAATTAATGCGATTGTGACCAAGTTTCGCACTCAGTTTACTTTATTGGACATTAAACCAACCACACGAATGCGTACAGTGCGTACAGAAGAGAATATTGCGTCTGTTTCTGAGAGTGTTACTGAAGACCGTGAAATGTCGATTCGTCGCCGTTCGCAGCAATTGGGTTTGTGTTATTCGACCACATGGAAGATTTTACGCAAAGATCTTGGTGTAAAACCGTATAAAATACAGCTCGTGCAAGAACTGAAGCCGAACGATCTGCCACAACGTCTAATTTTCAGTGAATGGGCCCTAGAAAAGTTGGCAGAAAATCCGCTTTTTTATCGACAAATTTTGTTCAGCGATGAGGCTCATTTCTGGTTGAATGGCTTCGTAAATAAGCAAAATTGCCGTATTTGGAGTGAAGAGCAACCAGAAGCCGTTCAAGAACTGCCCATGCATCCCGAAAAATGCACTGTTTGGTGCGGTTTGTACGCTGGTGGAATCATTGGACCGTATTTTTTCAAAGATGCTGTTGGACGCAACGTTACGGTGAATGGCGATCGCTATCGTTCGATGCTAACAAACTTTTTGTTGCCAAAAATGGAAGAACTGAACTTGGTTGACATGTGGTTTCAACAAGATGGCGCTACATGCCACACAGCTCGCGATTCTATGGCCATTTTGAGGGAAAACTTCGGAGAACAATTCATCTCAAGAAATGGACCGGTAAGTTGGCCACCAAGATCATGCGATTTGACGCCTTTAGACTATTTTTTGTGGGGCTACGTCAAGTCTAAAGTCTACAGAAATAAGCCAGCAACTATTCCAGCTTTGGAAGACAACATTTCCGAAGAAATTCGGGCTATTCCGGCCGAAATGCTCGAAAAAGTTGCCCAAAATTGGACTTTCCGAATGGACCACCTAAGACGCAGCCGCGGTCAACATTTAAATGAAATTATCTTCAAAAAGTAAATGTCATGGACCAATCTAACGTTTCAAATAAAGAACCGATGAGATTTTGCAAATTTTATGCGTTTTTTTTTTTTAAAAAGTTATCAAGCTCTTAAAAAATCACCCGTTATTACCAATTTCTTTTCTTGCTTTTGGTGAATTTTGTTTGAAAATTCCCGTAGACGTCGAAAAACCCATATATTCTTGCCCCTTCATTCGCTTTGTGGCATTTTCCACCCTTTTAAAGCATTTGGAGTTATGTGTCCTTTTAGATCTACGCCGAACGAACTCATTTTGGCTATACGGCTCGTCGTCGGAATCTGGGCAAACAGTTTTCCAATTGCATTAAGTACTAATGAAACATTTCTTAATAAAATAACAAACCTGTTGTTGGATATTCTCCAGCATCTTCTTCGTTCGACGATGGATAATCAATTGCAATACGTTGTAAAGAATTATGGGACATTTTAGCCTATTTTTAGAACACTTTTTATTACAAAAATTTATAACTACTTAAATAGTTAAATTCGAATTGGTTCTAAACTTCAGAATTTTTATTGCGAATGACAGATTTTAAAATGCGTAGGTTGTTGTCAAAAAATATTCACACAGTTGTATAATATATTGTAGGATACAATTTTGTGCAATATATGGACGTAGTAATATTATATTTTTATTAAGTCGATTACCAAAATTTTCCGATAGACCATATTGCATTCAAAAAACTATGCCTCGTGTTCGATAGAGGAATAACAAATAATGAAAAATGTATACTAAAACACATTTTTTCTTTCTGAAAATTTTTTCGGAGATGCAGCTATTATTAGCGAAGAGTTTGCCATCAAAAAGTCATTTTCGAAAAATCATACGATAGAGCGTATTGAATATAGGCCCTCGATATATATATTTATTTATTTTTTTTGCTTTGGTTAATTTAATTTAAGTTTACAATAGTAATAAGATAAAGGGTCCGCCAAATAACTTTCTTTTTTTTTGAAAATGCTATAAAAAAAAAACTACTGAATATTATCTCAAATTTCTGTTTTTATTTGAAAGTACAATCCTTCCGGTTAATAACGGAAAATAATTTCATTCAAATGGCTGCCTCGGCTGGCCATGCAGTAGCCTACACGATCGGTCAAATTTTTAAGCGCATTATCGATTGTGAGCAGCTGTATTTCACCAATGGCTTCACGAGTATTGTCCTTTAAAGCGTCAATTTTATTTATTTATTTATTTATTATAGTATCCTATACAACAAGACATAAATCTTATAATTAAAGTACAGGATTAGTAACAAGTAAAAAAGCATTATGGAAATTTTACATTGCTTAAAGTAAAATTAAAGAATAATACAATAGATTATTAAAGAAAAACATTGAGTAATAGAAGATATGGATATCAACATAGGAGAATCAAAAACTGAAAATAAAATTTTACATTGAACATTAAACATTAAATAATTCAATTAAAAACCTTCTTATATAATATAATTAATAACAAGATTACAATAGCATAGAAAAATAATATAATAATATCAAAAATCAAAATTAAAAGTTTTTATGAGTAGTACAGAAAGAGTTCTCTTTTAAAATGCAGAGCGTTGCTTATAAATTTAATGGTCGAAGGTAGTGTGTTCCAAAGACGGACTGAATTAACATAGAATTGCCAGTCAGATGTTAAACTTCGATGTCTTATATGTATAATGTCATTAGATCTACTAGAACGTGTAAATTGGATTCTTTCGAAGAGGTATGGTGGTTCATGAGTGTATACGATTTTGTGTAAGAGGATCAAAGTTCTTATTTTCAAGAGATTAGTAATTGTAACTCCATAGAGCTTTTTAGAGTACTGAGAGATGTGGTCATATTTCCTCAAATTAAAAACATATCTCAGTATAGCGTTGTAAGTAGATATAAGTTTTGTCAGACTCCTTGAGTCACAACTAGCATATATTTCGCAACCATATAGTAATGTAGGTATTAAATAAGATTTTGCAAGTAGAATTCTAATATTAGGTGGTGTAGAAAATTGAGTATTCCAAAGAGATCGTAACTTTGCAAATGTTTTTCCTGCAGCAGCATTTATGTGGTCAGACCATGTAAGTGTACAATTAAAAGTGATACCAAGATTTTTGGCCGTAGATACAATTTCAATTTTATTGTTATCAAGCATTATTAATGGTTCAACGGACAACTTTAAATTTTTCTTGGCAATCACCAAACACTTAGACTTCTTGGGATTTATACATAATCCGTTAAAATTTGCCCATTCATGAACATGTTTTAGATCGGAATTTAGTTTCTCAACACAGTTATTTATATTAGTTGAGTCACCACTTATATAAAGTTGTACATCATCAGCGTACATGTGTACATTACAGTATTGTAGTTTTTGTTCCAAATCATTTATATAGAGTGTAAAAAGTAGTGGCCCAAGTATTGACCCTTGTGGCACGCCTTTCAAAACAGGTAACGAGCGAGATATTTTATTATTTACACAAACAGATTGACTTCGGCCTGATAAGTACGATGAAATTAAACGTGTTGATAAAGTTGAGAAATTATACATTTTGAGCAGCTTTAAGCAGAGAACTTCATGGTCCACAGTGTCAAATGCCTTGGAATGGTCTAGAAGAACAAGGAATTGTCTCTGGCTTGTTATCGTAACACTTATCTTTGAGGGCACCCCACAAATAATAGTCCAACGGTGTCAAATCGCAGCTCCGAGGTGGCCAAACGACATCAGCTCTGCGGCTGATAATGCGATCTTCAAAAACAGGGCGCAAAACATCGAGTGTAGCTTCAGCTGTGTGGCACGTAGTGCCGTCCTGTTGAAACCAAATGTTGCCAATATCCTCCTCTTCAATTTTTGTGAACAAAAATTCGTTCAACATGGCCCGATAACGATCGCCATGGACTGTAACGGCCACGAAGAAAAATGGCCCAATTATGCCTCTGGACCAAAATCCGCACCAAACAGTGACTCGTTTAGGGTGTATCGGATTTTCAATGTATGCGTGCGGGTTTTCTGTGCCCCAAATGCGACAATTTTGTTTGTTTACTTACCCGCCAAGATTAAAATGAGCTTCATCTGAAAAGATAATTTTTTTTGGCAAAATCGGCATCTTCTGTAAGTCGATCGCAGGCCCACTTAGCGAAGCGAAAACGCATTGGATGGTCAGTTGGCTTCAACTCCTGAACCAATTGGACTTTGTATGGCGTCATACCAAGGTCTTTATGCAAAATTCGTCTCAATGAAGCCTCCGAAATGTTCAATTCTTGAGAACGGCGGTGAATTGATGTTGATGGCGCTTCACGCACACTTTCTGCCACAGCAGCAATATTCTCGGGTGTACGCACTGTTTTTGGCTTTTCACGCTTTGGTTTATCGATGAGGATGCCAGTTTCTTTCACTTTTTTCACAAGATAACGAACATACGGAGCTGACGGTGCATCTCTTCTTCCAAAATCCGTACGCAATTTTCGCACACATTCTGCAACATTACCATGATTTTCAAAGTAATGTCGCAATATTTCCCAGCATTGTTCAAGCGTATGCACAACCATATTCGTTCAGCGGAAGGATAAAGCTAATTATCTGTCAAATCAGACATGAGCTAGGTGTTACCATTCACGAAATAAGCACTAGTTGAAAAAAAAAACGTTAGATGGCGGACCCTTTATAAGTTTACTTAGCTATAGTTGTGCTGTTCGGCCAGTCGGTGTGGTAGTTGCTTGATCGATATTGCTGATGATGGAGTATATATTTCGTTGATTATCATGTAATATATGTTGATTATGTTGTCCTGTGGTCATCCAGTATTCCCATCCTTAGGATCGCCATGTAATATATGTTGATTGTTTTAGGGTTGATTATGTTGGAGTCGTATTGGGTATCATCGTCAACTCAATAAAAATACACCGTCATGTACTTTTCACAAAATTTGTTTTAATTCTTTATTTAGTTCGAATAAATTTTATATATTGCACACTTTTAAATATTGTTTTATATTAGATACAAGACTTAATTTATTTTCTATAAATCTTTATTTGTACACCTTTTATAAATTGTTAAAGATACATTTTTGTTTTACCTTTAATAAATTGTTAAAGAAACATTTTATATATTTTACACTTTAATAATATGTTCTTATTTGTATTTTTTCTATTTAACATTTGTGTCTATCACTTTACACTATATTTTCTTGACTCCTCCAAGATTAGCAATTAACCTAACTTAAATAACATTTTCTATGCCCTGAAAAACATATGTGTTGACCCATAAAATTTACAATTGTCTTCCGATGTATCACACAGTAATCGTATACCTTCATGTGAGGTCTACTTGTGTGTTCTACATATGGAGTTCCACATCTGTTCACATACGTTACTAAACACTTTCGTGCTGTTCTCAAATGAACTGTAAGCGTACCGCCACTTGAGTGCAACACGATATTGTTTTGTCATGTTTTTGGGTCTTTTTATTTTTATTACTATTTAAAATTTATTTAATTGTGAGTAACCTTGAGTTTGTTATTTATGGTTATTTACATTACAAAAATACTTAATTGCTATTTTGTTTTGGCTATGCGTAATACATTTGCATTACTCATGGGTATACTACACAACTTTGTGAATAACGAAGTAGAAACATTATTAGGCAAGCTGAAGACAGTAACACCTAATGATAGACGGACACGAGGAAAAATAAACTTGGTAGGTCATGCATATATCTATTTGGTACGATGGATAATATGGACCAGGAAGACATCACTAATCATTTTAACACAATTGACACAAACATGGATAATTCTATAACAGGGCTAAATCAACAAATAAAAATGAATGATCATTTTAATAGAACAATACAATAAATAAAAGACACTATAACACAAAACCTAAAACAGATACTATACCACATGGAAGGAATTCATAAAACAGTTAAAAATATATTAACACGGAACATATATCTTGAAATATTATTTTTATCACAACAATTAAAAACTACATAGAACACATACAAAGCTATATTACAATAGAACAAAATAGAATTAACGATGCAAGTATTTTAACAAAACAAGAAATAGATGATTACGAAGTTGATATAAGAAAATTTCAATATTTAAGAACAGCAATCCTCGAAAAAAATAATGAATTAATTTTTGTAATTAATGTTTCAAAATCATTTAAAATTATACAAATAATGACTATTATACCCGTACCATATTTTAATAAGGAAATAGAAGCTGAAATTGAAAATATATTGCATTACAATAATAAAACATATACATATATGAAAGATAAATATTTTAACGAATGTAAACTATCAAATCATTGTACGCAAGAAAAAACATGTAAACTGTTTACAAATTATAATACCGAAATCATAAATATTAATGACCAAACAATTGTGGTCAAGAATGCAAAGAATGAGACTATTACAAGTAACTATAATAACACAGAAAATGTTTTAAATGGAAATATTTTAGTACACTACAATAATTGTTCATAAAAAATAGCAAACCAAAAATTTTGAAATAAAAATAAAATATATTTAGATAAAATAATTGTTCCAAAATTTCAAAATGTAACATTTAATAAAACTCTTACAATGGAGGAAGTGAAACAAACGACAATACAAAGTTTAAAAGAAATAGAAGAAATCAAATATAATAATAAAATTATAACATATAGTGTACCACCTCATATAATAGCAACAATAGTAATAATATTAATAATAATGATTGAGTTTGAAATTGTTCAGGCTCAAGATCAAATCTTTTTACTTTAAATAAAGCAAAAGCATTAGCACATTTGTTTCAAAAATTGATCTATATTCTGCATGACAGGTTATACAGCTGTTTCGGGAAGAGTCACCAACCCTCATCAGTAACCAAACCCAGTAGATAGTTTGTTTGGTAAAAAGTTAAATTCATATACATTTGCTGAAAACAACTAAATGAGAATTCAGGCAAAGAGTTATACTAACTCCAATATAACAAACTAAAATATAAAACAACTTTGAAACAAATATAGTTGTGTATGAGTACACATTGCGTACTACAATATACGTGTTTGATTTTGTCTTGAAAAAATAAGAAAAACAATTTGTTTTTGCTAAACTTACATTTAGCGTTAACGGCGTGCCCTCCGTATTTTTAATTTTATTATTTTTTATAAAAATAAAAAATCTTATTTGCGATCTTTATCAATTTAATGATTGAGTTTGAAATTGTGCAGACTCAAGATCAAATCTTTTTACTTTAAATAAAGCAAAAACAAACATGTATATTGCAGTACGCAATGTGTACTCATATACAAATATATTTGTTTCAAAGTTGTTTTATATTTTAGTTTCTTATTTTGCAGGAGGCTTAAATAGTATAACTCTTTGCTTGAATTCTCATTTAGTTGTTTTCAGCAAATGTATATGAATTTAACTTTTTACCAAACAAACAAATATCAATTACAAGTTCTTAAATTAGTAAACAAACACAGCATAAAACAAAATAGTCAAAACAAAAACAAACATATCACTTCAACAGTCAGCAAAAAAAAAATAGAAAAAAAAATCAACCATCACCGCAATGCAAAAACACCATCTACAGCAGCCAAGCCTTGTCGTTACATTCAACCACACAAAGGGCTTTTATGCTTCTCAATGCAAGTGTCATTGTTGTTGGTAATTTTGCCTCCCATAACTTTTTATTTTTATTAACATAGTACAAGTGGTGATGTATTCGTTTTGCTGTTGGTTATGTTAGTGATGAAGGCATAGCACTGGTTACTAACTATCCGAATAACAGCAAAACGATTACTTGTCACTTGTACTATTGTTTTTTTTTGGAATATTGACTTAGATTTTTATTAATTTTGTAATGTCAGGTAAATTCAGAATAGACTTCTGCAACATACGTGGACTGAGGACTAATTTTTTCTCTGTATATGCCCACACTCGCTTCCATCAGCCGGATGTTTTCGCCTTATGTGAGACCCAGGTGAGTGAGGATGCTGATCCACAGGATTTTCATGTACCTGGTTATCACCTTCTATCCCTTTTTTCTTTCCATAGGGGCCTTGCAATGTACATTCGTGACAATGTTGTGTACCAGTTCCAGCAACATTATAACTGTAATGATGCAGAATTTAACTCACTTTGGGTTAAGTTCAAAATCAGGTCACACATTTTACATTTCGGGTTTCTTTACAGAAGCCCAAACATAGAAAGGGAGCATACCTATAATAGCTTCGATGCCCTTTCTGAATCCATAACTAGAATCCTAGAGAGTTGCCCGAATAGCGAAATCGTAGTTGCCGGCGATTTTAATATTCACAACTCTTCTTGGCTTCACCATTCGAGTCAAACACCTCCCGAAGGCCGTTACGTTGAGCTTTTCGCCGCGCATAACCACTTAGCGCAACTAGTGAATGAACCAACGCACATTCCGTGCATTGAAGGGCAAAGACAGAATACTCTCGACCTTTTTCTAACTTCACACCCTGACAAGTATGAAGTGAAAATACTTGCACCTCTTGGTAATTCGGATCATTGTACCATTTCCGCTTCTTTTTCGTACTCTGTACTTCACAGTGTTTCAACACCAGCTATGAAACGCTCAGTTTTCATCTACGAAAAGGCTCGTTGGGCCGAGCTCAACGATTTCTTCAAACATTTCAACTGGAAACTTTGTTTCCTAGATAATAATGTTGATGCTGCTGCGATAATGGTGGAAAAAATAATAGTGCTTGGTATGAAATTATTCATTCATTTGTTAAAAGAGTAAAGAATAATGCTAGTTCTGCTATCCCAACTCTTATAATGAATGACCAAATATTCACTGACCCGGTTGATAAGGCTAACCTTTTAGCTGAACTTTTTACAAAAAATTCATTTTTGCCGGATAGCGATCAACCACTGCCCGAACTCGAAAGAGTATCTTGTACTATGCCTAAAATATTCTTCCGAGCACGTGCAGTTAAAAAGGTTCTTTCGGATCTCAACATTAACAAGTCTCCGGGACCGGATGGTATACCAGCACTGGTGCTGAAACAGTGCTCTTCGACGCTAGCCAGTCCATTGGCCAACCTTTTCAGCCTTTCGTATCGTGCGGGAGTCTTTCCCTCTTGCTGGAAGGTTGCTAATGTCCAGCCAATCCCTAAAAAGGGTGCGGCTAATAACCCTGAAAATTACCGTCCAATTGCAATTTGCTCTGCGCTCTCAAAGGTGATGGAGAGCATGATCAATTTCCACCTTGTGAACTACCTAGAGGCCAACTCACTTCTTAATGATCGACAGTATGGCTTCCGTAGAAATCGTTCCACGGGAGACCTGTTAGCTCTACTTTCTGAGCGCTGGAGTCGATCCATTCGCAATTTTGGCGAAAGTAAAGTGGTTGCTCTGGATATTTCCAAGGCATTCGACCGTGTATGGCACGGTGCATTGATATCAAAGCTTATTGCATTTGGGGTCGGTAATGACTTCTCTCGATTTATATCGAGTTTTCTCAGAGACCGAACAATACGTGTTGTTATTGATGGGGTCTCATCTAATGAGTTTCAGCTTAATTCAGGGGTACCCCAAGGTTCCGTTCTTTCTCCTTCTCTTTTCCTTATCTTTCTGAACGACCTTCTTGGCCAAACTTTTAACTCTATATACTCTTTCGCAGATGACAGCAGCATTTGTCATTCATTTTCCTTTAATTGTAGGCCAAGCCTCTTGGAGGTTGGGGGCAAAAGGCGGACAATGAATGACATACTCAATCAAGACCTCTTAACAATCTCCGAGTGGGGTAAGGCGAATAGGGTTGATTTTAATGCGCTGAAGACCCAATGTTGTATGTTGACCCATAGGGCCATGGAATCAACTATGTCATCTGTATATATGGGTGGTATAGGTATTGAGGAATCGGATACTCTTGATGTTCTGGGCATGAGAATTCAATGTGATGTTCGTTGGAACGAACATGTTTTTCAAGTGTCGAAAGAAGCATTCAAGTGTCTTGGTTTTCTAAAACGGTGTAGAAATTACTTCACTCCTTCTGATCTCCTTAAAATCTATACCACTTACATCCGACCGAAAATGGAATACAACTCCCATATATGGGCAGGGGCTTCGAAGTCTATTTTGGAGCTACTGGACCGTGTGCAAAGGAGGGCGTTGGCGCTCATCAATGACAGTAGGGTATCCAATTCTATTGATTTATTGGAACACCGTCGGAATGTGGGTTGTGTAGCACTGTTCTATAGATATTACCATGGGAAATGTTCTTCTGAGATTAGCGAACTTATTCCAAGTGCCCGAGTTTCGGTTCGCTCTACCCGATTCTCTAGTAGATCACATCCGTTTGTAGTCTATTGTCCAGTTGACCGCACAACGCATTACAGAGAGAATTCGTTTATCAGTCGAACTAGCCGTATGTGGAATAAACTCCCCGCAGAGGTCTTTCCTGACAGTTATAATCTAATAATATTTAAGTCAAATATCCATAAACACTACTCCCTCTCTCCTCCTTCCCATAACCTATTTTCCTTAAATCAACACAATGCACTGCATTTGTAGGGGGCATCCCCTGAGTGTTGGTTAACAAAAAAAAAAAAAAAAAAAAAAACTATCTACTGCTTTTGGTTACTGATGAGGGTTGGCGACTCTTCCCGAAACAGCTGTATATCCTGCCATGCAGAATATAGATCAATTTTTGGAACAAATGTGGTAATGCTTTATTTAAAGCAAAAAGATTTGATCTTGAGCCTGAACAATTTCAAACTCAATCATTAAATTGATAGAGATAGAAAATAAAATTTTTTTTTATAAAAAATAATAAAATTAGTAATAATAATATTGCATGATAGATGCAAAATGTCAAATGGAAGAATTCGGGAAAATCCTTCATCTAATGGGGGAGGAGTTACGTATGTACTCCCATATGTCCAACCAAACCCCACGAATACGGACAATGTCGAGGAAATAATAAAAAAATACATTAACAAAAATTAGAGTCAACGACACCTGTAAAATCACATAAAAAAAATCAAGGCCTATGTGAATATACAAAAGTCATTGCTCTGATTGTGAAATGTTGGAATCAACAAAATTGCGTTTTGTTATAATAAAATGCAATTTTGTTGAAATATTAAACATAAAAACTTAAACTAAAGCATTTATTGCTCAATAATGCTTTCTTTTATAAAATAAAGAAAAGAATTTTTGATTGCCTAATAACATTTTGCCAACTCATGAAAATATGTAAAATTGAATTCTGAAGTTTGGCATAGAATAAAGAAATATTTTTAAATGGAATATTTTAAGTTAGTCTTAAGATACAATAAAAACCTAAAGGTTTGTTATATTAAAATAAAAAATAAAAAGTGTTTTTAAAAATAAAAACAAAGAAATTATTTTGGTTAGTTTTTCTTAAGAAAAAAGTAAGAACGTAATAAGTAAGTCACTAAAATATTAAAAGATAAAAAAGTAAAGGAGTGATTTCTGTACTTTTAACTTGCGGGGTGGAACCATATAATGCTTTCACTACGGAAGATTAACGGACCGAATGAGGATCATAGGTGATTACTTCTCACAGAGGACCCTTTGGTATGGGACGGAAGTGGGAATGGTGTCATACGAGACCTCGGCAGGGGTTCCACAGGGGTCAGTACTGGGACCGTTACTGTGGAATGCCATGTACAACCAGGTTCTTGAACTTGAGATTCCAGAGGAGGCGGACATCATAGGATTCGCAGACGATATAGACCTCGTAGTCAGAGAACGAGACCATCCGTTTAGTAAGGACCTGGCTCGGAACGGTTGGAGTAGAACATGCCGCTCACAAAACGGAGGCAGTTTTGAATAGCGGAGGCAGGAAGGCAGAAATCTTAAGACTGGAAGTGGGTAATGTCGATTTTGCATCCTCACAGACGATAACATACCTGGGACTCAAGATCGATGATCAGCTGTACATTAAGGCACATATGGAATATGCATGCCAGAAGGCGGCAGCAGTGGGCAACGCACTTGCGAGGATAATGCTAAATACTGGTGAGCCCCGTCAGAACCGAAGGATCCGTATCGCAAGGGTAGTGAACTCCATATTGCTGTGTGGAGCCCCAATCTGGGCAACGAATATTAGAAGCTCGTCAATGCGAAATTTACTCTCGTTGTATAGACGAAAGTGTCTGAGAGTCTGCAGTGGGTACAGTACCATATTATTGGAGGCGATAGGTCTGCTAGCTGAAATGATACCAATCGACCTAACAGCAGAGGAAACACAGAGAGTCTATGTCGCAAGGGGGAAACCCCCGAGGCAATAAATCAGTGGCAAAGAAGGTGGGACAACTCACCCAAGGGGGATGGACGAACACACTAATACCAAGTGTTAAGAAGTGGATAGACTGCAAACATGGCGAAGTTAACTATAACTTGACGCAGTTCTTAACCGGAGGTTTCAGGAGCTACCTCTTTAAATGCCGACATAATGATCACCACTGTGTCCAAGATTCCCTGAAATATGTAAAGATGCGGAACATGTTTTCTTTGAATGTTCCAGATTCGAGGAATGCAGGCGCATAGGGATCAGGGAAATTGGTCAGAATATAGACCCGGAGCACATAATAGATGCTAAGATCGGAGGGGAACTGGAATTCGGTCTGCAACTTTGTAACCACCATCAATCAGAAACTACTCATGGAAGAGGACATGCGTAAGAGGATAAGAGCATCCATAGCTCGGAATTCAGGAGTAGCCTAAAGCGCTAACCAGCTCTGCGAAGTAAGTGGTTGAAGACTGGGGAGTCGGTTTTTTTTTAGTGAGTAGGCGGCTCACACGGGTTGAATCTTACATTATGAAGGTCACCATTCATATTGTAACGACGAGTTTCCTCTGGTTGCTGGGGTATAACTCGTGGGGTAGGGTTCGTCACAGAAATTTATACTTACGGTGACTGAGAGCAAGGAAAACACATGTATTGATTGTGGTATTACGATTTTTATTTAAGAAAAAAATAGAGGATGCTAATTCTAATTTGTTTAATTATAACAAAAAATATATCTTGGGAAAAGTAATAAGAAAATAAAGGAAAAAAACGGGTGGACCTGGAGTAGCACTTCCAACCATAGAGGGGCCCTGGGACAGCAGTCTCTATACTTCGCGCTGGTAGACCTTGGACAGCACTACCATAACCCGATGGAGACCTGGAGCAGCACTCCCTTCAATTATTGGTAGACCTGGAACAGCACTACCGTGATACGCCGAACCAATGTCTAATAGGGAGACCTGGAACAGCACTCCCTTCAATTATTGGTAGACCTGGAACAGCACTACCGTGGTACGCCGGACCAATGTCTAAAAGGGAGACCTGGAACAACACTCCCTTTAGTTATCTGGTGAAAAAAATAAAGTTACTGGTAGACCCGGAAAAGCACTACCGTTTAATCATATAAAAAAAATAACTTACTGGTAGGCCTGGAACAGCACTACCGTGATACGCTGAACCAATGTCTAATAGGGAGACCTGGAACAGCACTCCCTTTAGCTACCTAGTGAAAAAAATAAAGTTACTGGTAGACCAGGAACAGCACTACCGTTTAATCATATAAACAAAAATAATTTACGGGTAGACCTGGAACAGCACTACCATGATACGCCGAACCAATGTCTAATAGGGAGACCTGGAACAGCACTCGCTTTAGTTATCTAGTGAAAAAAAATAAAGTTACTGGTAGACCCGGAACAGCACTACCGTGACCCGATGGAAGACCTGGAACAGCACTTCCGAAAAACAAAACACATGCAGAGAATAATTTATATTGTTATTTTGTATTTACTTAAGTGTTGCGGCTTAATAGGGAGACTTTGGAAACACTCCGTTATAATCACGCTATGGAAGACCAAGTACAGCACTTCCAAAACACTTTCATAAATAATTTATTATTGTTATTTGTTATTTATTCAAGTGTTGGATTTTTTCTAGGGAGACCTTGAACAGCACTCCGTTATAATCACGCTATGGAAGACCAAGTACAGCACTTCCAAAACACTTTCATAAATAATTTATTATTATTATTTATTGTTTATTCAAGTGTTGCGATTTTATAGGGAAACCTTGAACAGCACTCCGTTATAATCACGCAATGGAAGACCAAGTACAGCACTTCCAAAACACTTTCATAAATAATTTATTATTATTATTTATTGTTTATTCAAGTGTTGCGATTTTATAGGGAGACCTTGAACAGCACTCCGTTATAATCACGCAATGGAAGACCAAGTACAGCACTTCCAAAACACTTTCATAAATAATTTATTATTATTTTTATTTATTCACTTAATATGGAGACCTTGAACAGCACTCCACTATTATCCACCAGAACTTACCTTGCTAATTGCTACGATCGTCTCGACGTCTACTCGCTTACTAACTCCTTTTGTCTACTGTCCCCCTTAATATATAAAAATTGTCAGTTGTGTTTAATATGTAAAATGAGAGAGTGTGGTAGGTATGTAGGAGTGAGAGTGTGGTAGGTATGTAGGAGTGAGAGTGTGGTGGGTATGATGTGTGAGAGATATGCAATTAAATAAGTAAATATGTTGGAAGTATAGTAACCAACGGTAATATATTAAATTTCTTTCTACAAAAACAATGTCCCTTGTGTTAGGCGGTTTGACATTTTTTTTATAGTAACAATGGAAAAAAATAGCACATGGTATTCTTGGGTATTTTATTGTTAAAAAAAAAATTCACTTAAAAAAAAACGATTAACTTCATACTGATTATATGATATCTGATACTGATTATATGATTATATGATATCCGTTACTTAAAATTACAATATATTATTCAAAAAAAATAAAAAAAATAAATAAAAAAAAAAAGAAGAAAACCTTCTTGGGCTATATCGAATTTGTGTGGGTGAAAACGAAATTATTTTGTTGACTTTCGTCATCACAATATCTTTAGAAGATTTTTCCGTCCCCAGCAATTAAAAAAAAAAAAAAAAAAACACACGCACACACACACACTGTGTTTGTTTTTCTTTCTTTAGCCGGGGTTGTTTGCTGGGCGTGGAATGACCCATTATCTGAATTAAATAGCTTTATCATTTCAGGTGGTGGTGTAAAATTGTGACACCTGTTGTTCAAAGAGTATCTTACGCTTAAAATGCTTTCAACCGTTCAAATGTCCATTCTATTTCTTAACTTGTTTTTACAATGTTAAACATTGAAAAGGCTCTTTCTACCGATGCATTTGAAAAAGGAAGAGCCAGTAGCGAGGATGTCAGTTTGCTTGTTTTAGGAAATTTGGTTGTTCAGCTGCACTTTTTTTATTTCCCGCTTCATGGCAAAATTTTTTTGTGGATGATATATTTTCAATTTTCAGCAAAAAAAAAATAGAAAAAAAAATCAACCATCACCGCAATGCAAAAACACCATCTACAGCAGCCAAGCCTTGTCGTTACATTCAACCACACAAAGGGCTTTTATGCTTCTCAATGCAAGTGTCATTGTTGTTGGTAATTTTGCCTCCCATAACTTTTTATTTTTATTAACATAGTACAAGTGGTGATGTATTCGTTTTGCTGTTGGTTATGTTAGTGATGAAGGCATAGCACTGGTTACTAACTATCCGAATAACAGCAAAACGATTACTTGTCACTTGTACTATTGTTTTTTTTTGGAATATTGACTTAGATTTTTATTAATTTTGTAATGTCAGGTAAATTCAGAATAGACTTCTGCAACATACGTGGACTGAGGACTAATTTTTTCTCTGTATATGCCCACACTCGCTTCCATCAGCCGGATGTTTTCGCCTTATGTGAGACCCAGGTGAGTGAGGATGCTGATCCACAGGATTTTCATGTACCTGGTTATCACCTTCTATCCCTTTTTTCTTTCCATAGGGGCCTTGCAATGTACATTCGTGACAATGTTGTGTACCAGTTCCAGCAACATTATAACTGTAATGATGCAGAATTTAACTCACTTTGGGTTAAGTTCAAAATCAGGTCACACATTTTACATTTCGGGTTTCTTTACAGAAGCCCAAACATAGAAAGGGAGCATACCTATAATAGCTTCGATGCCCTTTCTGAATCCATAACTAGAATCCTAGAGAGTTGCCCGAATAGCGAAATCGTAGTTGCCGGCGATTTTAATATTCACAACTCTTCTTGGCTTCACCATTCGAGTCAAACACCTCCCGAAGGCCGTTACGTTGAGCTTTTCGCCGCGCATAACCACTTAGCGCAACTAGTGAATGAACCAACGCACATTCCGTGCATTGAAGGGCAAAGACAGAATACTCTCGACCTTTTTCTAACTTCACACCCTGACAAGTATGAAGTGAAAATACTTGCACCTCTTGGTAATTCGGATCATTGTACCATTTCCGCTTCTTTTTCGTACTCTGTACTTCACAGTGTTTCAACACCAGCTATGAAACGCTCAGTTTTCATCTACGAAAAGGCTCGTTGGGCCGAGCTCAACGATTTCTACAAACATTTCAACTGGAAACTTTGTTTCCTAGATAATAATGTTGATGCTGCTGCGATAATGGTGGAAAAAATAATAGTGCTTGGTATGAAATTATTCATTCATTTGTTAAAAGAGTAAAGAATAATGCTAGTTCTGCTATCCCAACTCTTATAATGAATGACCAAATATTCACTGACCCGGTTGATAAGGCTAACCTTTTAGCTGAACTTTTTACAAAAAATTCATTTTTGCCGGATAGCGATCAACCACTGCCCGAACTCGAAAGAGTATCTTGTACTATGCCTAAAATATTCTTCCGAGCACGTGCAGTTAAAAAGGTTCTTTCGGATCTCAACATTAACAAGTCTCCGGGACCGGATGGTATACCAGCACTGGTGCTGAAACAGTGCTCTTCGACGCTAGCCAGTCCATTGGCCAACCTTTTCAGCCTTTCGTATCGTGCGGGAGTCTTTCCCTCTTGCTGGAAGGTTGCTAATGTCCAGCCAATCCCTAAAAAGGGTGCGGCTAATAACCCTGAAAATTACCGTCCAATTGCAATTTGCTCTGCGCTCTCAAAGGTGATGGAGAGCATGATCAATTTCCACCTTGTGAACTACCTAGAGGCCAACTCACTTCTTAATGATCGACAGTATGGCTTCCGTAGAAATCGTTCCACGGGAGACCTGTTAGCTCTACTTTCTGAGCGCTGGAGTCGATCCATTCGCAATTTTGGCGAAAGTAAAGTGGTTGCTCTGGATATTTCCAAGGCATTCGACCGTGTATGGCACGGTGCATTGATATCAAAGCTTATTGCATTTGGGGTCGGTAATGACTTCTCTCGATTTATATCGAGTTTTCTCAGAGACCGAACAATACGTGTTGTTATTGATGGGGTCTCATCTAATGAGTTTCAGCTTAATTCAGGGGTACCCCAAGGTTCCGTTCTTTCTCCTTCTCTTTTCCTTATCTTTCTGAACGACCTTCTTGGCCAAACTTTTAACTCTATATACTCTTTCGCAGATGACAGCAGCATTTGTCATTCATTTTCCTTTAATTGTAGGCCAAGCCTCTTGGAGGTTGGGGGCAAAAGGCGGACAATGAATGACATACTCAATCAAGACCTCTTAACAATCTCCGAGTGGGGTAAGGCGAATAGGGTTGATTTTAATGCGCTGAAGACCCAATGTTGTATGTTGACCCATAGGGCCATGGAATCAACTATGTCATCTGTATATATGGGTGGTATAGGTATTGAGGAATCGGATACTCTTGATGTTCTGGGCATGAGAATTCAATGTGATGTTCGTTGGAACGAACATGTTTTTCAAGTGTCGAAAGAAGCATTCAAGTGTCTTGGTTTTCTAAAACGGTGTAGAAATTACTTCACTCCTTCTGATCTCCTTAAAATCTATACCACTTACATCCGACCGAAAATGGAATACAACTCCCATATATGGGCAGGGGCTTCGAAGTCTATTTTGGAGCTACTGGACCGTGTGCAAAGGAGGGCGTTGGCGCTCATCAATGACAGTAGGGTATCCAATTCTATTGATTTATTGGAACACCGTCGGAATGTGGGTTGTGTAGCACTGTTCTATAGATATTACCATGGGAAATGTTCTTCTGAGATTAGCGAACTTATTCCAAGTGCCCGAGTTTCGGTTCGCTCTACCCGATTCTCTAGTAGATCACATCCGTTTGTAGTCTATTGTCCAGTTGACCGCACAACGCATTACAGAGAGAATTCGTTTATCAGTCGAACTAGCCGTATGTGGAATAAACTCCCCGCAGAGGTCTTTCCTGACAGTTATAATCTAATAATATTTAAGTCAAATATCCATAAACACTACTCCCTCTCTCCTCCTTCCCATAACCTATTTTCCTTAAATCAACACAATGCACTGCATTTGTAGGGGGCATCCCCTGAGTGTTGGTTAACAAAAAAAAAAAAAAAAAAAAAACTATCTACTGCTTTTGGTTACTGATGAGGGTTGGCGACTCTTCCCGAAACAGCTGTATATCCTGCCATGCAGAATATAGATCAATTTTTGGAACAAATGTGGTAATGCTTTATTTAAAGCAAAAAGATTTGATCTTGAGCCTGAACAATTTCAAACTCAATCATTAAATTGATAGAGATAGAAAATAAAATTTTTTTTTATAAAAAATAATAAAATTAGTAATAATAATATTGCACGATAGATGCAAAATGTCAAATGGAAGAATTCGGGAAAATCCTTCATCTAATGGGGGAGGAGTTACGTATGTACTCCCATATGTCCAACCAAACCCCACGAATACGGACAATGTCGAGGAAATAATAAAAAAATACATTAACAAAAATTAGAGTCAACGACACCTGTAAAATCACATAAAAAAAATCAAGGCCTATGTGAATATACAAAAGTCATTGCTCTGATTGTGAAATGTTGGAATCAACAAAATTGCGTTTTGTTATAATAAAATGCAATTTTGTTGAAATATTAAACATAAAAACTTAAACTAAAGCATTTATTGCTCAATAATGCTTTCTTTTATAAAATAAAGAAAAGAATTTTTGATTGCCTAATAACATTTTGCCAACTCATGAAAATATGTAAAATTGAATTCTGAAGTTTGGCATAGAATAAAGAAATATTTTTAAATGGAATATTTTAAGTTAGTCTTAAGATACAATAAAAACCTAAAGGTTTGTTATATTAAAATAAAAAATAAAAAGTGTTTTTAAAAATAAAAACAAAGAAATTATTTTGGTTAGTTTTTCTTAAGAAAAAAGTAAGAACGTAATAAGTAAGTCACTAAAATATTAAAAGATAAAAAAGTAAAGGAGTGATTTCTGTACTTTTAACTTGCGGGGTGGAACCATATAATGCTTTCACTACGGAAGATTAACGGACCGAATGAGGATCATAGGTGATTACTTCTCACAGAGGACCCTTTGGTATGGGACGGAAGTGGGAATGGTGTCATACGAGACCTCGGCAGGGGTTCCACAGGGGTCAGTACTGGGACCGTTACTGTGGAATGCCATGTACAACCAGGTTCTTGAACTTGAGATTCCAGAGGAGGCGGACATCATAGGATTCGCAGACGATATAGACCTCGTAGTCAGAGAACGAGACCATCCGTTTAGTAAGGACCTGGCTCGGAACGGTTGGAGTAGAACATGCCGCTCACAAAACGGAGGCAGTTTTGAATAGCGGAGGCAGGAAGGCAGAAATCTTAAGACTGGAAGTGGGTAATGTCGATTTTGCATCCTCACAGACGATAACATACCTGGGACTCAAGATCGATGATCAGCTGTACATTAAGGCACATATGGAATATGCATGCCAGAAGGCGGCAGCAGTGGGCAACGCACTTGCGAGGATAATGCTAAATACTGGTGAGCCCCGTCAGAACCGAAGGATCCGTATCGCAAGGGTAGTGAACTCCATATTGCTGTGTGGAGCCCCAATCTGGGCAACGAATATTAGAAGCTCGTCAATGCGAAATTTACTCTCGTTGTATAGACGAAAGTGTCTGAGAGTCTGCAGTGGGTACAGTACCATATTATTGGAGGCGATAGGTCTGCTAGCTGAAATGATACCAATCGACCTAACAGCAGAGGAAACACAGAGAGTCTATGTCGCAAGGGGGAAACCCCCGAGGCAATAAATCAGTGGCAAAGAAGGTGGGACAACTCACCCAAGGGGGATGGACGAACACACTAATACCAAGTGTTAAGAAGTGGATAGACTGCAAACATGGCGAAGTTAACTATAACTTGACGCAGTTCTTAACCGGAGGTTTCAGGAGCTACCTCTTTAAATGCCGACATAATGATCACCACTGTGTCCAAGATTCCCTGAAATATGTAAAGATGCGGAACATGTTTTCTTTGAATGTTCCAGATTCGAGGAATGCAGGCGCATAGGGATCAGGGAAATTGGTCAGAATATAGACCCGGAGCACATAATAGATGCTAAGATCGGAGGGGAACTGGAATTCGGTCTGCAACTTTGTAACCACCATCAATCAGAAACTACTCATGGAAGAGGACATGCGTAAGAGGATAAGAGCATCCATAGCTCGGAATTCAGGAGTAGCCTAAAGCGCTAACCAGCTCTGCGAAGTAAGTGGTTGAAGACTGGGGAGTCGGTTTTTTTTTAGTGAGTAGGCGGCTCACACGGGTTGAATCTTACATTATGAAGGTCACCATTCATATTGTAACGACGAGTTTCCTCTGGTTGCTGGGGTATAACTCGTGGGGTAGGGTTCGTCACAGAAATTTATACTTACGGTGACTGAGAGCAAGGAAAACACATGTATTGATTGTGGTATTACGATTTTTATTTAAGAAAAAAATAGAGGATGCTAATTCTAATTTGTTTAATTATAACAAAAAATATATCTTGGGAAAAGTAATAAGAAAATAAAGGAAAAAAACGGGTGGACCTGGAGTAGCACTTCCAACCATAGAGGGGCCCTGGGACAGCAGTCTCTATACTTCGCGCTGGTAGACCTTGGACAGCACTACCATAACCCGATGGAGACCTGGAGCAGCACTCCCTTCAATTATTGGTAGACCTGGAACAGCACTACCGTGATACGCCGAACCAATGTCTAATAGGGAGACCTGGAACAGCACTCCCTTCAATTATTGGTAGACCTGGAACAGCACTACCGTGGTACGCCGGACCAATGTCTAAAAGGGAGACCTGGAACAACACTCCCTTTAGTTATCTGGTGAAAAAAATAAAGTTACTGGTAGACCCGGAAAAGCACTACCGTTTAATCATATAAAAAAAATAACTTACTGGTAGGCCTGGAACAGCACTACCGTGATACGCTGAACCAATGTCTAATAGGGAGACCTGGAACAGCACTCCCTTTAGCTACCTAGTGAAAAAAATAAAGTTACTGGTAGACCAGGAACAGCACTACCGTTTAATCATATAAACAAAAATAATTTACGGGTAGACCTGGAACAGCACTACCATGATACGCCGAACCAATGTCTAATAGGGAGACCTGGAACAGCACTCGCTTTAGTTATCTAGTGAAAAAAAATAAAGTTACTGGTAGACCCGGAACAGCACTACCGTGACCCGATGGAAGACCTGGAACAGCACTTCCGAAAAACAAAACACATGCAGAGAATAATTTATATTGTTATTTTGTATTTACTTAAGTGTTGCGGCTTAATAGGGAGACTTTGGAAACACTCCGTTATAATCACGCTATGGAAGACCAAGTACAGCACTTCCAAAACACTTTCATAAATAATTTATTATTGTTATTTGTTATTTATTCAAGTGTTGGATTTTTTCTAGGGAGACCTTGAACAGCACTCCGTTATAATCACGCTATGGAAGACCAAGTACAGCACTTCCAAAACACTTTCATAAATAATTTATTATTATTATTTATTGTTTATTCAAGTGTTGCGATTTTATAGGGAAACCTTGAACAGCACTCCGTTATAATCACGCAATGGAAGACCAAGTACAGCACTTCCAAAACACTTTCATAAATAATTTATTATTATTATTTATTGTTTATTCAAGTGTTGCGATTTTATAGGGAGACCTTGAACAGCACTCCGTTATAATCACGCAATGGAAGACCAAGTACAGCACTTCCAAAACACTTTCATAAATAATTTATTATTATTTTTATTTATTCACTTAATATGGAGACCTTGAACAGCACTCCACTATTATCCACCAGAACTTACCTTGCTAATTGCTACGATCGTCTCGACGTCTACTCGCTTACTAACTCCTTTTGTCTACTGTCCCCCTTAATATATAAAAATTGTCAGTTGTGTTTAATATGTAAAATGAGAGAGTGTGGTAGGTATGTAGGAGTGAGAGTGTGGTAGGTATGTAGGAGTGAGAGTGTGGTGGGTATGATGTGTGAGAGATATGCAATTAAATAAGTAAATATGTTGGAAGTATAGTAACCAACGGTAATATATTAAATTTCTTTCTACAAAAACAATGTCCCTTGTGTTAGGCGGTTTGACATTTTTTTTATAGTAACAATGGAAAAAAATAGCACATGGTATTCTTGGGTATTTTATTGTTAAAAAAAAAATTCACTTAAAAAAAAACGATTAACTTCATACTGATTATATGATATCTGATACTGATTATATGATTATATGATATCCGTTACTTAAAATTACAATATATTATTCAAAAAAAATAAAAAAAATAAATAAAAAAAAAAAGAAGAAAACCTTCTTGGGCTATATCGAATTTGTGTGGGTGAAAACGAAATTATTTTGTTGACTTTCGTCATCACAATATCTTTAGAAGATTTTTCCGTCCCCAGCAATTAAAAAAAAAAAAAAAAAAACACACGCACACACACACACTGTGTTTGTTTTTCTTTCTTTAGCCGGGGTTGTTTGCTGGGCGTGGAATGACCCATTATCTGAATTAAATAGCTTTATCATTTCAGGTGGTGGTGTAAAATTGTGACACCTGTTGTTCAAAGAGTATCTTACGCTTAAAATGCTTTCAACCGTTCAAATGTCCATTCTATTTCTTAACTTGTTTTTACAATGTTAAACATTGAAAAGGCTCTTTCTACCGATGCATTTGAAAAAGGAAGAGCCAGTAGCGAGGATGTCAGTTTGCTTGTTTTAGGAAATTTGGTTGTTCAGCTGCACTTTTTTTATTTCCCGCTTCATGGCAAAATTTTTTTGTGGATGATATATTTTCAATTTTATATAATGCAATTTGTTGTTTTCTGTGCATTGGCGGAGGAAAATGTTAATATATTTTCCATAATATCTGTATTATCTGGAAGCCGTTGTTTTATTTACTGAGATATTTCTACAACAAACGATCTACAATTTTCTTTTACGAATATAATATTACTTATTGTTACTGATGCACCAAATTTTGTAAAGTAGTACCCAAAAGAAAGAGGCCAAAAAAGCAATCTTTGAAATCTTCATAAAGTTTTAAGCAATCAATATTTTCGTTTGTTTAATTTTATAACTGGTTCCAAATTGACTTTCAGAAGTTTCAAATAGTTTATTTATTTTCATTAGTATATAATTTTGATAAAGTTGAAGCAGTGTGGCATTTTTCCTGCGAAGACGCCAATTTGAAATGAAGCTCCCACTGCTCTAGAATTTTTTCAATTGCACCATACCTAGTCAACCACCGGGTTTTGATTAGTTTATCTATTTTTGCTGGAGTTTTAGCTGCAATCAATCTATAGATAGCAGAATATTCAATTTGCCTTATAAACAAAGGAAACACAAAATTATTTAAATTTTAAATAAAATGTTTTTATTTCTACTTTGCTAGAGCCAAACAATTTAGCTCCTTGAGTTTGTATAGCAAATTGTATCGATCGAACAGAATCGTACTCTATTTATACTAAAAAAAAAATATGCTTACAAAATGATTTGATATAAAGTGGGAAAGTGTACCAACGGAGAGAACATCTTTGGCTATTTTACATATATAACTCAACGATCATTGTGCAACACCAAAAGGGTTAACTGTTACAGTAGGCACCGTATCAGCTTAATTGTACACATCACTGCTTGTGTACGCTAAATCTAAAGCTCTTGCATTACTGTGTAAGCAGTGCTGATCGTGTGGTCGCTTTTATTGTTTTGTGTGTAACACGATCACTTTTAATATTTAATAACCAAAAATGTTCCAGTTGGTGGTGACGGTTTTATGCTACAGCCTTTTGGTGCTATGACAAAACAAACCAATTGTTTCCCGGATTATAAATTCTAATTCTGAAGGTAAAGTCTTCATTGTATATTCACACGCAAGATGCAATAAATGACATATACATTTTACTGTTACCAAGTGTGAAACCATATCCTTTACAATAATCAGACCACATAACCTAAAAACTAAATTGGGGTATACATATTTAAATGTAACACTGATTTTCGGCGTTCTTTTCTCCTGCACACAATTTTATATTGGTTAAAAAAACGATTTATAAACAAATTTTCTATTTATTTCAGATTTCCAATAGCGGATTTGCGCCCGTTACAAGATCCTAATCGAGTGCCATGGTGGAAGCAAAACATAAGACCAGATTATTTACTACTTCAATTTTCTGAACTAAAATTGAAACTAACTAAAAATAAAGCGATATTATATTCTTCTACGATTGATATTTTTTACAGTGTAAGTATATCCTCTTTCAGTTAATTTTGTCTATTGTGAGAAAGTTACAACGCAAACGTAGACAAGAGTTATAAATTCGATACCTTCCTCCCGTGTTCTAATTGCAATATTTAATCAAGGTTGTCAACAGTGAGAGACGAAAAAGGCTATTATAATGGCTAGTTTTTTTTACAATGATGTTTAAAATTACTAGGATAACACAGTGCAACACGAAAAAATATAACCACATACGGACACCACCACATGATAAAAGATAAAAAAGACCCGTTTCTCCCAGTTTTGCCCCAAGTCATGCACTTTTTTTATGGGCCCCCAACGATTTGGGGCCATTTTCTCAGGCTCATATCTTGCAAACCGTTCGGATTTTGATTTACTCTCTGAGCAAAGTTGTAGCTCTTGTCATAAAGAACAAAAATATTGAACATATAAAATCAAAAAACTTCATCTTCAAGATCAAAATCGCAAAAACTTAAAAAAAATTCGATTTTTTACCTTTTTTCCCCTGTTCAGGTCCATAGGTAGCAAACCGTTGAAAATTCAAGGAAACAATCAACTACAAAAATGTACCTACGATCTCAGTAAACAAAATTTCTAGAACATATGAACTTCCTAGGAATGATTCTTAACACCGTTTAGGTAGCGCTCAGGTAGCCGTAAAAGTGAAAAATTTCCCCAAAATTTTTTAATTTAATTTGTTTTTTCTTTATTTCAACATTGAGATACTATGCTGTCTATTACAAAAATAATAAAAAAATATTCGTATTATGTTTATATTGTTGATGGCCCTGGACTTGCAAATCGCACACAGTGTAATTAACAAAAATGTTTTTAAGTGAAATCAATTATTAAATGCGATGCGCATGAATGTCGACACGTACAATTACACTTTCGTTTGTTCGTTTATCAGTGATGAGTAAACATTTTTGTTAGTGTTAATTCTTTCTGATTTTTTTTATTTTTCATAGCAAAATAAAAACAAATCTTTATAGAATTTAACAATAAATTTATTTCCTATTTATTATATTTGATTTCCACAGTTTGTCAAGCACAGTGTGAGAATTACTGTCGTCTACATAATTCATGGCTCAAACTGAATAAATAATCGTTACTCGTGCCTATATGAAATAGCAGTAGCAGTAATTCTTATGCTCATTTCCCACAGTTTGTCAATCAAAGTGTAAGAATTGCTGTGTCTGCATAATTCATGGCTCAAACGAAATGAACAAAGCATGAGAATTACTGCGTTACACGTTTCCATATGAATTAGTAGTCAGACAGTTATGAAATATAATATCTGTTTTGCATTGGCTGATAGTGGGAAAATATTTAATACACTAACTAATGAACGATTTTCGGCATGCGGGGGTTTTTTTTGTTTTGCTATTTGTTTGTTATTTTATTTCATTTGATTTTATTATATTTTTATATACATACTTGTTCTTTGTAAAACGTTTAGTTACTATGAGTTTATTCAATAAAGACACAATAATATTTTGTCAATCAACAAGGCCAATCTACCTTTTTTCCTCCACGTTATTCTTGTGTACCACTTGGGTAACTTCAATAAAAATTCCTAATTATATTATCCCGGTGTACCACTAACCTAACCAATAACTTGGGGAAACACAAAGTTATTCTTCCTTTAATTAAGTTAAGCGAGACAAACGAGTCTTAGCTGAACAGTTAGCTTGTAGTTTTTTGTATATGTAAACATTCACGTGTATAAAAAAACAAGCAAACAAAAATTTGTATGCATCGCTGGATCAAGTACGTGTATAGTTTATGGTATTTCCGGAATTTATTTCGATGAGTTACAAACGGATCCACGCACTGTGGCAGAAATTTTGATTTCATTGGCCAAAATTCCAATTTTTTTTGTCACCAATTTTTAAAGTTTTAACGCCATTTTGTAGCTAATATATCCAAATTAATGTCGCCAAAAAATTAGGTTAAACTATTGCTAATTGTGGGCGTGGCATGCTGTCAAACTCAACTGTTTTTTTAATTTCAGAAAAAGGTGATTTTTTGTTTTTTTTTTATCAAAAATAAGTGATTACTCGCAAGTTATCGTCGATAATGACCTGCGGTCTTCTTTACAAGGTTGGTAGGCCTGCAGTCTTTAGTTGTTGTGAGTGGTCACAATCCTACCGTTTAATATTAGGGGTGTTCTGAAATATTAATTAAATTACTATATTTGTGTCAAATTTCAACTTTAGAACTTCTAGGGAACAAAAGGGAACAAGAAACGTATACCACCCAGAGAAAGGTGAAAGTACCCTCATTAACCCTATATATACTTTTGCGCCCGTGGCGATCCGCGGCTTTTTCCATTTTAATGAAATTAAAAAAAAAATTTCAAATTACGGTAATTTAAACAGCCCTATAAGTATACAATGGTGTGTTAAATTTGTGCTTTAGGTATTTTGTAGCTTATAATAATCATTATTTGTTTTATTACAAGTAATGATATCTGCTTACAAAATACACCACCCTTTTGATATATTTGTAAGTAAGAATGTCAAGAATGTCACAGAGGATGTAATTCATTTGTAACCTGTGTTTTTTTTATTATCATACCTTTTTATACCTTTTTATTTTACCTAACGATGCACTAATGCAAGTAGTAAAGAAAACACACACAGGTTATTCATTTGTATAGTGGGTTTTTTATATAACATTTTAGGTAGTAATGCACTAATGCCATTTTCTTACCTTTTTATTTTACCTGGAAACATAGTATGATGGTTTATGAAAAGGCTTATAAGAAAGTGACATTTGAATACAAACTCAATTGCTATAATATATTTCAGCAATAACAGTCGCAAATAAAAATATTCAGAAAAATATGGAGATCTTCAGTTATAAAGAACTGGCCGAAGAGTATTTTGAGAACAAAAACCAGGAAGATGTTCTTAGTTACGTTAAAATAAAATTAAACTTAAATTTGTGTAGCATCATAATTCGTAGAGCAATTATCTAATTTCATCAATGCACTAAAAAACGCTACAAAGAAGTTAGCTACAATAGACAAAACTTTTATATAACAAGCTTAAACTGGTTGGAAGGCCAACTTACTGTCGCTTCAGAAACAACAAAGGGAGATAATGCTGGAAGACCACGCAAATAATTGGACAACAGCAGCGATAGATATAAGAGGCGGAAACTTAAAGATGTTAACGATGAAATTGGATGTATAAATATAAAAAAATCTTTCCTGCATCAATTACGACGGATTCTTAAAAGTATACCAACTCCGAGCGATGTACAATAGTTCACAAATGAGGAGGCATTATCATTATTTCTGGATTTGAAATTAACAAAACAGCAATATATGAGCTGAATATTGCATGAGATTGAAAATGGCTCAAATATGTATCCAGCATATCATCACATAACCGCTGCTAAAATGGACTGTTTGCCATCAAAGGACACTATCACAATCACACCAATTTCAGCAGAGGTACAACTACAATCTCTACTTGATCACACAGCTGAACGCTTGCTACAATCAATAAAAGGAAATGAGTTAAAGAAATAAGGAAACACAAAGTTAATTCTTTTTTTATAAATGGGGATGTGATGGTTGTTCGGGACAAAAACAATAAAAACAAGTAGTATGTGAAAATATTTCGGACTCAGATATGTTCATGGTATCATTTGTACCATTGCGATTGAAAAAGATTTTGGAAGATTCAGAGACTGCGACTAGTACAACGCAAACAAAAATATTTGGTTAAATGAGACACCATCTTCTACGAAATACTGCAGGCCAATCAAATTTTAATTCAAAGAAGAAACTCATGATGCCATTAACAAAGAAGTTACTGATATCAAGGCCCAAATTGCAACACTACAGCCATTAAAATTACAGTTAGGTGAAGTAAGCTACCAATTTGGATTATCACAACTACATGCAAGAATACGTCTTATGGAACACATACTAAAAATAAGTTATGATTTGGATTTCGATTCTTCAACGAAACCAACAAGGAGTTAAGTAGTTCAAAAAAGAAACATGTTCAAGATGATTATCGCAAATTTGGATAGATTATAGATCAGCCAAAACAAGGGTCAGGCAATGCAAATTATGGCAATACCACAAGAAGGTTATTTTTAAATCTAGAAACAGCATCTGAATTAACAGGAGATTTAAAATAATCCTAGAAGTACTTGCGTGCAATGAAGAAGTTGACTCCAAAAAATTTGGAGATTATGCTAAGATGAAGAAGTCAAAAAACTACTAAAGAACAGAAATAACACAGAATATACATATATGGAATATTTGCAATCAATATTTGAGTCAAATGAATAATAATTATAATTGCATGAATAATAATTATAAGTACGAAAAACATAGTATTAGTAAAAAACAATAATAAACAGAACCTCCCATTGTTACAAATGCTATTAAAATCTATTGCAGTTTTTTCAAAGATTTTTTTACCCACATATGTATGAAATGTTTCAATAAATAAAAAAGATTAAAAAATAAAAACCCTTATCTTCATATCAAAATCAAAATCATTGCGCTTATGTTCAGCAGATTTTTATTGCAAAAATTAAAAAATTTGACATCAAAAAATTATAAATTTTTCTGTAGTAGTAGCAAGACTATTAGATAATACTACTAACGCTTTTTTAAGTGGAAATATTCTTTGAGTGTAAAACAAAAAAATTTTTAATTTTTCAGTAGTAATACCAAAATTTTCAGTTGATTTCACTTATTTATTGAGTGTACGAATTTTTTGAGTGTAAACATTAAAAAAATCCTATTATTACAAAGTATGCTTGTAATTATTAATAAATCCAAATATGACATTTTTTAATAAATAAAAAAATAAAAAACCCATATTTCACGCTAAAAGTTAAAAAAAATGAAAAGTTCAACTTTGCCTACAATTTCTTAGAAAGTACTCAATCAATTTTAATGAAGTTAAAACAGACTCAAGTTCAACTAAATATCTACCCACTAGAAAAAATATTTTGATCGGTTCAAAAGTTACGGAATTCTGGCCAATGAAAAATAATTTTCAGCCACTGTGCGACATAGTGATATATATCCTCTGCACAGTGGTGTGGAGAGTATAAAAACGACTTTGACCTTTGGTGTTATTTAGTATCCGCAGTTCTTTGGAGACCCCATTTGTAGCCTTTGTACGAACAGATATCATTGTGGTATCGATATCTTCCTCAGAAAACATATATCTGTGGTCACAAGCATTAACCGCCTAAGTCGAAAATCATGCTTTTGAGAAAAATAACTTTTTATATAAATGTAATGGGGGTTCATTACGACTTAGGTCAGAATGTTTTCATTAATAACTTTTTAATAAACAGTGTTAGAGAAATAGGGATTTCACGTAAATATAAAGCGTTTTTAGTAGAACATGATAGCAAAGATAACCCAAATCGTCGGATACCATGCTTTCGAAAAAAATGACTTTTTATATAAATGTAATAGGGCTTCATTACGACTTAGGTCAGTATGTTTTCATTAATAACTTTTTATTAAACAGTGTTAGAGAAATGGAGATTTCACTTAAATATAAAGCGTTTTTAGTAGAATATGATAGCATACATAACTCAAATCGGTCTTAAGTCGACTTATGCAGTTATCGCTTGTGACCACAGATATATATTCTACAAAAGGTAAACAAAATCTCTGAGCTCGCTAAAAGAATCCAGTTGAAAACCATATTACCTACCAAGATTCTCTTTTCCTACCTAAGTAGCATTATAAATAGTTCGGCCTGAGGTAGACGGAGTAGCATTGCAGTCGCTCAGGCCTGCGTACATAGTTATGTCGGATCTCCGCGAATTTTACAACCCTTTTCAGCTATTTTTTTAAGTGATTGCATTTTACTTTATTATAATTATATTATTTTATTTTGTGTAATATAGTGTTTGAGATAATTAGTCAAAGAAAATTAAAAAAATTGATATTTTTGCATGAATTGATAAAATATGGGTGCCTATTATGAGCAACTTTCGATTTTGGACTGTGGTCGAATTAACTGATCGAAAGAATTTTCATTTGGTATTATGGCGCACATTAGATAAAATAGCGCTATTGTGAATTTCACTCAATTGGATTATTCACAATAGTACATATTTACTAGCTGGCACTATAAATAAACATTGTTTGTTTACAAATTTATTAAAGAAAAAAAAATAGTTATTAATGAATTATGGTGCCTATTATGAGCAACTCTCGCTTTTCGATTGTGGTCGAATTAACCGATCGAATGAATGTTCATTTGGTATTATGGCGCACATTCGATCAAATAGCGCTATTGTGAATTTCACTCAATTGGATTGTTCACAATAGTACATATTTATCAGCTGGCACTATAAATAAACATTGATTGTTTACAAATTTATTAAAGAAAAAAAATAATTAAATATTTATTAGCATGGAATGATGATGATGAATGCTTCGTCATGAGAGATGCTTCCAATTTTTGGAAATGGATTCCACTACGTGAGTATGCGAGGTTTTAACGAGGGTACCATTTGTTTACTGATTTATAGCAAATTTTCGGCTGCAAGGAGGCATTTATGGAATTGCTGTCTACTACAGATGAACTGCGGCAATGCACACAATGTTAGCAATATCATAACAAATTAAAATATGATTTCTAGGTATAATCCAAACTGGGTCCAGCCATAGTTATTTTTTCAACTAAGAAACTAAGGTATAAAAAAATTGAAAGCCACTAATTTTTTATTGTGAGGTATTTTAATACCTTTCTTATTAGTATAAAGAAACGTTAAATCCATACGATGGAAATATTAAAAAATAACAATTAAGAATAATGCAAAAGGAAACATTAGCAAACCAAACTGGGATAATATACTTTAAGATTTAGAGGAACATACTTCCAGTTAATTTAAATGCTTTGTGTGTTTTCATTCATGCACCATCTTAAGACGTAAAGCCTTGTTTAAATCTTGTTTTTTGAAAATGGTGTGATTTTTTAACCGCTGTCCCAAATAATTCCATAAATTCTCAATTGGGTTAAATTAGGACCTTGGGGAGGCGTTTCTATAACATGTGGAGAATTGTACAATAGTCAGGACCAGCTTGTGTTTGGCGTCGCTGTCTTAGTAAAAATACAAATCGTCACCAAGACTAATATTTTCAACCGATCTACCAAACTTGTTTTCAAAATATTTACATATATCTTTTAATCTACTTCTAGTTTGACAGTTGAATGGTGTGTCTTCATATCGACTCGTATTTAAATCGTTTATAAGTTCTATAAGTTTGCGAGTTGGTGAAAGAAGTTAAACTAAATCACATCTTGCAATGGACTAAGTTGGGCGTGATTTATTTGTTATAAGAACCACATATATATTTACCCTTAACTTACTAAGCTGCTGTTTCCATGCCTCGTCATTGCCGTATTTGCTGCCCATAACACAACCAGGGGAATAATTCAGATTCTGGCTTATCTGAAATAGAAATAAAATCGTAATGAATATTTGTGTTTGTTTAAACTAAAATACGTAAATTATTCATATTGTAGTAATTTCTGTGTTTGTTCAGAAATTTGGCAAATTTCCGTTTAACTGCAACTACAAACACGAAATTTATTATTTACGCTTCGTTTTTTGAATTTGAACATGTATTATTTTGTGAACATATTACGCCTTGTTAGTGAAACATAAATTTTTCGATTGTATAACTTGTACTTACTCACACAATATCATTTGTCAATTTATTACCACGAACCGAATACTGAATTATTTCCGCTTTAATTCATTTAGATCATCGCACAGTGGCGCCTGTAGAACAAGTGAGGTTACAAAAATCAAAAATTTTATGTGCCCCTAAAAAATATTGAATAAACCTATTTTACAGGAACTGTTCAACGCTTTCAAATATGCTACTCTTAATTCAATCAGATTTTTGGTTCAGAAGGTATAGCCCTTCAAAGTTGACTGATTTTCAGCGTTCAAAAAACCAGACCGTTTTTATGTAATTTGCTCCGCTTTCAGATACACTATCTCGAAAACTATTTTATTGATAGATCTATTTATTAAGAAAATAATAAAATATTTTACTGTTTGTCCAGGTAAATCGATATTTACCAACTATCCATTTTTTCAATATTTTTCAACTTTGATGGAAAATAAAAAAAAAACTATAAATTTTTATATTTGCCATATCTTCAAAACAAGTTCTTTCATTATTCCTTTACCTAATGCAAAAATTTCCAGCTGCCCGCCCTTGGCCCATTGTTTGCTAGAGGTAAAATTTTGAAAAAAGACATGGTTCTGGAAATGTGTTGCATGCATTATTGCGCAATTTATTTCATATAATCGAGAAAACCCATTCTTATTGTTATTGTCTCTTTCGTTATTGTTAATATATATGATTTTTGTTTTTCATTCTGTAATACTTACCTGAGATCCTCTGTCAAATTCTACTCCCCAAATTCAGGTACAGATACAATTTATGACATATAAACGTGAAAACCCATTCTTATTGTTATTGTTTCCATCGTTATTGTTAAGATATATGATTTTTGTTTTTCATTCTGTAATGCCTACCTGAGATCCTCTGTCAAATTCTGCTCCCTAAATGCAGGTGACGATACAATTTATGGCATAACCGTGAAAACCCATTATTGTTGTTGTTCCCCAAGTACGGATATGGAAACTCAAACGATGGAAACACTTCGAAAAGATTTTTTGAAAATGATGAGGCTATAACTCGATTCACTGGAATAAACAATCAAATCGTTAAGATCTTGAATGTTTTAAACTGCAAAGAAAAAGTTTATTCTGAAAATATGGAAAATATGCTTCGAAAACTGTATCATTTTTGGCAGAATTATATTCTCAGAAAAAGTTGACCCCGACAGTTCATAAAATATTGTCGCATGGCATAGATATAATTGAATATCAGACTTTGCCAATTGGAGAGCTTTCTGAAGAAGCACAGGAGTCTCTAAACAAATGTTATAAAAAATATGGATTGCTGAACACTTTCAAATCATCCAGGGTGAGACAAAATGAGGACCGCTTCAACATGTTAGCAGCATCTTCCGATCCACTTATTTCATCACTGCGGCATGTAAAGGCACGAAAAGAGTTAGAACATAATTATAGTTCAGAGGTTATTAGTCTTTTAGATATTCCGTCTTTTACGGATTGTGAGCAATATATTACAAAACAAAAATGAAAAATAAATTTAAAAAAAATTTTTTTTTTAAATCTTTTCTGGAATAATTTTAAATCATAAAAGCCTTTAAAAAGAAACATAAAAAATCAAAAATTTAAAAAATATTTTATTTTACTTCCCATAAAATTGATTTTTCCACAAATTTCAAGTTTGCTAACCCATAAGTAGGCACCTAAAAGGCGTAGAACCCTTTTCAAACACTAATTTCATAGGTTGATCAATTATCTATTACAGGCCTGTTAAATATTTTGATTATCTGACTTGGTTCAAAACTTATGATTTTTGCAACGAGAAACCTCAAATGGCGCCACTGTGCGTCGACAATCAATTCATTTTATTTTTTTTAACGCACTTTATTCACGTGTGTTAATTGTATTAGTTTTTTTTAACAAAAAATTAATAACACTCATATTTTTTTGTTTTGTTTACGTTTTGCAATCTCAACTAGACACAGGTTGGTTGAGTATATTAAAATACTCATATACCAGGACTGATTGCACACATTATGTGTGGACTACAAATATATATAAAAAGAAAGTGTTTTCTTTTAGGTGATGAAAATTTAAAACGAGGAATATATACACGATATATGGGTATATCGGGATTAAATTCAACGCACGTATAAATGGGGTTTTTTCAACACTCATGTATATTCTTAGATCTTCTTCAAAGTGAAAAGTCGGGTTTATGTCAGATTGTAAATTCAATGATTGTTTTTTTTAATTACTTATGTAAATGAATGCCGGTGGCTGGTGCACTTCACAAAATTAAGGTTGATTGTAAACTCAAAATAAATGCACGTTCCGTTGGTTGTTTAGTTGGGTTGAAAAAATGAATCGGCAGATTCCGTGGATGTTCACTGTGACGAAGATCAAAAGGAAAAGAGCCCGGAAGTTAGTGATCCGAATAAAAAAGATGTCGATGTCGATGAAAAGAAAAATAAGAAAAAAAGGAAAAGAAAGAGAATTAGATTCCACCACAAATGTAATACGACCATACAGAAATTACACGTTTAAAAAAATGGGTAGGAGCGATTAATGTCGAACATCCTGGGCCCCTTGGTCTATCAGACCAATATTGGGAATTCAAAGGCTTTTGGCCAGCTGCGTTAAAGCCCGCAAAGCTCCGCGCAGAATCCGTCGAGGGCTAGAGGATGCGTTGTTGGTAGCTCGAGTGGTGGCTGGTGGCTGGCGAGTATATGGTCGGGGGATAACTGTTGACCGCGTTGTTGTTGCTGATTTCGCTGTCGTGGTGGTGATGCGGTTTGTGGTTGTTGTTGAGCTGGCGTGCGTTGGTGGTAGTTTGAACGTGGCCTAGGTTGAATTTGTTGTCGGTCCGACGTTTGGACAATATTTTGGCGGTGACCGGCATGCAGCAAGGTATGCTGCGCCCAACCACATTTTTGGCAAACGTCAGCCGACGAGCATTCGTTGCTCGTATCGGAACGTGCGAAACAATTGATGCAGTACGCCTGTTGGCGTACGACTCGCCGGCGACCTTCAACACTCATTTTTAAAAATCTTTTGCAGAATCTTAGTGAGTGGTACCGTCTGCAAATTAAGCACTGGTGAAAGAATGGCTTCCTTGGGGCCCTGTGGAATAAAATATCTATTAATAAGAGATACAGAGAAGTATGAGAAATACATATGGTAGACGTATAAGAACTGTGTGTGTTGTGGTATATGGGGATAATAGGTTCTGTGAAATTAATTAACACTAGATGCTGTGAAAAATAGGAATATATGTGGATAGATGTTTGGGATTATTCGTTTTGTGATGGTTTGATAGGAAGAACACAAAATTTTACAATAGGCCTTGTGATAACACCCTAGTGAGTTATTTCAGCCATGCGAACGAGCCCATCGTGACCATCGTAAATTTTAATAAAACGGCCTAGTCTATATTCGTGGGGAGGGAGAAGATCGTCTTTTACGTCAACTAGCTGGCCTACTTTCACATTTGCCTCTTGATGTTGCCATTTGTATCTGCGTTGGAGTTCCTTTAGATTTTCATCTTTCCACCGTTGAGCAAATTGGTGATGATTTTAATCTTTCCCAACGGTGTCTTAGAGATTTAGAGTCAGTGCGCACTTCTGGAGGTGCTAACAGTAAAGCAGTAACGGGCCGGCAAAGTCTACTCCGGAGAAGGAAAATGGGAAGAATATGTGCTCCTGTCTAGGGGAAGAGCAGCCATCATTTGAGATTGCATCTTTTGTTTACAAATAACGCACGCATTGCAGCATTTGATGCATATTTTGATGGCAGGTTTTAACCTTGAGATATAATACTCATTCCGTACAGCTCTTAGTATGAGATTATGCTCGGCATGCATAAGGAGATTATGCATAAATGAAACCAAAAGCTCGCAATATTTTGATTTCACCGGAATTATAATAGGGTGACGCTCATTGTAAGAAATAGCAGAGTTAGAAATTCTGCCATTGGCGCTGATAATGCCATTATTGTCCAAAAAAGGGTTTGTATATTTATTTATTTAAAGTCTATAAAGTATCTACCGTAAACACAAACACCTCATTTCATTGCTCACTCACAACTGACTTTTTATTTATTTATTCAACTTAAAGCTTCCTACAAATACTGCATACATTCGCACATTCACACGTATATCTAGTTAAAGCTAACCGTGGGACTTAGCTGGCTCAGCGGTTTACAGGTGAACCAGCTATAGTGCGTGTGGACAAATAACTCAACAGAATGTGAGTATTTAGTTACATGCAGAAGGCATGGTAACTAAGACTTGTCAAATAAACTACACACTACACCTCCCTCTTTAGAAAAATGAATGATCAATATTTGGTTGATCATTCTTTTATATATAATTACAATAGAAATTGGCTTATTTTTGTTCTTTTAATATTCTAAATTTAGTCATTGTCTTTAAATTTTAAATTCTAACTGTTATTCAAATTTTGATTTTTAGTTTTAATTTTAATTTGAATTTTAATGTTAATTTTAATTTTAAATTTAATTTTAAATCTAATTTTAATTTTTAATTTTAATTGTTAATTTTAATTATTAAAATTTAATTTTAATAAAATTATTAAAATTTGTTCTATTTCAATTTGATTTTATTTCAGTTTAAGTTTAGCATTTAATTTTTGTTTTAAATTTAAGTTCTAGTTCTAGTTTTAGTTTTATTTATTTTTTTCTTTATTAATTTTATTTTGAATTTACATTAAAATTTAGTAATACATTAAAATTTGTCTTGATCAGACTAACTGCAAGGGCATCGTGTGTTTCTTTTATTGAATCCACCAATGCAATGGCATCCAGAAATGCCATCAAATTTTCTGCTTTGCCATCGAAATCGGGTAACAACTTCGAGGCTATGTTCAAAAATTGTACTGGTGTCTGAGTCGTTCGTAATGGACGTTTAGTACGACCCTTATCTCATCTAGCCACAAGGAGAGGTTTCTTATATGTCTGTCGACAGTATCCTCCCTAACCGCTCTTTCTGTATTTAGACACTTGTATGATTTGTCGAATTCTTCTCTAATATTCCTACACTGGCCCAAAATCTTTGGCCAGTCCATATATAAAAAGGAAAAAAAATGAAAAAAATTTCTATGCCTGACTATTCAAACTCAACAGAAAAAAATCTTTTATGATATATATATATATATATATATGTTCCTCTAACTCCCACAGGAGCATAGGGCGCCAATAATTGCAGATCTCCATCTGACTCGGTTTTGAGAAATAGACCTTAATACGTTCCAAGATACACCCAGTTGATTCATTTCGGATTCTGTTGAACGTCTCCATGTTATACGTGGCCTACCGCTTTCTCTGCCATCTTGATGAAATGGGTTCCATCTAAGAGCTTGCTTGGATACATTATCATCATTTCGACGGAGAGTGTGTCCAATCCACTGCCATTTCCGTTTACGTATCTCAGTTGCTACTTCCATTTGCTTTGCTTTTAGTAACAACTCGGCATTCGATATTGTTTGAGGCCAAAAGATACGTAATATCCTTCTTAGGCAGCGGTTGACAAATGTTTGCAATCGTTTTGTGATCCTGTTGGTGACTTTCCAGGTTGTACACCCATATAATAGGACAGACTTGACATTTGCCTCAAAAATTCTAAGTTTAGTGGTTTGAGAAATTTTATTACTTTGCCATACTGGAGCTAGTATGCCAAAAGACGCTCTTGCCTTGTTAATTCTAGCATCAACATCAAGTTCGGTTCCTCCATTAGGTGAGATTTCACATCCAAGATAACAAAATTGTTCACATGCATCATAAGTTTGGCTGTTGATGGTCATTGGAACTGTTATTGTACCAACACTTAGTGTTTTTGTTTTGCCAGCGTTGATTTTGAGTCCTGTGTATTGTAGTTTTTCCTGCAGTTCTTTTGTTGTGTGTCTAAGGTCATTAAGATTATGCGAAAGTAAACAGATATCGTCAGCATAGGCCAGGTAATTTAGATATTGGTTATTGATTTTCCATTGTATTCCTTGCCTTTTATTCTCAATACTACTGAGGACATCTTCCATAACAACAAGAAACAAAAGAGGTGATAATATGCAGCCCTGACGAACTCCACTTTCTACCATGAACGGCTCAGAAAGTTTTCCCTTATGGAGAACAAAGCATTTTGCACTGTTATAGCTTTCCTTAATAAGAGCTATTATTTTTTGAGGTATATTTCTCTTTCGCAGGGCGGACCAAATACATTCTCGATTAATTGAATCGAACGCTTTTTCAAAATCTATAAATAGAAGATGTAATTTGGAATTGAACTCAACGCTTTGTTCTATAATAATGCGTAGAGAGTTAACATGGTCTGCGCACGAGGAACCACTGCGAAATCCGGCTTGGCATGAGCTGATGGTTTGCTCCAAATGCTCTTTGATCCGATTTAATATTATTTTTGCAACTATTTTGGCTACAGTTGGCAAGACACAAATACCCCGCCAGTTTGTGCAATTTTTGATGTCTCCTTTTTTTTTTTTTTGCGATTTTGACAATGATGCCATCTTTCCATTCCTCCGAAAAGGATTCGGTTTCCCAGGTTTCGGTGATCAGAGGGTGTAAAAGTTGTGCTGAGAGTTCGGGATCACATTTATAGATTTCTGCTGGAATACCATCAGTTCCAGCTGCTTTTCCATTTGGGAGTTGTTTTATAGCAGCAATAGTTTCTGCTATACTAGGGGGTGTTATTCTTATTCCCGAATTTGTGACTGGTTGTGGATTAACTAAAATAGGTGGCTCAAGGGTTTCATCTATAACACAGTTTAACACAGTGGAAAAATGCTCCTTCCATCGCTGGAGTTGTTCTTGGTCGGTGTTGAGCAGGTTCCCTTGCAAATCTCTCACAGGGTGTTCTATACGCAACTTACGGTCTGCTAGCTGTTTTGTGACTTTAAATACTGTTCGCATGTCACCGGCTTGTGCTGCATTTTCGGCTTCTTCAGCCATGCGGTCAATATGGTTCCGTTTATCTCTTCGTACTGCTCGTTGAACTGTTTTATGCAGGTTACGGTAATTCATTTCCAGGTTGGTCTTTACTTCGTGGTCATCCGCTGATGCTACTTCTTCTTTAAGTTTTCGTCGATCTGTAATTATATTCCACGTTTTTCCATAAAAATTCTAGTACTACCACTATTGTTATGACTAATACTAAGTACTGTACCATGTTTAATCTATTTTCTTGGGGTACTGTTATTATTTCATTTATTACCTCCCCAGTGTTTTTTACTCTTTTCGACTCCTGAATTCCCATATCTGTATTTAAAATTCTAATTTAATATTTTATATTTAGTTCTAATTTTTATTAATACCGAAATTATGGTTTCTATTTGATTTGTAATGTTATGTTATGTTTAATTTTAAGTACGTATATATATATTTTTCTCTTGACTAAAATTTTGTAGATGAATTTATATTTTTGAAATAATTAGTTTTATATATATTTTAAGTCTTCATAAAATTAGAGGGTAATTTTTGTTTAAGGATATTTAACATTTAATAATCTACTTTAATTAATTTGAATTCATCGGAAAATTAACAAGCCAAAATACAGTTTTTTTTTATTTTTTTATAACTCAATTCACAATTAATATTTAAAATAAGGAAAAATTAGATTGGAGACAAAAATAAGCATCATTAATAAAACACAATATTTCATATATACATATATATTACATAAAAATTATAATGAAACGAATTTGTTAATGTTGCAAGGAAATTGTTTTATGTAATGATTATAAATTGTGTGTGTTTATGAAACTTAAGATAACTCACTATTTTTAATGTTGCTGCTGCTGATGGGGTTCCTGCTGTTGCTGCTGTAGCTGCTGTTCGTTGATTTTTGATGCTCGTGACGCTGGGAACGCTGCAATATTTTTGTATGGCTGTATAATTTGTGGACGGCTTTTTCTTGTAGAAATCAGAGAACTGCACCGGATACATAATGTTCGTTCACACTCGAATATCTACTCGGATTTCGTTGCAACCATTTTCTTTAGATCAATACAAGTATTGATCGTTTGCGCATGTGCTTAATATGAACATGACGTTCGAAGCACTCGAGTTTGCAACTTGTTTATAGTCAATAAACTCGAGTACGTGGTCGGATGTCAAGTTCGTGCATATGTGAGCTAGTGATAGCGAATAAAAATTGAGAAAAAATTTTTTTTTTCATTTGTTTTATATTTTTTGTAATAAATAGTAAATTTAAAATACAAAACTAAAAATACACTTTTAAAACATGAGGTCGCGGTTTTATAAGTTTTAAGTGTGTATTAAAAAAAAAAATTAAGGATACAAAAGTAAAAAAAAAACATTTCATGGCATTTATCACTTTGCAAGTGTTAAAAGTCTTAAATACAAGGATAAAAATTATTAATATTAAAAAAACATCTAGTATTAGGTACATTTTATAAATTTAAGGATACAAAACTAAACAAAAATCATTTCATGGCCTTTACCTCTTTGCATGTGTAGTCTTAAATGTAAGGATACAAAACTAAAAAAGCATTTCATGTCATTTATCGCTTTGGATGTGTAAAAAGTCTAAAATATAAGGATAAAAATAATATTAATATTCAAAAAGCATCAGATAAAATTTTAGGTTCAGTTTATAACTTTTAGGTATTAGAAATATTTTTTAATTTAAGGGTACAAAACTAGAAAAAAAATTTTTCATGGCATTTATCACTTTGCATGTGTAAAAAGTCTTATTAAGGATAATAATATTCAAAAAACATGAGATCGAATATTAGGTACAGTTTTATAGCTTTTAAGTATTATAGTTTTTATAATAAGAATTTAAGAAGAGCAAGCTGTCAACTGTTCCTGGCCCTAGTCTATTTCGTTTTTATGATATTAAGTTTCCAGCCAAAGAAAAGGATCTCTGTGCCGCCGCACTGCTAGCTGGCGTTGAATGAATCCGTAATGCTAGTTTTGATAAATAAGGGTATAAATTTTCAGTCATGTGAACTATTTATTTGCTATATCTGTCTACTTCGTCTTCAGGGTTCTCAATGGCATTTGAGTCAGTTAGTATAAGCAAATGAGGAAAAAAGAATGCGCCATTGCTATTACTAGGAATTGAAACTGGGGCAGTTGAATGACTTTGATATAAGTTACTTTCATTAAAAGGAAAATATGATGTCGAAGAGGATAATGGTGTAGTTGGGCTTAAAGAGTCTTGTTCTGTTAAAGCCACACACGGTGGCTGCGTAGAAGTTGGTTCTGTATATGCATTGTCTTGCATGTGGGAAATGCAAAAATTCTTTAAAGATCTTTATCATTTGGCTGCATATTTATAACAGGTGGGTACAAAAAGCAAGCCGCTTTATGCCACAAACTAAGATTAAGAACCCATGTTTCGTCTATATTTTTTGTAATCTTCTCTTTTGAAACTGATATCGCAGCTATATCTGTAGATGGGATAACATAGCACGGCGATGGAGAACTGCAAAGTTGCAATTTCTTGAACACAGTCTCAAAATCTTTACACATTTCAACCAGGACCTTAAGAATAGGTATATTAATGTGCAACAATCGTTGGCTTTGTTCATTATCAGCCAGAACATTGTTAATTTCGAACCAATTGTCAATTATAGATTTGAGCATTCCGCAGTGGGAATTCCAACGCGTTGGATATTGTGTTTTCAACGAAGTGGGTAGAATATGCTGCAAATTGGCTTTTTTTTTTAAATATTTTGTAATTTTTTTACAAGACTCTAACACATCTATGAGCTCTTTTGTGTCAGCGAACCATTTTTCCAAAACATTCGAAAATAAATGACTGCTGCAGTTTAAGCGTATATTTTGATTTAAAGCTTTAACCATATTACTCCTCAATATTTTGAACACCACATTCGTTAAACAGACCCTTAAGACTTTTAAGAACATTGTCACCTGTAGACCTTTCGAAATTCACAGACTTCATTCCCAGAACCATATCGAAGAACTTCAGGTCTTTTTGGTAGTGGAATGTGACGCCTAAAAAGTTCCGCTTTACGTAGTTATCCGTCCACATGTCAATCGTAGCTGAAGCTCCACCGCTGCTCACAATGTTATTTACTTCATCTTTAAGTTCTTTTTTTTCATCAGCGTATTTTTTGGCTTTGCGGGAAATCGTTGTTGCGTCGGGGAGCAAATCCTCTACTTCGACGTGCTCGCCATACTGTGCACCAATCTTGATAAAGAACTTTACCAGTTTCGAGAAGCCGGAACCATTTACTGTCGAATTGGCCGGCAGTCTTCAACAATCCAAGACGTGCATTTTTCAACGGCTTCATTCTTGTCTGTCGCTGTGATAGTTTTTAAAATTTGGGTCTCTTTAATGCTTCTGCAGCAAGGGTGACGATTTAAATTAGACGTCTGTCCATTGTAGTACTTTACAGCAAGTGCGGCAGTAAACAAAACCTTTTAGCAGAGTTTCGTCCGGCTTTAGTATCTCTGACAAAACATTCCATACGAAACTTCGGCCTTTGCGCCGGCTAGAAAAGGTGTTGTTCCCATTCGAAATATTTTCACAAATTTCATTGTCTGTCATTATGATAATAATAATAATGATAAAAACAAAAACTTGAAATATCTGTTTTCACGTTAAAAAAAAAAAAACACACACAATTAACTGAACCGTCTTCGGGTAAACAATGTTTACTACACATGTGACTGCTAGCAAAAATTTCATTACGCCCACACATGTATAAAACACGTGGCCTACTAGAGTATGAGAATTTTCGTTCACACTCGAATACCTACCCGAAAGTTTCGAGTAAGCTACACAAACTAGAATTTTTCCGTTCGGGTGTGTAACTCGATCAAACATATAGCTTATGGGTGTTGCGTTGACTTATACCTTATTTGTATCGAAGGTGATTGAACATGTTCAATCATACCCAATGCAGTTCTCTGGTAGAAATATCTACCGGCATAAGTTCGAAAAACGAAAGTGGTGGTGTTGTTAGCATTAATGGTTATTATCCAATCTTAAGAGGCATAAATCGTCGTGGCGAAGTGAACAAATAGTTGGTTTCGTGCAATGTTTTTTTTTTCTTTGGTATATTAGTAAATTACTTTTATTTATTGTGGAATCGGTATAGCTTGTATTATTGATTTAGTTTTCAAAATTTTGAATTTTTATGAACGGAATATTTTTTTTTTATTATAATTCAATTCTTTATATCATCCGATATTTCACTATCAATTAGATAGCATCTTCAGGAATCTAAATTCATATATATAACATAAAAACATTTTTAACATAATGTAACTCAAAGAACAGTAATAACAAAACCTACGAGTAATAATAATTAACTTAATACATGTACGTCACTACGTTTATACATTCAATATTGCACTAAATCAATTTTTTGTTTATGATGTGACGATAGCTTTGAGCCCAATTATCGGTGTCGGTTTTATAATTAATTCGGTTCTCTCTCGGTATGTTTATAATATGTAACATTTCAAGTGTGTATCGTTTGTTATATTTATCCTCTCTTTGTAAAATCTCTACTTCATCCAAGTTTGGTAAATGTTTGTATTCTGCACAATGGACCATGTGTGCCGTTTTTTGTATCAATAATTTATTTATATTTCTTAGATCCGATCTGTGTCCTGATAGTCTTGTTTTTAATTTGTTTTTTGTTGTCCCAACATATACTTGTTTGCATATGTTGTTCTTGTCACCAGTGCAGTTTATTTTATAAATTACGTTGGAATTTTCCATTTTTTCGTGTTTACTTTTTGTATTCGAAAACAGTTGTCTTGATGTGTTTGTGGTCGTTGATGCCACATTAAATTTTTCGGTGTTATATAATTTTGATTTTGATATTCTTTCCGAAATTATTGGTACATATGTCATCGATTTATTTATTTTTGATGTTTCACCTCGTCTAGTTGTCCGGTTTTGCTGGTTTTAAAAATGCTATTAATAATTTTTGTAGGAAAAGCATTTCTCTTAAGTATTTCCTTTAGTTTAAATATGTTCTTTCTATGAAAATGTGGATCGCTAATAGAAAGGACTCTGCTTATTAAGTTGTTGGCCGTATTCATAATAATATTTTTTGGTTGGCATGAGTAGAAATTAATTATTCTTCCAGATGATGTGGGTTTTTGATACCAGTCTATTTTAATTTTTCCATCCTTCCTTATAACTAACGTATCCAGGTATGGTAGTTTTCCCTTATCCTCCTCTTCAGCCGTAAATTTAATTTGTCCGTGAAAACTGTTCAACTGTTCTAACGTCTTTTTTATTGCACTTGTTTTTACAATCCCAAAAAGGTCGTCAACATATTTGGTTAGAAGTCTTGTATATTCCTCCATTTTATATATTCCTCCATTTTATACATACAGGTTTTTAGAAGATCCTCCATAACAATATCTGCTACGATGGGTAATGCTGGTGATCCCATAGGTAGACCTTTGTGTTGTGTGTATAGTTTATCTTTATATTTAAAATACCGTGAGTCTTTGATGCAGAATTTCAATATCTTTATAAATAAGTCTTTGGGTATTATTGTGTGCTTTTTTATTTCCTCCCATTTATCCTTAATTACATTGATTGCGTATTCTACTGGTATACTGCGGAATAAAGATATTACGTCAAATGAAATTAATGTTTCGTCGTCATATATATTACTATTATTAATCTTATTCCTAAATTGCACAGCATCCCTTATATTAAATTCTGAATCTTCTGTAAGCTTTTTCAGAATGTTAGTCAAAAGTTTACATAACCCACTAGACGGTGAGTTAACTGATGCACAGATTGGTCTAAGTGGGAATCCATCCTTATGGATCTTTGGGCGTCCATATATTCTGGGTACTAATGCCGCGTCATTTTTAAGCCTCTTTTTATCTATCACAGAAATACTATTGCACTTATATAATTCATCGACCAGTTCAATGTTCGTTCTCTGTAATGATGATGTAGGGTCTTTGTTTATCCTCCTATACGTCATCATATCATTCAGGATGTTATTCAATCTACTTTCATAGTCCGATTTTTCCATCGCAACAGTTACATTCCCTTTGTCGGCATTCAATATTAAAATATTTCTATTTTTGTGCAAAACGAGAGTAGCCACTATATATCTTCGGGTATTTCGGTATTTGTCAAATTGGTAAACCATTTGTCATTGTGTATAATTTTCAGTTCATTTCTCTGTTTGTTTCTCAAAGCTTCAAATTTCTTTCTGTGTTTATTTTTTATTTCTATATTTGCTTTTTTGGATATTGTTTCTCCATATGTCCAAAACTGTTCTTGTTCTACTGCTGTTAAATGATTGTTAATTTTGGTTTTTATTTTTTCTATTGTCGCTTCATTACATTTTGAAATTTCATGTTTCTGTTTTATGATCAAGCTTAACTATTTTTATCTAAAAATTACAACAAAAAGGTCGAAATAACAATCAAGTTTAGGAATATTTTTTTTTTTTTAATGTCATATTGTGTTTACAGTATTAAATAGAAACTACAGATTTATCTTATTTTCTTCAATTTCACATTATTCTTTTTTTTTCGTGTCTTTTGACACAAAATTATTAATAATTGATGTTATAATTGTTTCACAACATTAAACAGTCACTTTGTGTTTTTTGTTATTTGTGTAAAAAACACGTATTTATTTTTGATATCAAATATAAATATTATTGTCTACGGTAGCCATATAAAGTATCTACCGTAAACACAAACACCTCTTTTCATTGCTCACTCAAAACTGACTTTTTTATTCAACTTAAAGCTACCTACAAATACTACATACATTCGCACATTCACACGTATATCTTGTTAAAGCTAACCGTGGGACTTAGCTGGCTCAGCGGTTTACAGGTGAACTAGCTATAGTGCGTGTGGACAAATAACTCAACAGAATGTGAGTATTTAGTTACATGCAGAAGGCATGGTAACTAAGACTAGTCAAACACACTACAAGTCTATGGAATTACAAATGTCCTTACAGACTAATATATTTAGTGTATAAAATATAAGTATATAACAAATAAAATAATGACGATTTAATTATTTAGATATAGAATAATTTTACGTTTCAAAGATTCTTTATTTTCGGACAAATCTATGATGTGGCAAATTCCATTAAATTGCGAAATGGATCATTATTAGCATAGTTAAATCGAAAATATTTAATATATAAGAGCTTAAAGTTTCTTGTTGGTCTCGATGGTATATTAATTTGAACTCTATTTAACAAGTAATTAGAGTCAATGTCGCCATGGAATAAAATGAGTAGAAAGGAAATACTAAGCATAGTTCTACGACTTTTCAGTGTCGGTAACTTGATTAGAACAAGTCTGGATTCATAAGAGGGTAAGGCACGGGAGTTCCAACCAAGTGTACACAGAATAAAAGAAATTGTTTCTGGACAGATTCGACGAAATTTATAGGAATAATGTAACACGGATCCCATATTATAGAATCATATTCCAGGATGGGACGAACCAGGGATGTATAAAGCTGTTTGGTTACATATGGATCAGGAAATTCTTTACACCATCGCTCTATAAATCCAAGAATGCCATAAGCTTTTTTGCTGAAGATATACGCGGACGAAAATCTAATCTATGATCTAATAAAATGTCAAGATCTGAGAATGTATCAAAGGATTCCATTTCACTTTCATTCACAAAATAAGTAGTATGTAGATTATTAAATCTGTAAAAGGACATATACTTGCATGTTTTTATATTGAGCTCCATAAGGTTTACAATACACCATCCACAAAAATTATTTAAATCGGATTGTAGCAAAAAATGTTGAAAGTAATTTTGAAGAAAGGAAAAAAGTTTGACATCATCAGCGTATAAGAGAATTTTAGAGTGTTGAATAACAGAAAGGAGATCGTTGATAAATAAAGTAAAAAGTACTGGACCAAGATGACTTCCTTGTGGAACACCAGAAAATACTCCGATCTTTTTAGAGACAGCGTTTCTAAATTTAACCCGCTGAGATCTGTTCATTAAATAAAATTTTTACCCGAAAACTAAAGAATTACTGAAACCCATAGAATTCAACTTGTATAATAAATCATGATTCACCTTATCAAAGGCTTTACTAAAGTCAGTGTAAATTACATCAGTTTGCATACGATCTCTAAATCTGTCATTTATAATTGTAGTGACTTCCGGAACGTTGGTGATTGTAGAATGAGTTTTACGAAAGGCGTGTTGATTATAATGAGTCTGTTATGATTTTTTCTAAAAGTTTGAGGATTGCACTCAATTTTGGGATGCCTCTGTAGTTAAACACATTGACCTTATTGTCTGATTTGTATAAAGGGATGATAGAAGATTCCTTCCATACAGATGGTAAATATCCTGTACGCAAGGATTGATTAAAAAGTATTGTTAGTGGATAGGACATGGAGTCAGCACAGTGCTTAAGAATATTATTTGGTATTCCGTCAGGACCAGGATCAAAAGAATTTTTCAGTGTTTTCATGTTACAGTAATGTTGTTAAGGAAATTTACATTTATTATCGAAGAAGCTTTTGAAATTTCAAAAGGATATTGTACGGATTAATCAAAATTTTGTATCAACAAAAAATTACTGATTGATAACTCATTATCGGTTGAAATTCATCCAAATTTCAAAGAATTAGGATATTCACGTGATCGACTTTTAGACATTTTATTCTTTCTATTTTTGAATTTAGACAAATAATTATTATTCCATTGTGGACACATCTTTTTACGGGTTGAAACCATAGGAACCGTTCAATATATACATGCGTTCAACGTGCTATAAAAGCTTTTTGATCATCTCATCATAATCAATAGATGAAAGGATATCATTCCTGTCAATGTCGGATAGTAGAGCATTCAATTTTGGATAATCAGTTTCGAGAAGTAATAAACATCTTCTTTCTGATTATGCACAGGATTCTTAATTGGCAAATTGGATGGAAGCAAAATAAGTAAATTTACTGTTGGATGATAACGATCTTCAGGTAAAGTAATTGGATTAGATGGATGCAGCGATACTTCAGATGGTTAATTAATAAAAATTAAATCCAAAAGTTTTCCATATAGGTTCTTAAGATATTAAATAGTTTTTATTTTATTTTTTAATAATTTTTAAAGGAAAATGGGAGGAAAAAACCCTTTATATGATATCTAACAATATTAGACCCGATGAACGTTTGTTGTTTTTATTGGTGATTATTTGATTTTTAATTCTGTTTATTTGGTGAGTAGTGCTTTGCCCTTTTTTAAATCCAAATTGTTCTTTAGCAACAATAGAATTGGTCGTTACAAATTCACGAAGACGAGAATGTAGTATTTTTTCAAATATTTTACCTAAGTAACTTAATAGACTAATAGGTCTATAGCTATTTGGGTTATTTTTTGGCTTACTAGGTTTGTTGATAGCTATAACCTTAGCATTTTTGAAATGGTTTGGAAAATAGTTGAGTTTGATGCAGCTTTTAAATATTATAACCAGTAATTTTAGAGCCTTGAGTGGAAGTTTCTTTAAGAGCAGGTTGGGAACATTGTCAAAACCAGGAGATTTTGAAGGTTTTATTGATGAGACAGTATTCATTACCTCTTCTAGAGATGTATAAATTGTTGATTCAGAACAAGGATTTTCCTTCTTAAAATAATTTACTGTTGTATTTATTACTATACCCGCTGAGTGGTTGTAATTCGAAGTGAGGTTAGTTGCTATGACAAATGTATTTTCCAGGACTTCAGTTTGTCCTTATCAGATGTTATTTTTGTATTTCCAACTTTAAAGTGAGAGATTTGATTTTTTCCTTTTCCTCGCAAGTTCCTGCTTATTCTCCAAAATGATTTATCACCTGGTTTTAAATTGGATAATAATTGACACCATTTCTTATTGCGTTCCGAATTAATACTTTTATCAATCGTGTTACTTAGAAACTTAGTACATTGATTTGAAGATCGTTGGCTTTTTCTTTTAAAGCTTCTTCTTAGTTTAATATATTTCACAGTACTTTCTGGTAATATGTAATTATTTTGTTGAGTTATTTTAGGTGTAGACAAATCCCTTGCTTCGAACACTACATTTATAAATTTTTGTATTTCCTGATCAATTACTACCTTGGTATTGTATATATCCGAATTTAACGTGATTTTGTTGTCTAAAAAATTCATATAAATGTTCCAGTTGGTTGCACTATAATCATAATAATTGAGGTCAACCTGCAAGGCCATTGATCTTTTAAGTGTACATATAATGGGGCGATGGTCTGATGGTATTTCGTAATCCATTGTTTTTACGTCTATATTTAAAGCGCAATTGCTTTAAATAATATCGACTGTGGATGCTTCGCGATTGTGTTGATGGGGGAATAGGGTTGGACTATTAGAATAGTGAATGAAAAAATTGCTCGATTGCTGTAGATTGTTGGGTTCAATTCCTGCAGTATTATTTGAACGGCAATTCCAAGAACAATGTTTGGCATTTAGGTCACCAAAAACTATATATTCGTTGGTGGAAGGTGTTATGTTCAAGATATCAGCACAGAAGTTATGGGTATATCTTGGTGAATATAACGAAGAAACAACAATAGGTCTATTATTTGTAATAACTTCAATTGAGATATTTTCGATTGATGAGGTGTTTGATATAAAGAGGTTTTTATGTGCGACAGATTTATGAATTAACAGAGCTACTCCTCCTCCTCTAGCATCTGCTCTGTCACTTCTATATAAATAATAATTTTTAAAATATGGTCTATGATTTTCTGAAAAAAATGTTTCATTCAAAGACGCTATTTTAATATTTGCTCGTTCAATTAGTATCTCAAATTGGTTTAATTTAGAAAAGTTTGAAATGCCATTAGCATTCAAGTGAAGCATTTTGAATTCGTTTAAATTAGTATAATCCATGGGCGTATTTCACCATTGACATTACAACTTTGATTTGTTGTACCTTTGAAGTGCACCTATGCAAAGCATCCATAGCTGTAGTGAAAATATCAAAAAGCTCATCGATGCTAAATAAATCGTTGTTTGTTTTCAGCTGGTTAGCATATGTGGCTTTGCTGTTATTATTGATGTTATTGTTACAATTTGTGTTATTGTTTCTTAAATTAGGGAGATCTCTCACTTTGAATTGAAACGAGTTATTTTGTTGTTGCCTGCTGTTGTTATGACCTTTGGAAGTTACTCTTGTTCTAGTTTCCAAATAGAGAGAACGTAACGGACAGTTGATGTCGTTTGCAGAGTGATCAGTTCTCTCATTTTGCAATTAAAGCATGTAAAAACAGCTGGTCTTTTTTTTTTCATTTGTGTTAAACGGACACACACTTTAATGATGTTGTTCTGCACATATCATGCACGCACCACTTCGATGGCAATGTTCACCGCCATGACCATTGAGTTGGTTTGTTCCTGGATCTCGATTTGTATTTCCAAGAAATTATAGTATTGAAAATTGTTCGTACATTTTTTAAGGCTGTTGGGTTAAAATTTTTACGAACAAATTGAACTTTGTAAACTGCATTATTGTTTGAACTGAATTTGGTGACTATTTCAGTTACGGAAGAAGGGGACAGGTTGTAGTTTTTTAGCTCCTTGGAGATTTCCTCAGATTTTATGCGGGGTAAACCGTGTAAGGTGGTGTATAACGTATTTTCTTTGGAGCCATAAGAATGAAACTCCATCTTACTCTCTTTAAGTATTTGCTTGTAGCATTCGTACATTTCTTTACTTGGAGCAAAAATTTTGGTACCAATTGAAGTACGTTTGAAAATACAATCCTTACCAAGCAGCTTTTGTATTTCTGTAAATGAAGTGTTAGCTTCTACAACAATGGGTGGAGGTTTGTGTTCCTTAACATCGTTAATATTTGATACGACAGTTACGTCCATATCATTGAGGCCAGCAAGTAGGCTAAATCTGTTGCTTGAAGTTGACGCAATGTTCGGGTTAACAAAACCCGGATGAAGTTTTATCATCTTCTTGTTCGCAAGGAGCTTTCTTTTTGATGAGGATTTGGCCCCTCGGGCCATCGATAAACTTTTATTCCTGTTTTAAGCTGAATTGTCTACCACGTGAGTTCAAATGAGATCAAGAATGGCAATTGCAAAAGCAAAAATATGCACTTGTGTTTAATTTTAAATAGTTGTACAATAAGCGCATTAATTATTTACACGACCGTTCGTAAAGAGTTAGATTCGAACTGCATAATAGCAGGAAGCAAATAATTGGTGTTATAAGAATTTGACCACGAGATAGGTGGTAAGTTGTAATTTCCAAAAAAGATAACTAAATCAGATGTTTTAGAATTCAAGAATGATTTTTTCATAGCTGACATATGTTTAATGTAAATATCATCACTGGAACTAGTAGGGACATACGAACATGAGTTGTATAATGGTTTGTTTCTTAATTTGATATTTGTCACAAAAAATTCAATATCAGATGTGGAAGAGTCTATAAGTGGCTCAGAAGGAAATTTTACTGAGACTGCGATTAATACTCCACCTCCAGTTTTTTTTAGTTATATTAACACGATCATATCTGTATATATGGTATTTATCACAAAGAATTTCAGAGTTATGAATACTGTTATTAAGCCAGGTTTCAGTAAAAACAATAATATGGTAATTGAAATCAAAACTTTCAACAAATAGTGTATATAATTTAGTTTTTAAGCCTCTAACATTCTGATACACTACAGACAAATGTTCATCAGATGGTAAGGAAATTAGTTTTTTGACAAATCAACCGTACGAGGAGGTAATTGAACAGCATTAGACGAAGCAGTATCTATATAAATATACTCACGAATTATAGCTTTCGGTGGCCAAAAATCTGGATTTACAACCGTAGCAAACACTTCTTCAGGAAGGATAATTTTAAAAGATGCTTTACTTCGTTTTTCATCATATTTAAATTTAAAGACATTTATATCAATATGAATTGGAAGGCGTGATTTTATGTAAAATGATGCATCTTCTTCTGACAACTGCTGCTGCAAATTGTGCAGCAAATTAGGTTTTATTTGACGCAATCACTCTTAATTGTTGGCACATTTGTTGGAACAGTACTATAAATATTATCCATGGAAAGAGTGTTAAGCGGACTATAAACAGGGGAGTAAAATATATTTGAACCAGCAGGCACCATGTTAATAGGCGTAGGTACGTTGTTAGAGGGAATGCCTTCAGGATGCTTAATTTGAGTGAAAACAAAATTATTTTGAGCAGTAATTGAAGAATTAGTTAAAATATTGATGGTAGGAACACTCGATGGAGCATTTTTTTCAAGTTGATGTTGATGGAGCCGAACTATTTGTTACTTTTGAATCAAATGTAGGATTTATTTTTTAGATTTTGATGAAAATTTTTCCTTTTGGGATACATAAAACTCTTTTTTGATACCGTTTTCGGGTTTTGCAGAGATGCATATTCTTTAGGAAAGTATACCTTTTGTGTGAGGGAAATTAAACGATTTTTCACGTTGAGAAATTCATTGTGCAAAATTGAGTGTGATTCAAAAGCGATTTCGCGATTTGTCATTTTCGAGATTTTAGAGATAAATCTTAAAACATATGCGATGACCCTTATGGCTCTGTCCCATTTTAAGAATCGATTTAAGATATCGCATTCTTCTGCTAAAGTGTGGAAAATTTCAACTCTTCTCGATTCGGGACAATTTTCGTAACCAACCGTGGACTTTGCCCATTCTTCGGACGATTTTAGAAGCCAGGCAGGCCTGTGCCACCATAGAGGGTTGTTGAGGAGTTCCTATGGGCTGCATCCACGTGAGCCTAGATCCACAGGGTTGTCAGCCGATCGTACGTGTTGCCATGGAATGTTTCCTAAATTTTTTATTATTTCGGCTGTTCGGTTGGCTAGATGCGTCTTCCATGTGCAGGGAGGTTTTCCTAATCACCCCAAAACTATAGAAGAGTCGCACCATAGGTAGAGATCGTAATTGTGTATGGGTAGGGATAAAACATTTTTTTTAACAGCTTGGATAGTAGAACGGCACCACAAAGTTCTAACCGTGGAAGGCTCACGGGGTCAATTGGAGCCACCTTCCCTTTAGAGACTATCACGTGAGATGAAGCAGATTCCTCTACAATTAGGGGGATATAGATAGCACAATAAGCTTTCTCCGAGGCATCACAGAAGCCATGTAGTTGGGTTAATCTTCTGGGGGCGAAGTTAACCTAGCGACATATTTTAATTGGCAAATAATGCTTAAGTTTTCGACAAATTGGTTCCATTCTGCTAGGGTGTGGGGTTTAACACATTCATCCCAATCGTTTCCCTCGAGCCACAGCTGCTGCAATAAGATTTTTGCGGATAACTACTTCCACAGTCATTGGCCAATTGAATAAGGGTTCGAATTGCCAAATATGGAGCGCAATTTACTTCGAAAGTGACCGTGTTCAATGTATAATCTTGTATGGGACCATTGACTTACAGTCATGAAGTCAGCTTGCATTGTGGGCCGATATGGAGAATATCGTTGAGTGAATTGCCTGAACTTGTTCGTTTTGAGGCATTAAAAACTACCCTCACTTTCAGGATTTGACTCTGGGGTTTTATTACCGCGTGATGGGGTAAATAAAATGAGCGATAGGAGTCAAGAAAATAAAGGGTCCGCCAAATAACTTTTTTTTTTTTTGAAAATGCTATAAAAAAAACTACTGAATATTATCTCAAATTTCTTTTTTTATTTGAAAGTACAATCCTTCCGGTTAATAATGGAAAATAACTGCATTCAAATGGCTGCCTCGGCTGGCCATGCAGTAGCCTACACGATCGGTCCAATTTTTAAGCACATTATCGATTGTGTGCAGCTGTATTTCACCAATGGCTTCACGAATATTGTCCTTTAAAGTGTCAATTGTCTCTGGCTTGTTGGCGTAACACTTAGCTTTGAGGGCACCTCACAAATAATAGTCCAACGGTGTCAAATCGCAGCTCCGAGGTGGCCAAACGACATCAGCTCTGCGGCTGATAATGCGATCTTCAAAAACAGGGCGCAAAATATCGAGTGTAGCTTCGGCTGTGTGGCACGTAGCGCCGTCCTGTTGACACCAAATGTTGCCAATATCCTCCTCTTAAATTTTTGTGAACAAAAATTCGTTCAACGTGGCCCGATAACGATCGCCATTGACTGTAACGGCCACTCCTTGCTCATTATCGAAAAAAAAAATTGCCCAATTATGCCTCTGGACCAAAATCTGCACCAAACAGTGACTCGTTTTGGGTGTATAGGCTTTTCAATGTATGCGTGCGGGTTTTCTGTGCCCCAAATGCGACAATTTTGCTTGTTTACATACCCGCCAAGATCAAAATGAGCTTCATCTGAAAAGATGATTTTTTTTTGGCAAAATCGGCATCTTCTGTAAGACGATCGCAGGCCCACTTAGCGAAGCGAAAACGCATTGGATGGTCAGTTGGCTTCAACTCCTGAACCAATTGGACTTTGTACGGCGTCATACCAAGGTCTTTATGCAAAATTCGTCTCAATGATGCCTCCGAAATGTTCAATTCTTGAGAACGACAGTGAATTGATGTTGATGGCGCTTCACGCACACTTTCTGCCACAGCAGCAATATTCTCGGGTGTGCGCACTGTTTTTGGCTTTTCACGCTTTGGTTTATCGATGAGGATGCCAGTTTCTTTCACTTTTTTCACAAGATAACGAACATACGGAGCTGACGGTGCTTCTCTTCTTCCAAAATCCGTACGCAATTTTCGCACACATTACATAACCATGATTTTCAAAGTAATGTCGCAATATTTCCCAGCGTTGTTCAAGCGTATACACAACCATATTCGTTCAGCGGAAGGATAAACCAAATATCTGTCAAATCAGACATGAGCTAAGTGTTACCATTCACGAAATAAGCACTAGTTGAAAAAAAAAAACGTTGGATGGCGGACCCTTTATATTTCTTTACTTGTGGTGGGTTTCATATGGTCGAGGGTGAGTTACTCATTTAAAGCTTTGCTGTAGGTTTCTGACAACTCCGGTTTTGATTGCAAAGATTTTTTTGATGAAATGTATTGGGATATTGCCTGAGATCGAGAGGAGCCAAGTGCCAAATCGTGTAGGAAAAAAGCCTTGAAGGGAATATAGAGATTCGCAAAATTCGCCTTCTTTTGATGTTGGTCGTGTAAGAGACACTTCTTCTTGCTCCCAAAAAAGTCTTACTTGTGCTCCGATCGGATCTTCAGCGATTTCAGTGGCCTCTATTGTAAACGAAGGGATTGTTTCAGTTGAGCGTGGGCCACTTATGATCTAACCAAATATTGTGGATTGTGCCAAGAGGGAATTGCACACATTTTTAACACCGTACCGTAGAAGATTGGGAATGACATTACTACCAAGAAGTAAGTCTACCTGGGCCGGAGAATGAAAGTCTGGATCGGCTAGATCAAGTTTCGTAATCTCGTCAAATGGGAAAGTTGTTTTTGAAACGGAGACGCTAGGGAGCAATCGAGTTATCTTTGGAACTACTATGGCCTCTATATTTACCCTACAGTCGAACTTATTTGAGAATAGAGTAAGTTTGAATGGAGAGTTTGATTTGCCGACAATATTACCTCCTATACCATGAATTTGGATATTTTTGGGCTCTGTCGGAAGCAAGAGTCGCTGCTGAAGCCTTTTCGAGATAAATGGTTTTTCAGAGCCTTGGTCCAGAAAGCGCGAGCCTTGAAAAGTTCACCTTGGGCTTCGATATTCACTATTGCAGTGGAAAGCAACGTGTTTTCAGATGATAGCTTACTCATACATGAGAAATTAGCGGATGCTTGAGCTTGGGCCGAGGTACTTGGCCGACTGTCCAAGGTGTAATATATATCGCGAGATTGATCCTTCTGAGCCGGAGAATTTGAGTTTGGAAAATGTAAAAGGGAGTGGTGATTCTTTTTGCAATGCGAGCAAGTGATTTTTAAAGTAGTTTTTAGTGAAACACATTTACTTCTACGTTTATGCTCTGATGAGCGTTTTCAGACAACTAACTTTTTATTTAAATATAAACTTAATTCTACCTTTAACTATTTACATGCACACACACACACACATAGTCTTAATCTACCTTAGCTAGCGTCAGAATTAATTATATATAAGGGATGAGAACTAGCTGACAATGCAGGTCCCACAGGCAGTTGTGTATTGGGTACAAATATGCAAATATGCAAGCGTGTACTATTGCATGTCTTAAACATGTCTTAAACATGCAATAGACACTACTCAAACACACTACACCTTCCCTTTTTACAGAAAAAGTGTGATCAATTTATAATAGGTCATAATAGTCACAATTGCCTATTATAGCTACAAATTGATCATACTTTTTTTTATATGGTTACGAGTCTAATTTTTATTAAAGGGTGCTGTCCCTCCCCCTTTTTCTTTCTTGATTTAATGTAGTAGTATTAAAAATAATTAATGGTGAAACATAATTTCTGATTTTATTAACGTTAATTCTAATTACAATTTTACTTTCAATTTCAATTATGTTTTGAACTTATGTTTTAGTTAAAAAATTTCCATAAGTATTACAATATACAATATATTGAAATAATATGAAAGTTTAATTTGAATATTTTATTTTTCGTGTTAGGATTAGAACTAAAATTCGATTAATATTAAAATTAAAAAAAAAATTAGAATTCACGATTATTGTATATTTTTTGTTTTTATTTCTGTCCCTTATAAGAACATTATTTCTATCGTCTAAAGCTATAACCTCGGAAGGTCCCTTAAATGTAGGGTCTAGTTTATGACCAGACTCATCTCTAACTAAGACTAATTCTCCTATTTAAATGACTCTTTCGTTTATCTTTCTGTCATAGTATATTTTTTGTCGATGTTTTGACCTTTCGACTAGCTCCATAGCTCTCTTTTGAGCTGTTTGTAGTCTATACTTAACCTCTTTCTCGTATGATTCGACAATGTATAATGGGTCAATATCATTTTTGTTCATGAAGCTTAAATGGTTAGGTATTTTCCCAAATACTAGTTCAAATGGACAATATCCATGGGTTGTCGAAGGTGATGTATTGTAGCATTAAACGAAATATTTTAGCCATTGATCCCAATCAGACTTGTCAGTGGCTATGTATGATCCTATGTAATCTCTCTACGGTACGCATTGTCTCATGGTGATAAGCCGTAGATTTTGCATTACGTATTCTGTGCCCATATCCGTGAGAATTTTTCCCATTGGGCCGTACGTAAGTACAAACTGTTCCAAAATTGCCTGCGCCACAACATTCGCACTCTTGTTAGGTACTTGTACCGTTACCAAGTACTTTGTGAGGTCGCAAATCATTGTAACGGCATATTCGTTGCCGTTTGCAGTCCCTGGTAATGGATCAATAGTGTCTATCGCGACTATATCAAACGGTTTTGCCGGTGTGGGTATCAATACCATTTTTTCTCTGGTATTCTTTTGGGTCTTTGACTTCCTGCAGAAGTCACACGACTTCACATACCTCTCTATGTCCTTCGTCATGTTGTCCCAACGAAAATATTTCCTGATCTTGTTGGTCGTTCTAGTTATGCAGCGTGTCCTCCAAATATTGGGTCCTCGTGATATTTGTTCATTATCTGTCCTTTCCTAATTTCGTCTGTTATTTTTAGAAGGTGAGAGCGATTTTTACTTTTTTTTTAGGGAAGCGCTTGCTTTTTCTTTAAATTTTGTGATACGTATCTTCTCAAATAATTTGTCATCCAGTGACATTTGGAGTAACTTTATCCCTTTATTACTAGCTGTCTTTTCAAGCTGTGAGAAGAATTGATCTAGATCTATTTTCTCATTAGCAACAAGGTAAGGTATTTCCATGGATCCAATAATAATTTTCCCTTTCTTAAGTTTCACCACGTGTTATTTAGTGTATATTCTGACACTATTTCTTAATTCGCTATTGTTCAACACCTCATATACTCTTGGGGTAATTACAATCCCCTCTTTGATCTTTGTTGGACTATTATTTTCTCTCTTCGGTTGAAGTCTAGTCGTTACCTTCAATATGTGATTTACATTAGCGTTTACAATATCTGAAAATTCTATACGTGACAGTGCGTCTGCTGCATAATTTTCCTTGCCTTTGGTATATTTTATCGTGAAGTCATATTCTTCTAAATCTAATCTCATCCTCGTCAGTTTCGATGATGGATTCTTCATAGAGAATAGATAAATCAGAGTTCTCTGATCACTTTTAATTAAAAATTTCTTTCCATAAATATATGGCCTGAAATATTGCACTGCCTAATGAATGGCTGCTAACTCTTGCTATATCGTTGACTTGTTACTTTCACCTTTTGTGAAGGTTCTGGATGCATACGCCACTGGTAACTGAATACTATTGTATTCCTGGCTTAAAACAGTGCCGCAGGCATCTTTACTTGCACCTGTTGTAACGCAAAATTGTCTCTGAAAATCAGGGTACTGTAGTATCCTCGGACTTAACAACTGACTTTTGAGGTAGTTGAAAGAATTTTCACATTCTTTACTCCACTCAAATGGGACTTTTTTTCTAGACAGCCTACTAATGTGCCGAGATGATTCTGCGAAATTTGGTATAAATTATCGAAAACTTGCTCTCATCTGGCAAAATCCCCTTATCTGTGCATTTATGTCGTAAAAATGTCACTTTTCTACAGAAAAATGAACACTTGTCCGGGTGTAACTTGAGGTTATGTTTCCGGCACATCGTAAACACATCCTCTAAGTTTTTCAGCATATGGGCAGTGGAACAACCGATGACAACTAAGTCATCCATATACAAAAATGCCTGAGCAGGAGAAAGACCAGAAAAAGCCAATGACATCATTCTCTGGAATAAGTTAGAAGCTATTTTGATGCCGTATGGCAATCTTTTGAAACGAAAGGAACCCTTGTCAGTTGAGAATGACGTAATATCCCTAGATTCTTCCTCTAATTCTATCTGATGAAACCCTGACATTAAATCTAAACACGAAAAAAATTTTGCTCTGCCTAACTGGTCCAATATATCGTCTATTCGTGGCAAAGGAAACATGTCAGCTACAAGCTTTTTATTGACTCCTCTGTAATCAATAACCAATCTCCATCTTTTCAGTATCGTACCTGGTAACGATTTTTTGGGAACCAATAATATTAGACTATTGTACTCTGACACTGATGGCTCGATTATATCATTATCTATTAATTTGTCAACCTGTCGATTTACCTCCTCTTTATGGGAATGAGGAATTTATTTATTTATTTATTTATTTATTAATCTATGGAATAAATCCTTACAGACTATTTACAAAAACATTTAACAATGAATGAAAAATTAAAACATTTAATTTAAAGTGTTCAGATAAATTATTATTTTACTTTTTATGACATTTGTATTATTTAAAGAAAAATCAATAAATCTATAAAGCTTATTAAATTCAATACACATTCGTCTAAGCGGATCACCGTTCGCATAATTTGATCTATAAAAGTGGACAGATAAAGGTGAGAAGAAACGTGTTGGCCGCTGGGGGCTGTTAAAATAAATATTGTTGATCAGGAAACCAGAACAAACATCGCCATTAATTATGTTCAAAAGAAACGAAACGTTTAGCATAGATCTGCGGTTTTTAAGGTTGGCAGCTTAACAAGGGTGAGTCTGCTGTTATACGACGGAAGTTTAATTGGTTAAAATTTAAGCTGCGAAGACAGAATAGTAGGAATTGTTTTTGCACCGATTCAATGCTATCAATATAAGTTTGATAGATAGGGTCCCATATAATAGAGGCATATTGAAAGAATTTTCACATTCTTTACTCCACTCAAATGGGACTTTTTTTCTAGACAGCCTACTAATGTGCCGAGATGATTCTGCGAAATTTGGTATAAATTATCGAAAACTTGCTCTCATCTGGCAAAATCCCCTTATCTGTGCATTTATGTCGTAAAAATGTCACTTTTCTACAGAAAAATGAACACTTGTCCGGGTGTAACTTGAGGTTATGTTTCCGGCACATCGTAAACACATCCTCTAAGTTTTTCAGCATATGGGCAGTGGAACAACCGATGACAACTAAGTCATCCATATACAAAAATGCCTGAGCAGGAGAAAGACCAGAAAAAGCCAATGACATCATTCTCTGGAATAAGTTAGAAGCTATTTTGATGCCGTATGGCAATCTTTTGAAACGAAAGGAACCCTTGTCAGTTGAGAATGACGTAATATCCCTAGATTCTTCCTCTAATTCTATCTGATGAAACCCTGACATTAAATCTAAACACGAAAAAAATTTTGCTCTGCCTAACTGGTCCAATATATCGTCTATTCGTGGCAAAGGAAACATGTCAGCTACAAGCTTTTTATTGACTCCTCTGTAATCAATAACCAATCTCCATCTTTTCTGTATCGTACCTGGTAACGATTTTTTGGGAACCAATAATATTAGACTATTGTACTCTGACACTGATGGCTCGATTATATCATTATCTATTAATTTGTCAACCTGTCGATTTACCTCCTCTTTATGGGAATGAGGAATTTATTTATTTATTTATTTATTTATTAATCTATGGAATAAATCCTTACAGACTATTTACAAAAACATTTAACAATGAATGAAAAATTAAAACATTTAATTTAAAGTGTTCAGATAAATTATTATTTTACTTTTTATGACATTTGTATTATTTAAAGAAAAATCAATAAATCTATAAAGCTTATTAAATTCAATACACATTCGTCTAAGCGGATCACCGTTCGCATAATTTGATCTATAAAAGTGGACAGATAAAGGTGAGAAGAAACGTGTTGGCCGCTGGGGGCTGTTAAAATAAATATTGTTGATCAGGAAACCAGAACAAACATCGCCATTAATTATGTTCAAAAGAAACGAAACGTTTAGCATAGATCTGCGGTTTTTAAGGTTGGCAGCTTAACAAGGGTGAGTCTGCTGTTATACGACGGAAGTTTAATTGGTTAAAATTTAAGCTGCGAAGACAGAATAGTAGGAATTGTTTTTGCACCGATTCAATGCTATCAATATAAGTTTGATAGATAGGGTCCCATATAATAGAGGCATATTCCAAAATCGGTCTCACAAGTGACGTGTATAGTGTTTTTGTTACATATGGATCATTGAACTCTTTAGACCAACGTTTTATAAAACCAAGTACTCCTCTGGCTTTGTTTACTGTAATTGTAATATGAGGAACGAAACTAAGCTTTGAATCTAATAAAACACCAAGATCTAAGAAGTTATCGACTTTTTCCAGTTGAAAGCCGCCCAACACATAATTTACAGATATTGGTATTTTTCGAACAAAAGGCATATATTTGCACTTTTTAAGATTCAGCTCCATTAAATTTAAAATGCACCATGAGTGAAACGAATCTAAATCATTTTGAAGATAAGTATGGTCGGAATATTGGTTATAACTCATAAAGACTTTTACGTCGTCAGCATACATCAGGATATTTGAAAACTGAATAACCTGCGGTAAATCATTTATAAATAATGAAAACAAAAGCGGTCCAAGATGGCTGCCTTGCGGAACTCCAGATAAAACGTTAATATTTTTCGAAGATATATTATTAAAACTTACATTTTGCTTTCTGTTTGTTAAATATGAATATATCCACTTTATGCTAAGATCAGAAAACCCTATTAGATGTAATTTCTTTATAAGAAGTTTATGGTTGACTTTATCAAACGCCTTGCTGAAATCAGTGTAAATTGCGTCAGTTTGCTTTCTTTGAAGAAAACCATTTTTGACTATTGTTGTGAGATGTAAAAGGTTCGTTGAAGTTGACACCGTTTTTGAAAGCCATGTTGGAATGGAGAAATTAATGTGTTGACTTGATGACATAGTTGATCAGTTATAATTTTTCAAAGAATTTAGGTATAGTACTTAATTTTGCAATACCACGATAAATTTGTAATGTCAGACTTGTTTCCGGATTTAAATAACGGAATAACGAAAGAGTCCTTCTACGTATTTGGAAAATATCCGTATTTAATTGATGAGTTAAACATTATTGTCAATGGAATAGCTAAAGCATCCGCACATTTGATTTAGATACTGCTAGGAATTTTATCAGGTCCACTATTATATGAAAATTTTAGTTTTTTAAAACCATTAGAAACCATAGAGACATCAAGGAATGGAATAGATATGGTTCTATTAGCAGTCAGTATAGATGGGTAAGTGGCAGAATCATCAAAAGTTGAATCGGAATAAGTTGTTGAAAAAAAAATCAGCAAACAAATTACTTATAATAGTATTATCATAAGATTCAGTATGTTGAAATTTCATAATAGCAGGATAACCAGTTTTTTTTTCTCTTAGTGTTGACAAAATTGTAAAAAGACTTTAGATTGCTTTTGAAACTATTTTTCATTTTGATTAAGTAATTAGAGTAACACTATTTATTCAGTGCAGTATATTCCGCTCGGCTAATTGAGTATTTCCCATAATCTACAGGAGAACCAGATAGCTTGTATTTCTTGTAATATTTATTTTTTTTATTTTTAAGTCTTGTCACTTGCTTGGTATTCCAAGGAGGACCGGAAAGTTTATTACAAATTTGTTTCGGAAGACATAAATCCATTGCAGAAGAAATCGTACTGTAAAATGTTTCAGTCATATGATCAATAGCAGCTGTGGATCCAATGGAAAATGATAATAGACTGTGCCAGTTCGTACTGTATAGAAGTTCGTTCAACGAACAGTAATTAGATTGTGCGAAACAAAAATCCTTATCATCATTTTTGCAAGGTGTTTTTAAAAGTCCAGAGGGAATATAAAAATTTACTTCAATGGTAGGGTGATATGTATCTTCAGGAGAAGAAACCAGGATTGAACGCCTGATGTAAAAATCAGAAGTATCGTTGACAAATATTAAATCCAATAATTTATAATGACTGTTGAATATACTATTTATTTGAAAAAGATTCAGATCAAATAAAATATTGAAAAGCTCTTCACACTTGTTATTTGATTTAGATGGAACAAAATATTTTTCGTCAGGTAAGAACTTCCAGGATATTGAAGGCAAATTAAAATCACCTAGAATAATAACAAAGTCATCTTGATTATCTGTACCAAGAATATATTTAATAGCTTCGCCATGTTTGTCATATATAGACTGTGGGGACGATGGAGGAATATATGAGCAGGCAATAAATAATTATTTTCCATTAAGTTTAATTATAACTGCGATAAATTCGATGTCGAATTAGGGGTCAATCAATAAAACCTCTGAGAATAAAATACTAGAGACCACAATAAGAACACCACCACCATTTGTTGTGGTCCCACGATCGCGCCTAAAAATATTGTATTTGCAAGAGAGTATTTCCGTATTCAAAAAAACTATCATTAAGCCAAGTTTCTGTAAGTACGATGATGTGTTGGTTTAAGTTAAAACTTTCCATATATAAAGATGTGAGTTTATTATATTATATTATATTATATTATATTATATTATATTATATTATATTATATTATATTATATTATATTATATTATATTATATTATATTATATTATATTATATTATATTATATTATATTATATTATATTATATTATATTATATTATATTATATTATATTATATTATATTATATTATATTATATTATATTATATTATATTATATTATATTATATTATATTATATTATATTATATTATATTATATTATATTATATTATATTATATTATATTATATTATATTATATTATATTATATTATATTATATTATATTATATTATATTATATTATATTATATTATATTATATTATATTATATTATATTATATTATATTATATTATATTATATTATATTATATTATATTATATTATATTATATTATATTATATTATATTATATTATATTATATTATATTATATTATATTATATTATATTATATTATATTATATTATATTATATTATATTATATTATATTATATTATATTATATTATATTATATTATATTATATTATATTATATTATATTATATTATATTATATTATATTATATTATATTATATTATATTATATTATATTATATTATATTATATTATATTATATTATATTATATTATATTATATTATATTATATTATATTATATTATATTATATTATATTATATTATATTATATTATATTATATTATATTATATTATATTATATTATATTATATTATATTATATTATATTATATTATATTATATTATATTATATTATATTATATTATATTATATTATATTATATTATATTATATTATATTATATTATATTATATTATATTATATTATATTATATTATATTATATTATATTATATTATATTATATTATATTATATTATATTATATTATATTATATTATATTATATTATATTATATTATATTATATTATATTATATTATATTATATTATATTATATTATATTATATTATATTATATTATATTATATTATATTATATTATATTATATTATATTATATTATATTATATTATATTATATTATATTATATTATATTATATTATATTATATTATATTATATTATATTATATTATATTATATTATATTATATTATATTATATTATATTATATTATATTATATTATATTATATTATATTATATTATATTATATTATATTATATTATATTATATTATATTATATTATATTATATTATATTATATTATATTATATTATATTATATTATATTATATTATATTATATTATATTATATTATATTATATTATATTATATTATATTATATTATATTATATTATATTATATTATATTATATTATATTATATTATATTATATTATATTATATTATATTATATTATATTATATTATATTATATTATATTATATTATATTATATTATATTATATTATATTATATTATATTATATTATATTATATTATATTATATTATATTATATTATATTATATTATATTATATTATATTATATTATATTATATTATATTATATTATATTATATTATATTATATTATATTATATTATATTATATTATATTATATTATATTATATTATATTATATTATATTATATTATATTATATTATATTATATTATATTATATTATATTATATTATATTATATTATATTATATTATATTATATTATATTATATTATATTATATTATATTATATTATATTATATTATATTATATTATATTATATTATATTATATTATATTATATTATATTATATTATATTATATTATATTATATTATATTATATTATATTATATTATATTATATTATATTATATTATATTATATTATATTATATTATATTATATTATATTATATTATATTATATTATATTATATTATATTATATTATATTATATTATATTATATTATATTATATTATATTATATTATATTATATTATATTATATTATATTATATTATATTATATTATATTATATTATATTATATTATATTATATTATATTATATTATATTATATTATATTATATTATATTATATTATATTATATTATATTATATTATATTATATTATATTATATTATATTATATTATATTATATTATATTATATTATATTATATTATATTATATTATATTATATTATATTATATTATATTATATTATATTATATTATATTATATTATATTATATTATATTATATTATATTATATTATATTATATTATATTATATTATATTATATTATATTATATTATATTATATTATATTATATTATATTATATTATATTATATTATATTATATTATATTATATTATATTATATTATATTATATTATATTATATTATATTATATTATATTATATTATATTATATTATATTATATTATATTATATTATATTATATTATATTATATTATATTATATTATATTATATTATATTATATTATATTATATTATATTATATTATATTATATTATATTATATTATATTATATTATATTATATTATATTATATTATATTATATTATATTATATTATATTATATTATATTATATTATATTATATTATATTATATTATATTATATTATATTATATTATATTATATTATATTATATTATATTATATTATATTATATTATATTATATTATATTATATTATATTATATTATATTATATTATATTATATTATATTATATTATATTATATTATATTATATTATATTATATTATATTATATTATATTATATTATATTATATTATATTATATTATATTATATTATATTATATTATATTATATTATATTATATTATATTATATTATATTATATTATATTATATTATATTATATTATATTATATTATATTATATTATATTATATTATATTATATTATATTATATTATATTATATTATATTATATTATATTATATTATATTATATTATATTATATTATATTATATTATATTATATTATATTATATTATATTATATTATATTATATTATATTATATTATATTATATTATATTATATTATATTATATTATATTATATTATATTATATTATATTATATTATATTATATTATATTATATTATATTATATTATATTATATTATATTATATTATATTATATTATATTATATTATATTATATTATATTATATTATATTATATTATATTATATTATATTATATTATATTATATTATATTATATTATATTATATTATATTATATTATATTATATTATATTATATTATATTATATTATATTATATTATATTATATTATATTATATTATATTATATTATATTATATTATATTATATTATATTATATTATATTATATTATATTATATTATATTATATTATATTATATTATATTATATTATATTATATTATATTATATTATATTATATTATATTATATTATATTATATTATATTATATTATATTATATTATATTATATTATATTATATTATATTATATTATATTATATTATATTATATTATATTATATTATATTATATTATATTATATTATATTATATTATATTATATTATATTATATTATATTATATTATATTATATTATATTATATTATATTATATTATATTATATTATATTATATTATATTATATTATATTAACGGGTGATTTTTTAAGAGCTTGATAACTTTTTTTTAAAAAAAAACGCATAAAATTTGCAAAATCTCATCGGTTCTTTATTTGAAACGTTAGATTGGTCCATGACATTTACTTTTTGAAGATAATTTCATTTAAATGTTGACCGCGGCTGCGTCTTAGGTGGTCCATTCGGAAAGTCCAATTTTGGGCAACTTTTTCGAGCATTTCGGCCGGAATAGCCCGAATTTCTTCGGAAATGTTGCCTTCCAAAGCTGGAATAGTTGCTGGCTTATTTCTGTAGACTTTAGACTTGACGTAGCCCCACAAAAAATAGTCTAAAGGCGTCAAATCGCATGATCTTGGTGGCCAACTTACCGGTCCATTTCTTGAGATGAATTGTTCTCCGAAGTTTTCCCTCAAAATGGCCATAGAATCGCGAGCTGTGTGGCATGTAGCGCCATCTTGTTGAAACCACATGTCAACCAAGTTCAGTTCTTCCATTTTTGGCAACAAAAAGTTTGTTAGCATCGAACGATAGCGATCGTCATTCACCGTAACGTTGCGTCCAACAGCATCTTTGAAAAAATACGGTCCAATGATTCCACCAGCGTACAAACCACACCAAACAGTGCATTTTTCGGGATGCATGGGCAGTTCTTGAACGGCTTCTGGTTGCTCTTCACTCCAAATACGGCAATTTTGCTTATTTACGAAGCCATTCAACCAGAAATGAGCCTCATCGCTGAACAAAATTTGTCGATAAAAAAGCGAATTTTCTGCCAACTTTTCTAGGGCCCATTCACTGAAAATTAGACGTTGTGGCAGATCGTTCGGCTTCAGTTCTTGCACGAGCTGTATTTTATACGGTTTTACACCAAGATCTTTGCGTAAAATCTTCCATGTGGTCGAATAACACAAACCCAATTGCTGCGAACGGCGACGAATCGACATTTCACGGTCTTCAGTAACACTCTCAGAAACAGACGCAATATTCTCTTCTGTACGCACTGTACGCATTCGTGTGGTTGGTTTAATGTCCAATAAAGTAAACTGAGTGCGAAACTTGGTCACAATCGCATTAATTGTTTGCTCACTTGGTCGATTATGTAGACCATAAATCGGACGTAAAGCGCGAAACACATTTCGAACCGAACACTGATTTTGGTAATAAAATTCAATGATTTGCAAGCGTTGCTCGTTAGTAAGTCTATTCATGATGAAATG
>OY821517.1:218666945-219001037 GCA_963682025.1 Cordilura impudica | reverse complement strand
TATATTATAATTATATTATATTATATTATATTATATTATATTATTTATATTTTATTATATTATATTATATTATATTATATTATATTATATATTTATATTATATTATATTATATTATATTATATTATATTATATTATATTATATTATATTATATTATATTATATTATATTATATTATATTATATTATATTATATTATATTATATTATATTATATTATATTATATTATATTATATTATATTATATTATATTATATTATATTATATTATATTATATTATATTATATTATATTATATTATATTATATTATATTATATTATATAATATTATATTATATTATATTATATTATATTATATTATATTATATTATATTATATTATATTATATTATATTATATTATATTATATTATATTATATTATATTATATTATATTATATTATATTATATTATATTATATTATATTATATTATATTATATTATATTATATTATATTATATTATATTATATTATATTATATTATATTATATTATATTATATTATATTATATTATATTATATTATATTATATTATATTATATTATATTATATTATATTATATTATATTATATTATATTATATTATATTATATTATATTATATTATATTATATTATATTATATTATATTATATTATATTATATTATATTATATTATATTATATTATATTATATTATATTATATTATATTATATTATATTATATTATATTATATTATATTATATTATATTATATTATATTATATTATATTATATTATATTATATTATATTATATTATATTATATTATATTATATTATATTATATTATATTATATTATATTATATTATATTATATTATATTATATTATATTATATTATATTATATTATATTATATTATATTATATTATATTATATTATATTATATTATATTATATTATATTATATTATATTATATTATATTATATTATATTATATTATATTATATTATATTATATTATATTATATTATATTATATTATATTATATTATATTATATTATATTATATTATATTATATTATATTATATTATATTATATTATATTATATTATATTATTATATTATATTATATTATATTATATTATATTATATTATATTATATTATATTATATTATATTATATTATATTATATTATATTATATTATATTATATTATATTATATTATATTATATTATATTATATTATATTATATTATATTATATTATATTATATTATATTATATTATATTATATTATATTATATTATATTATATTATATTATATTATATTATATTATATTATATTATATTATATTATATTATATTATATTATATTATATTATATTATATTATTATATTATATTATATTATATATTATATTATATTATATATTATATTATAATTATATTATATTATATTTTATATTATATTATATTATATTATATTATATTATATTATATTATATTATATTATATTATATTATATTATATTATATTATATTATATTATATTATATTATATTATATTATATTATATTATATTATATTATATATTATATATTATATTATATTATATTATATTATATTATATTATATTATATTATATTATATTATATTATATTGTATTATATTACATTATATTATAATTATATTATAAGGAAAATTCTAGTCAGAATCCTGGTCCTAATGGCGCACATCAGAATGGTACTACTGCTACTGCATCTGCTTTAAATTTACCAAATCCTTTTCAAAATATTACTGGTATTGATTCTGCCGTTTCTCATTCAAACAACGTTCTAGTTTTAATTAATAAACCTACTCCAATATTAAATGAAACTGCAGCATTTCCGATTACATCAAATGCTTTTAGCCATAGTACGCAGCATGCTCTGAACATTATTGCTCCAAATATTACTTCAATGCCTAGAACTGCTACTGCTAATAATTTACTTTATAATCCTGAAAACGCTGCTTGATTGATTAATTTTTATGCTGCATCACCAATCCCATCTGCTTCAACGTCTGGTACTTCAAATATAGTGCCTACAACTGGTATTGAATCAATACCCACTCCTAGAGGGTTGCGAACAATTCCTCCGAAGAAGACTGTATTTGCTACACGTTTCGTACATGACACTAAAGCTAATGAGATGAAATTCTATGTGCTCTCTAAAATTAAAAACTGTATTCCTGAGGATATTAGTGTTTACAAAATGAATTCCAGAAATAGAGCATCATTTAAAATAATTGTTCCTGAATACCTATTTGAACAAATCGTAGATGCCATTTTTTGGCCTAAAAACGCATTAATACGTGAATTTATATATAGAGAAGAAGATAATGCTCGGCATCCCAAATCCGCTGATCAAAATCCAAAAAACTAATATATATCTTGTATCAAAACGTTAGAGGTATGAATTCAAAACTTTCGTCAATTTGTTGTAATAGCTTTGGCTTCAATAATCATATTATTATATTTACGGAGACCTAGCTCAGTAAAAAAGTTAATAACTGTGAGATTTTTTGCCCTAAATATCAAATTTTCAGAAAAGATAGAGAAAGTTGTGAAAGAATTGAATCTGATAAAAATAATAATCAGTGTAATAATGTAATAAAAAAGTCTGGTGGCGGCGTATTGGTTGCTATACTAAACGAATTTTCGTCTGAAGAAATTATCTTAAACGATTTTTTACATATTGAGATTATAGTGTTTTAGCTAAAATTAATAACAGGTCCATATACATTATTTGCTCATACATTCCACCTAACTCTCCGCTTTCTGTTTATGAGGATCATCTGAAAGCTGTTGATTTAATCCAAAATTATATAAAACCATCTGATTTATTAATGTTAATTGGAGATTTTAACATGCCGTCTCTATCATGGAAAGCTGATCCTGATACCAATTATTTAGTTCCATCTCATTATTCCGATTCTTCAGCTGCATTTATTCATGGTTTATTGGAAAATTGTCTTTTCCAAGTCAACTCCGTCACAAATGCATTTGGTAGACTGTTGGACCTTATTTTCGTTATTGAACCTAATGACTTTTCAATATTGCGGCATAGCCCTATTTCTAATCCGGAAGATATATACCATCCAACACTTGAGATATCTTGCTTTTGTTCCTATCCTCTTCATAAAAAAAAGTTAACTCACAGCGATAAAATCTTTTGCTTTAATAAAACTAATTACCAAGATTTACAACTCCATCTATTCCAAATTGACTGGATAAATGTGTTATCTCGTTGCAATGATAACTTGGACTTGTGTTTGCATACATTTTATCATCACCTCTTTGAATGGTTCTCGGCATCTGTACCTAAAATGTTACCTCCTAAATCGAATGGTCCTCCTTGGAATACAAAACATCTATCTCAACTTAAAAATAAGAAAAACAAAATGTACAAAAATTATAGAAAATGTGGAACATTGATAGATTATATGTAATACTCGTTATCCAGTTTGGAATTTATTATTGCTAATCAATTGGCCTATAATAACTATTTAATTAAAGTAAGGAATAATCTTAAAAATAATCCAAAATCATTTTATAAATTTATTAATTCTAAAAGACGTACTGCGGACTTTCCTTCGGTTATGAAGTACGGTGATTTAGAATTTTCAGATGATAACTCCATAAGTAATATGTTTGCAGACTTTTTTGCATCAACTTATTCTTCGACAGTATTTAATAGCAATAATCTGTATCCATACATAATATCGGAATCTTCAATTATTAATATACCATCCATCAATCAACATACAGTTCTGAATGCCCTGACAAAATTGAAATTGTCGTATGCTGCTGGTCCTGACAGTGTTCTTAGTTGCATTTTAAAGCGCTGCGCACATTTATTGTATATTACTTTGACTTATATGTTTAACATATCCCTTAGATTGGGTTATTTTCCTCCCATTTGGAAAGAATCATTTATTATTCCCTTCTTAAAGTCTGGATCTAAAGCTGGTATTTCGAATTATAGAGGTATTGCTAAATTAAGTGCTATTCCAAAACTATTTGAAAAACTTATATATGACACGTTGCCACATCATGTGTCCTCTATCATATCTCCAACGCAACATGCATTCTGCAAATCACGCTCTACAATAACAAATCTTTTGGAGCTTACAACTTTGGTAAATGATGGTTTTATTAATATGAAACAAACAGATGTTATTTATAATGATTTTAGCAAGGCATTCGATAAAGTAAATCATGACCTATTGTTGTTTAAGCTTGACCGTATGGGCTTTGGTATATTGCTGATAAAATGGATTGGATCATATTTAAAAGACAGAACACAATGTATTAAGTTTCGTAACTCGTATTCCAACAACATAAAAGTATTATCTGGTGTACCTCAAGGTAGTCACTTGGGACCTCTTTTATTTACGCTATTTATAAATGATCTTCATTCTGTAATTAAACACTCAACTACATTAATGTATGCAGACGATGTAAAGTTAATTTTTAACCTCAACAATCTTGATCAACAATCACTTTAACAGAATGATATTGATCGTTTAACTACTTGGTGTAATATTAATCTAATGGACCTAAATGTCAAAAAATGCAAGTATATGATTTTTACAAGATCAATTCCAATTGATGGTCGGTATATCATGAATAATGCTGTGCTTGATTTAGTGGATTCATTCAATGACCTTGGCGTACTTCTGAATAAAAAATTAGACTTTAGAAGTCATATTTCGCTAACAATAAATAAAGCTACTGGTGTACTTGGATTCATTAAACGGTGGGCTAAAGAGTATTCGGATCCGTATACGACAAAACAATTGTTTACTACCTTGGTAAGACCAATACTCGAATATGGGTCTGTAGTCTGGGATCCGCAATATCATATACATTCGAACAAAATTGAATCAGTTCAAAAACAATTTTTGTTATTTTGTCTCCGTGGTTTGGGCTGGGATCCTAATATGAGGTTGCCATCTTATGAAAATCGTCTGGCTCTAATTAAGCTTCCTACTTTCCTGTTAAAACTGTTAAATGGTAGTCTTAAATCTGAATTTCTTATCAACAAAATAAATATAAATATTCCTTTTCGATCATCAAGAAATTATAACTTTCTAACTATCAAATATTATTGTACAAACTATGCTAATTTTAATCCACTTCGTAGAATTTGTGATGAGTTTAATATGCTGTATCAGTTTATTGATTTTAATAAAAGTTTGGATATTGTGAAAAGAGATATTATATTACACTTAAATGCATTAAATTAACTGAATTAAATAAATGTTATATATCAATTTTGTAAAATGTTTAATTATATATATAAATTATGGTATAAATATATACTTTAAGTAGTCTGTAAGGATGATTCCATAGACTGAATAAATAAATAAATAAAAAAAAAATAAAAAAAAAATCAGACTATGAATTTACTATACTATATCTATGCTACACATGTGAAACTCTGTTTCACAACACCAGAGAAAAAATTCCGTGAGTGCTCAGAAGTAACTAGAAAAAGGAAAGCAAGAGAACTTTTGAAGACGACTGAACATAATCAGTTTTTTATAGCAGCCCGAATGAAAAAAATCAAAATCAAAATCAAAAAGCAGATCAAACACTTAGCGCAATATTTACTAACGTAAAAACACCAGTAGAGAAACAACAACAAAGCAACGTTGTGTATGAGATAACGTGCAAGGGAGATGACAATCAGAAATGTGATATGATTTATATAGGCACAACAAAGAGAACACTAGCCACAAGGATGTTAGAACATAAAACAGACATAACAAAAGCGAAAGAGTCGACAGCATTGGCACAACATATTCTAAAAACAGGTCACACAGCTGACTTTGAAAAAGTAAAAATACTGGACAAGGAAAAGAATGAAAAGAAAAGGTATACAAAAGAAAGTTTACGAATTGAACAGCAGATAATGAGAACACTAAATTTGAAAGAAGACACAAACAATATAAATGCAAGCTATAGAGTTGCCATTAAATAAACTGTGATATTAAATTAAGTTGTGTTTATTATTATATCAGTGTTTTTATGTTTTTTGTTATTTATTAAATGTAAAAAATTTTTTATATTTTAATGTTATAACGTCAACATTGTAAGTTTTTAAATGTTTTGTTGATAAATTATTGTATTAATAAATTGTTTTCATATTTTTATTAATAAATAGACGAGCTCCAGAGGAAGTCGACATATAATCGACGAAACGTCGAGCAAAATTGTATTAAAATTAATTTTAATTACATAAAACTTTAGGCCTTATTAGCTTAAGAAAATAATACACTCGAAAATTCATTATGATGGACAACGATATTCTGCCTCAATTTTTCGTGAGCTTACAACTGCTTCTCCAAAAATGGGGCAAACAAAAGAGTAGAATTGTTTCAGATAACCCCATGAGCCTATCTGTTGATCAAGCATAACCAATGATAATAGATATCGGTTTATCTACACATGGCTACCAATTGTTTAGACAACATACATCGTCTATTGATTCTAAAATGTTTCGCTGTTATGATTCTATAAAAAATGCCAAGCGTGCATGTTATCGAAATGGAATAACTGTAACAGGATCATTCGCAAATGTCAGCATCCAATCACTTGTTGACCATACAGTCTTGAGACTTTGTTTGGCATTAAAAGATTTATTTCTTTTAATAGAAGATAATTTTAATGAGATGATTTTTAAGATCAAATGGGGATGACGGCTCTGACCATAATCGTTACAAGCAAAAATTTTCTCAAGAAAATATTTCTGACGAAAGTGTATTTAGCATATCTATGGTCTCAATTGATATGTCTTTAGGAAATGTAGGTAACAACCAAAAAACATTAATTTGGAAAAATTCTGCACCATCATCAACAAGATATTGTCGACCTATAAAATTCGTATTTGCAATACAGACAAAATACCTGATTTTAGATAAAGTTAAACAAATTGATAATCAAATTTTGTCTCCCTTGCCAACTATGGTTACTGTTGGCATAAGAAATTTAAAGTCACAGCTAAGCTAGTTTTGTGTATGATTGATGCAAAAGTGTGCAGTGCTCTTTGATTATTCATCATCTCAAGCTGTACCATTTGCTATGATTAATCTAATTGCAATTTTAAATAAGACAGCTGACAAAAATATGCTTCCAATGGTACTATCGCCTCTCTATGTCAGGATTTGAAAGAAGAAATAAATACAAACCCGATTTACACATGAAACAGGATTGCTGGTGGATATGCCAAAACATCATTCTGGCAATTCAAACGATGGCAATGCTGCCAAACGTTTTTTCCGAGATGCCAAGGAGTCGGCAAATATTATAGTTTGGAACTGGTGGAGCGTTTTCATATTATTCTCGAGTGCCTGGAATGTGGCTATGAAACAAACTCTGTTGCTTTTGAAAAATATACACTTGAAACCACTTTAAATTCCTACAGACGTAAGAAACAAACAAAATTTTCAAATTGATTATAATGTATTTTTTAATGATTATAATGTAATAGAAGTGGTCCGATTCCGCCCATTTCTCTACAGAAGTTGTGAAGTTGGTCATATATTACTTGTACCAAAATGCGTGACTGTACCTTTATTTATTACCGGATATGGAATTTTGATCAGCTAGAATGTCAAAACCTCACACTGTGCGGCTGGAACATAGTTTGTGTTCAACAAATATTTATAATAAAATTTAGAGAATTTTATTTAAAAAGTGTTGAATTGTGAATGGGCTAAAATTAATTAGCATAGCTTTAGGCTCAGTACGCAGGCCAAAATTGTATAGACTTGAGGACCAGAGCACAGCACCCCATTACTCGAGTTGTAAGCTATTTTCATACATTTGTATAGAGTGTGGCTGATCCTTTTCTTTGAATGCCCAAACATAATCGTTATTTTTAGTATATCATTATTGTTAGTAATAATTTTAAAAAAAGTTTACACCTATATGAGTATATAATTGTGTGTGTGGATGTACGAGGGTTGCATTTTATGTTTTGCAATGTAAATATTTATTATTGAAATGGCTGTTTGTTTTAAGATATTCTCCATTACGATTAATACAGCTTAGCATGAGTTTGAACAAAAAAAAATATCAAAACACGAATTTATACGCATCTTTGATTTGATGCGAATAAATACGTAAATTGAAAATGCGAAACTCGTATTAGGTGAGATCTTTATTACCACTCTGTGGTCAGGGTATCCTGAGTTTGCGGCGATGTTTGCAACCGAGCTTTTCTTATACAGAATCAGTTTCTGAGTCGATATAGCGATGCCAGTCGGTCTGTCTGTTTGCGTGTCAATGTAAACCTTATAATCGAACTACATGTCGCAAATGTAAATATATTGTGATGAAATTTTCTATATAAGCTTATGTCGACCATATGATGATCGCTATTAAAATTGATCAGATTATAATCAGTCAAATTTGGTTAATGTGTGTCTACTACACCCATTAATCAGTAGTCCAAAAAATAAACCGTTCGCTTAAATCTATCAAAAAAACAAAAATATTGCTTATGTTTCTCTCATATTTGGTTTGTATATGTTTAAGAGAAATATAAGTGAGGTCATGATCAGTAAATTTTTCCAATACTATTTTTCATATCTGCAGACTAAAAATTGATAACAATGCCACCCAAATTTGATTTATGTATATGCTATATCCAATTATGACCTCCGACCCTTTCTAGAAACTCATGGTATAGGGTATAGTATAGTCAGGCTAGACCGATAATTATTTTGATACTTGTTGTTTATCCCGTAATGTTTCTTCTTGTTATTATAAACAAATTTATTCTAATTTTTACAGGAAAAAGGAAATGACGAAAAGCATATTATAAACACCAGACTTGAAAAAGGGGAATCGTTGTGTGATTATCCGCAGTAAGTATACCAAAGGGGTAAAACTATAGTTTTTTGACACGGGAATTCACGGAAATGCACTCATTTTTTCCCCGCTTTTCCGATTTTTTTTTTGCTTATAACAATAATTTTTTGTTCAAAATTGTAAACTAGTTAATGCTATGATTAAAAAATATAAAATGATAGTTTAATTATAGCTATATCCCATATAAATCTGTATCAGGGTAGAGAGTTTATGTTTATGTTTGAAAATACCAAAAATTCTAAACCTGGACCCCATTTCATTGAGGTATTTATTTTTGAACTTTGTTAGGTTTTATTTAAAAAAAATAAAAGTATAAAAAAAAAGTTTTTAACAAGAACTACATTTTTCATATATAAATGTGTTATCTCGTTGTAGGGTCATTCCATGTCAAATCACCCAATATTAGAAAAATTTGTTGCTCCATAGTAGGGGATTTTTTTTTTTAATATCACTGGAACTTATGGTGATGAAACTCTCAGATATCAATTTGTGATTCATTTTGCCGATTTTTGTCCGAGATAAGGACATTTGTAAAATGATAATTTTTAACAATTTTCAGCCATCTTGAATTTGGCACTACTGTAAAAAACTGCAATAACTTAAATAATTATGGTTGAAATGAAACAATTCTGGTAACAAAATGAATCAGAATTTACCCAAATTTAATGGGCTGTAAAAAAATGGCCCCTCATATTTTTTTCTGAAACTCGGTTGAAACACTAATCAACATGTAGCCTTTATGTATACAAAAAATTGGGAAGGTAATATTCTTAACAATTAAAAAAAATTTGTTTTACCTATGGTATCGAGGAATGAATCTCCTCGTTGCTGGAATATGCTAGTGAAAAGGTTTCTAAAAAATAGTGTTTTTATTTTTATATTTAACTACTTTAATTTTAAAAATCCTTTACAATAAAAAAAAATATATATATTCATAGCAATACCTTGAAAAATTGCATCACCTATAACTAGCTCAATATGTATTATGCAATTTACCATGTGATTTCTTGTGTTGTATTTTTGTTTATTCTCTGCTTCAAGTTAACCAGTTATAATGAATTAAATGTTGAAACAATATTAAATTAATATTTTTATTAAATAAGTGAAAAAATACCTTCAGATTATAGGCAGCTTTCTGTAAGCTGTTAAGAAATTGACAAATAGTTACATAATGATAATTCGGACTCATGTCATCATCTTTTTCAACGTTTTTCGGCATCTCTACCTAAAATGTTACCTCTTCCTTGGAATACAAAACATCTATCTAGAATTAAAAAAAAGAAAAACAAAATATTAAAAAATTTTAAAAATATGGGGCATCGATGGAGTATATGAAATACTCATTATCAAGATCAGAATTTAAAATTGCTTATCAATTGGCCTATGGTAACTATTTAACTAAAGTAAGAAATAATATAAAAAATAATCCAAAATCATTTTATAAATTTATTAATTCTAAAAGACGTACTGTGAACTTTCCATCGGTTATGAAGTACGGTGACTTAGAATCTTCAGATGATAACTCCATAAGTAATATCTTTGCAGACTTTTTTGCATCAACGTATTCTTCGAGGCCCTATGCTCCTTATAGAAACGACGGGAAGATATATATGTATAAATTCTTCGACAGTATTTAATATCGGCATTCAGTATCCATACATAATACCGTGATCTTCAATTATTAATATACAATCCCTTTATATACATACAGTTCCGAATGCCCTGATAAAATTGAAATTGTCGTATGCTGCTGGTCCTGACGGTGTTCCCAATTGCATTTTAAAGCGTTGCGCACATTCATTGAATATTCATTTGACTTATGTGTTTAACAAATCCCTTAAATTGGGTCCTTTCGCCCCATTTGGAAATAATCATTTATTATTCCCTTGTCTAAGTCTAGATCTAAAGCTGGTATTTAGAATTATAGAGGTATTCCTAAATTAAGTGCTATTCCAAAACTATTTGAAAAACTTATATACGACATGTTGTCACATCATGATTCCTCTATCATATTTGCAATGCAACATGGATTCTGCAAATCACGATCTACAATAATAAACCTTTTAGAGGTTACAACTTTGGCAAATGAAGGGTTTATCAATATGAAACAAACAGATGTTATATATAATGATTTTAGCAAGGCACTTGATAAAGTAAATCATGATCTATTGTTGTTAAAGCTTGATCATATGGGCTTTGGTATATTGCTCATACAATGGCTTGGATCATACTTAAAAGATAGAAAACAATGTATGTATTAAGTTTCGTAACTCGTATTCCGACAACATAAACGTATTAACAGGTGTACCTCAAGATAGTCATTTGGGACCTCTTTTATTTACGCTATTTATGAATTTATAAAACAAAAAAAAAAAAAGGATTCAAGGTTAAAGTTGTAGTAAAAATCACAAACCGCGAACTCATCCTACAACCTCTTTTCCGCGTAGAGTTAGAACCCGGGGATATAATATTAAAGAAAAATGAAGTGCACCCAGTCTACAATTTGAGATATATCCTGCATAGAAAAATTACCGTGGAACAGCCCCATAAAAGAACGGGGCCGGTTCAGTGCTTAAACTGCCAGGAGTTCGGGCATACTGTAAGCTACCACCAGTATGTGTCGTTTGTAGTGAGTTGCATATTATTACGAGTCAGTGTGACAACTGTGGTTTCACCCATATTGAAAATAATTTACCCGTAATCATCAAATATTAACGCAGCTGCTCCTAGAAATTATTCAATTAATACAGACTATCCGCAAAATATTTATTCATATGCTAATGTTGTGCGTTCACACCCCGCTGTAACAAATTTAGAATGCGATCCCCCAAATAAAAATCAAAGTAAACTTGAGTCGACCCTCGATACTCTTGTTCAAACGATAAATACATTCACGAACGCTATGACCAACATGATGCAAGAGATGATGAAAATGCAATCCATGATATTGCAAGCTATGCTAAGCAAACCATGAACTGTTTGAAAATATGTTTCTGGAACGCAAACGGGTTAAGCCAACATAAAGACGAACTTGATCATTTTCTTAGAGACAATCAAATTGATATTTTGCTTGTCTCTGAAACTCACTTGACTCGTATCTTTTCACTGCACGGATACACCTTGTATGCTACTAAGGATCCAAGAGGTAGAGCATGTGGTGGCTCGGCTATCCTAATTAAATCCAGATTAAAACATTATTTATGTGTGATCATTGTGAAAACTACCTTGCATGGAGAGACTTAAATGTTACTCTAGTAAAGTGCGAAATCACTAGATATAGTGCAAACTATTTGGAAAAGCTAGTCTCACCCGAATACTCTAGCACGTAAATTAATTAACAATCGTATCCACCAACGCTTAAGAAAGAGGGAGGCTGTCATTGGATGAAAAATGGATTGATACAATTTTTCTTTTTTTATCATTAGATTACGTATGTATAAAGAATAAATGAAATTTTGTCTGGCACTGGCTGGATTTAATATTTATGTTTTAGTTTTAAGATTTGAATAACTTATTGTTAGTTCACACACCTATGTGAAGATTCAATAAATAAAGATGAATTACAAAAAAAAAATTATAAATGATCTTCCTTCTGTAATTAAACATTTAAATATATTAATATATGCAGATGATGTAAAAATAATTTTTACCCCCCAACAATTTTGATCAACAATCACTTTTGCAAAATAGGATCCGCAATATCATGTACATTCGAACAAAATTGAATCAGTTTAGATGCAATTTTTGTTATGTTGTCTTCGTGGTTTGGGCTGGGATCCTAATAAGAGGCTGCTATCTTGTAAAATCGTTTGGCTCTAACTTAGCTTCCCACATTGAGGAGACGCAGACATATGTTAAATGTTACCTTCCTGTTAAAACTGTTAAGTGGTAGTCTTAAATCCGAATTTCTTATCAACAAAATAAATATGAATATTTCTTTTCGATTATCAAGAAATTATAACTTTTTAAATATACTTACACGAACTATGCTAATTTTGATCCAATTCGCAGAATATGTGATGAGTTTAATATGTTGTATCAGTTAATCGATTTTAACAACAGTTTGGATATCGTAAGAAGAGGTATTACACTTAAATGCAATTATATACTCGATTATACATGTACAGTATACTTTAAGTAGTCTGTAAGGATTATTCTATAGACTGAATAAATAAAATAAAAATAAATAAAGCGAAAGAAAACATTTTTTTACTAGCATTACCAAAAATTTAAACAAGAGTTCATTTTAGTAGCATTTAATAGATATTTTTTAAGCAAAACAAATTAACAAGTAGTTATATTTTAATCAACAAGATTAGCAAAGCATAATCTAAAAATAATTTCGACTTTTGTTTTGTCTCCTATGATTTCCTTTTATTCTCTTATAAGTTACCAAATGAAATCTCCCATCATATTTTCATTCCATAGTCCCTGATAACGTTGCTCTATGGTCTTAAGTTGTTGATGAAATCGCTCATCATGCTCGTTGCTTACGGCACCAAGTTTTCCGGAAAAAAGTCCAAATGCGAATGCAAGAATTGTATTATAGTAAAATTTTTACACCTAAAATTCGAAGTTTAGAAAAATAAACTAACATTAATAAAAAATTCGTATAATTACTCTTTACCAAATTTTGAATAACAGTTCGAATTTAATTCTCTTTACGAACGGTCGTGTAAATAATTAAAGCGCTTAGAGTACAACTATTTCTTGATCTCATTTGAACTCACGTGGTAGTCAATTCAGCTTAAAACAGGAATAAAAATCTAGCGATGGTCCGAGGGTCCAAATCTTCATCTAAAAGAAAGCTCCTTGCGAACAAGAAGATAAACTTCCTCCGGGTTTTGTTAACCCGAACATCGCGTCAACTTTCAGCAACAGATTTACCATGCTTGCTGGCCTCAATGATATTTATTTATTTATTTATTTATTAGCCTATGGAAATTTTTCCTTACAGACTATAAAAGTAACATACATAACATTTGTAAACATACATATACATATAAATTCGATCAAACATGTTTAAAAACAATTTAAAATTAAAAAATGCAAGCTAAATACTATAAAATATTATTTAGATAAAGTATTATATTATATTATGTTTAAACACAATTTATAATTGAAAATGGCTAGCAAATATTTATCACACATTATTTAGATAAAGTATTATATCCCTTTTAATCAAATCTAAACTTTTCTGAAAATCAATAATGTTATACAGTTGATTAAATTCTATACACAGCCGACGAAAAGGATCAGAGTTGGCATAATTTGTACGATAATACTTTACAATTAGGAACTGAAAATACCGTGAACAGCGCTGTGAGGTATTAATATTGATTCTGCTAAGGAGAAATTCGGAATATATATTTCCATTTATCAAGTTGAACAAAAAAGTTAAATTAAACATACTTCTTCGGCTTTTAAGCGTAGAAAGCTTAATAAGAGCGAGACGGCTTCTATAAGAAGGTAATTGTATATTTGGATCCCATCCAAGTCCACGAAGGCAAAATATTAGAAATTGTTTTTGAACAGACTCAATTGAATTTGAATGAACGGTGTAAAAAGGATCCCAAACTACAGAACCATATTCCAAAATTGGTCTTACTAGTGTAGTAAAAAGTTGCTTTGTTGTGCAAGGATCAGAAAACTCTTTCGCCCAATGCTTGATAAAACCAAGCACACCAAATGCCTTGTTAATTGTGAGTGATATATGTTTACGAAAATCCAGGCGCTTGTCCAATAAAACCCCGAAATCATTAAATGTTTCCATCATTTCCAATCGATCGTTGTTCATCAAAAACTGGCCATTAATAGGAAAAGATCTTGAAAACACCATATATTTACATTTTTTTAAATTAAGGTCCATTAAGTTTATATTACACCATGCTGTGAAATTATTAATATCCAGCTGTAAACGTGATTGTTTCTCATTATTGTTGGATTAATAAAGTATTTTTACGTCATCTGCATACATCATGCATTTACAGAACTTAATAGCTGAAGGCAGATCATTAATAAATAGTGTAAATAAGAGTGGACCTAAATGACTTCCTTGAGGCACACCAGATAAAACATTAATCGATTTTGACTGAAGATTACGAAATTTTATACACTGTTTTCGGCCAGTTAAATATGAACATATCCATTTCAATAGCGTATTACTAAAACCCATACGATCAAGCTTAAACAATAAAAGATCATGGTTAACCCTGTCGAATGCTTTACTAAAATCCGCATAAAATAGCATCAGTTTGCATTTTGTTTAAAAAAGCTTCATTAACAATCGTTGTAAGTTCAAGAAGATTGGTAACAGTTGAGCAGGATTTACGGAAACCATGTTGTTCAGGAGCTAGGATTGTAGATACTTGGTGAGACAAAGCATCAGTTATGAGTTTTTCAAATAGTTTTGGAATAGAGCTTAATTTTGCAATCCCTCTATAATTTCAAATCACGGATTTACTACCAGCTTTAAATAATGGAATTATAAAGGATTTTTTTCAATAATTTGGGAAATATGCCAATTTAAGTGATTTATTATATAGAAACGTTAGGGGAATATACAGCAGGTTAGCACATCGCTTCAAAACACAATTTGGAACACCATCAGGACCAGGAGCATATGCAAAATTTAGTTTCATCAAATTATTTAACACAGCTTGTTCTTGAATAAATGGAATATTTATAAAAGATGCATCGGGAATCAAGTATGGGTATCAAGTATGTTGAGGAGTATGTTGAAGCAAAAAAGTCAGCAAACATGTGGCATATTGAAATATCGTCAGAGGTTTCTATATTATTTAGTTTCATTTTTGTTGGAAAATCAAGTGATCTCTTTTTAGAGTTTACAAATTTAGGATCGTTTTTTAAATTGTTTTTAATTTCAATCACATAATTATTGTAAGCAGAACGATTTGCCAAATTGTATTCCGATCTAGCAATAGAATAGTTCATGTAATTTACAGATGATCCACGTTCTTTATATCTCTTGAACATTTTGTTTTTCCTGTTTTTAAGACCTGAGAGAAATTTCGTACTCCACGGAGGGCCAGTAGATTTCGGTGGATACAATTTAGGTATCGATTTTAAAAAAGACTCTGCTAGCAACTGATAGAATGATGTTAGTATCATGTCTAAGTCATCATTGTGACGAGCGAAAACAACATGCCAGTTAATTTGTGATAAAGCTGAGGAAAGAACATCATAATTTGTTCTTGAAAAACAAAATATTTTATCATGAATGCGACTTTTACTGAAAGCTGTATTTGGAATGTCAAAATTAATTTGTAGAGTTGGATGATAACGATCTTCTGGTTTTGAGATAGGAAATGTTTGTGATATGCAATAGTCGGTCGGTTCGTTCACAAAAACTAAATCCAATGACTTACCAAAAGCATTAACGACGTTATTTATTTGAAAAAGACAATTTGAAGATAGTCCATTTATAAAATCGACATTTGATTCAGCTGATACTGGCACTAAATGCTTACAATCGGGTTCAGACTGCCAAGATATTGATGGAATATTGAAGTCACCAATTAACATGACCGAATCGGTTGGTTTTAATTTTTTTAAAATTAAGTATATAGATTTTTTATGTTCATCATAGATTTCGATGGAAGACTTTGGAGGAATATAAGAACAAATGATATACAACATTTTATTATTATGTAATTTTAACAACACACAGATAATTTCAATGTTAGGAAGATCATTTAAGAATATTTCTTCAGCTGAAATAGTGTTCATCACGGCAATTAAAACTCCACCACCTTTACGATTTCCATCATTTCTGTCACGTCTAAAAAGCTGATACTTAGGACATCAAATTTCAGAATTGTGGATACCATTATGGAGCCAGGTTTCAGTCAGAATAATTATATGATTATCAAAACCAAAACTGTTAGCAAAAAGGAATGGTAGCTTAGTGTTGAGGCCTCTAACATTTTGATAAATAGTAGTGATAGTATCAACAGCAGAATTAATTAGTTTTTTGGAACAGGAGCAGTTGATTTGGGTAAATAGGCAATATCATTTTTCGGCTTATCCTTGTATATATACTCACGAGTAATAACATTTGTGGCCAAAAGTGTGGATCAACAACGGTATCAAATAATTCATAAGGAACTATAATTTTAAAAGACACTTTGCTTCCTTCATCAGCATAATTGAATTTAAAAACATTTAAACATGGTCTTGGCCGAGTTTGGATATCATATAATTGGAAACGTCTTCAATAGAAGTATCAGATGATAAACGAGCCACAAATATTGTTTTTTTCTTAGGTTTTTGAGTTGTCGTAGCTGAAGTAGTTAAAGTTGATATTAACATTTGATTCAGCTGATACTGGCACTAAATGCTTACAATCGGGTTCAGACTGCCAAGATATTGATGGAATATTGAAGTCACCAATTAACATGACCGAATCGGTTGGTTTTAATTTTTTTAAAATTAAGTATATAGATTTTTTATGTTCATCATAGATTTCGATGGAAGACTTTGGAGGAATATAAGAACAAATGATATACAACATTTTATTATTATGTAATTTTAACAACACACAGATAATTTCAATGTTAGGAAGATCATTTAAGAATATTTCTTCAGCTGAAATAGTGTTCATCACGGCAATTAAAACTCCACCACCTTTACGATTTCCATCATTTCTGTCACGTCTAAAAAGCTGATACTTAGGACATCAAATTTCAGAATTGTGGATACCATTATGGAGCCAGGTTTCAGTCAGAATAATTATATGATTATCAAAACCAAAACTGTTAGCAAAAAGGAATGGTAGCTTAGTGTTGAGGCCTCTAACATTTTGATAAATAGTAGTGATAGTATCAACAGCAGAATTAATTAGTTTTTTGGAACAGGAGCAGTTGATTTGGGTAAATAGGCAATATCATTTTTCGGCTTATCCTTGTATATATACTCACGAGTAATAACATTTGTGGCCAAAAGTGTGGATCAACAACGGTATCAAATAATTCATAAGGAACTATAATTTTAAAAGACACTTTGCTTCCTTCATCAGCATAATTGAATTTAAAAACATTTAAACATGGTCTTGGCCGAGTTTGGATATCATATAATTGGAAACGTCTTCAATAGAAGTATCAGATGATAAACGAGCCACAAATATTGTTTTTTTCTTAGGTTTTTGAGTTGTCGTAGCTGAAGTAGTTAAAGTTGATATTAAATGCGAATAAACATTATCTTGAGGTTTTAAATATTTATTATTATTATTAATGAGATCAATAGAATTCTGATTTAAATTTTGTATTATTGTATTTGGCTGAATAATTGGAATAATTGGAGACACTGGATTAGAATTCGTATTATTTGTTGACGAATCTTGAGGTAATAGAATAGTTGAATCAGTAGGATTATTTGATTTTTCATTAGGATTTAATTGATTATCCGATTTTGCAGCAAGACGTTTAGATGATCGCTTGCGTTTTGGAGAAGATCCATTTGGAGATGCATCCAGCGATTTAAAATGATCAAAAATCTCTTCGTTCTTATCAATCAAGGATGCCAACGTAGAAAATTCTTTCTTTATATCATTAAACTTGTCACGATTAGTTTTTATAAATTTAAAGAAATCTATGTCGTATTTTCTACAATCATTACAGCACCAACGTAAACCTAAGTTGCCGCTTAGGTCATCGGCAATATGAGTAGGAATAAATAAGCATTTTGTATGGTAGGTTTTATTACAAATCCAACAAGCAATCATTTTTTCATTATTATCAGGATTTATGCAGTACGAATGTGAACAAATCATGTTATGTTTTAGGAGATTTAGGTATTACGAAGAATTTAATTTGGGATAAATAAATAAATAAATTGACGGCAACACTTAACAAGTATGAAACCACAGTATTGTTTTGTTATTTGTTTTGATTATAAAAAGTTATTGACAGAGCAATGAGAAAGCAATTGTTACTGTTTGATTTTTTGTTTTCGTTGTCTTCTTGTTAGTTTTTCTGTTGGTAAAGTTGATGAATATTTTTAATATTTGCTATGTGTTTGATACTGAGTTTAAAACAAGTGATTTTTGTTGTTGATAAACTGGTGTATAATTGTTTTTTTTTTTTTTTATTTTCTCTGTTCTATTTTATGCTTTGTGCGAAAAAAAAATGTGTTTGTTGAAATTATATTTGGAGTTTTATGCATGGTATTGAATATAAACTATTGTTGTTAATAAACTATTTAAGTTAATTAAATATAGTTTAATTTATTTGAACAACAAATCCGTGGATATAGTTTACTATTATAAGCATTTATGTATAAAAAGAATTTAAAACGGTGATATAATATTGACAGAAAACGATAAAAAATAGCTTTAAAAAAAACACGTCTGATTCACACGAGATTACAACAATTTTTTTGTTGTAACTTCTGTATCAAATATTAACGATGTTAAACAACACAAACCTATTGCTCATACTCATTTACAGAAATACTAAAACTACTTGGTAAAGATTGTATTTTCAAACGTACTTCAATTGGTACCAAAATTTTTGCTCCATGTAAAGAATTGTACGAATGCTACAAGAAAATTCTAAAAGAGAGTAAAATGGAGTTTCATTCATATGGCTCCAAAGATATTAGGTTATACACAACCTTTTTACACGGTTTACTCCGCATAAACTCTGAGGACATCACGGAAGAGCTAAAAAACTACAACCTATCCTCTTCTTCCGCGGATGAAATAGTAACCAAATTCAGTTCGAACAACAATGCAGTTTACAAAGTTCAATTTGTTCGTAAAAATTTTAATCCAACCTCCTTAAAAAATGTAAGGACCATTTCCAATATTATAATTTCTTGGAAAAAATACAAATCTAAATCCAGGAACAAACCAACTCAATGCTGGAACTGCTTAATGTATGGCCATGGCAGTGAACATTGTCATCGAGGGGCTACGTGCATGATATGTGCAGAACAAAATCATACAAGTGTGTGTCCATTTAACACAAATGAAAAAAGACCAGTTGTTTTTACATGCTTTAATTGCAAAAAACATGGAAAAGAGAGAACTGATCACTCTGCAAATGACATCAACTGTCCGTAACGTTCTCTCTATTTAGAAACTAGAACAAGAGTAACTTCTAAAAGTGATAATAACAGTAGATTTCCCAAATTTAAGAAACAACAACACAAATTGTAACAATAACATCAATAATAACAGCAAAGCCACATATGCTAACCAGCTGAAAACAACGATTTATTTAGCATCGATGAGCTTTTTGATATTTTCACTACAGCTATGGATGATTTGCATAGGTACACTTCAAAGTTCAACAAATCAAAGTTGTAATGTCAATGGTGAAGTACTCCCATGGATTATACTAATTTAAACGAATTCAAAATGCTTCACTTGAATGCTAATGGCATTTCAAACTTTTCTAAATTAAAACATTTTGAGATACTAATTGAACGAGAAAATATTAAAATAGCGTCTTTGAATGAAAAATTTTTTTTCAGAAAATCATAGACCCTATTTCAAAAATTATTATCTATCTACAATATTAAAAGTTGCTACTAACACATACATAAAATGATACAATGCTATGTGTGTGTTTATTAAATTTGTTAATGTGTTTGTAATAAAAATGACTTTGTTTTTTGTGTTGATTTTTTAATTGGCTATAAGTGATTAGCATACTTTTAGGGTCTTTATTAAATGAAAAAATAAAATTTCCTAAAATTTGCGCTCGAATTTCGAAGGCTGTAAACTGCTAGTTTATATAGAAGTGACAGAACAGATGCAAGAGGAGGAGGAGTAGCTCTGTTAATTCATAAATCTATCGCACATAAAAACCTCTATATATCAAACACCTCATCAATCGAAAACATCTCAATTGAAGTTATTATAAATAGTAGACCTATTGTTGTATCTTCATTATATTCACCAAGATATACCCATAACTTCTGTGCTGATATCTTGAACCTATCACCTTCCACCAAAGAATATATAGTTTTTGGTGACCTATATGCCAAACATTGTTCTTGGAATTGCCGTTCACATAATACTGCAGGAATCGAACTCAACCATCTACAGCAATCAAGCAATTTTTTCGTACACTATCCTAATAGTCCACCTCTATTCCCCCATCAACACAATCGCGAAGCATGCACAGTCGATATTATTTTAAGCAATTCCGCTTTAAATATAGACGTAAAAACAATAGATTATGAAATACCATCAGACCATCGCCGCATTATATGTACACTTAAAAGATTAATGGCTTTGCAGGTTGACCTCAATTATTATGATTATAGTGCAACCAACTGGAACATTTATGTGAATTTGTTAGACAATAAAATCACATATGGATATATACAATACCAAGGTAATGATTGATCAGGAAATCCAAAAATTTATAAATGTAGTTTTCGAAGCAAGGGATGTGTCTACACCTAAAATAACGCAACAAAATAATTACACATTACCAGAAAGTACTGTGAAATATATTAAACAAAGAAGAAGCTTTAAAAGAAAAAGCCAACGATCTAATCAATGTACTAAGTCTCTAAGTAACATGATTGACAAAAGTATTAATTCGGAACGCAATAAGAAATGGTGTCAATTTTTATCCAATTTAAAACCAGATGATAAATCATTTTGGAAAATAAGCTGGAACTTGAGAGGAAAATCAAAAAATCAAATCTCTCACTTTAAAGTTGGAAATACAAAAGTACCATCTGATAAGGACAAGGCTGAAGTCCTGGCAAATATATTTGTCCAAGCAAATAACGTCACTTCGAACTACAACCACTCAACAGATACACTAATAAATACAACAGTAAATAATTTTAAGAAGGAAAATCCTAGTTCCGAATCTGCAATTTACACATCCCTTGAAAAAGCAGTGAATATTGTCTCGTCAATAAAACCCTCAAAATCCCCTGGTTTTGACAATATTCCCAACCTGCTTTTAAAGAAACTACCACTCTAAGCTCTAAAATTACTGGTTATAATATTTAACAGCTGCATCAAACTCAACTATTTCCCAAACCATTTCAAAAATTTAACTCAAATATTTGAAAAAATACTACATTCTCGTCTTAGTGAATTTGTAGTGACCAATTCTATTGTTGCTAAAGAACAATTTGGATTTAAAAAAGATCATAGCACTACAAAATTTGTACGGTACTCTTCATAGGAATTAATTAATGTATTTCTACTGCTTGATTATATAATGTCAGAAATTTTATTTTCTTTTTCCTTTCTATCAATTTGCGTACTTCCTTATCATTAGTACTGTCTCTAATTCTCTTTTTGTCAGAGGTAAAAAATCATCCTTTGTAACAGTTCCTTCTATGCCTTAATCCTTCTATAATCTAGATAACATTCCTATCTGTACTTCCACGCTATCTTCATCTTTATCTACAAGTGGACTTTTCTTATTTTAAGGTATTTTTTTCTTTATTCTTAAAAACTTTGTTATCATCCATCTTTTAGCAAATATTAATTTCTTAGTCTAATTCACATAGGTATACAAATATTTTATTTGCTTACAATTTATATAAAAAAATTTTAGTTTTCAGTTGTAATTCATTCACATATATTTTCTTCTTTAATTTAAATTTACATTTACATTTTTATTTACAAAAAAATTATTTATTTTTCATTTCAATACGCATATATAAAATATTCTCTTTTCTAAAATTACATTTAATTCCATATATTTTGTTCTTTTCTGTTGTTTTTTTTGGGGGAAAAAATTGTTACACGCTACTTGTGTTAACGGAGTTAACTTATATAAGTTTGTCACTCAGTTTGTAATAATTAGAAAAAAAAAGTCTGGACCCCATAAAATATATATATTTGTGATCCTTATAACAAGCGGAGTTGATATAGCGATATTCGTCTGTCCGTCTGTGGAAATCACGATGACCATTTCTATTGGGCTGCTAGGGTGCTCTTTTGCATAAAAAATGATTCATTAACATCCTGAGAAGTTTGATATTTATAATCGTCCAAATCGGTTGATTAGGTCCCGAGAATTGAATGAAAAAAGTCTTGAAAAAATATGATTTCCTACGTTGTTCTTGGTCCGATCACGCCCTCAATAGGAGAATGATTCACCAAGATCATGGGAAGATTTCTATTTCTAAAATCACTAAAATCGGTGGAACAGGTCCCGAGAAATCTCTGAAAAATTGAAAAAAAAAATTAGAAATATGATGTTTCTATATTGTTCTTGTTTGTTATTCAAAATATTGTATTTTTGTCATAGCTGTACTTGTTGTTTTTGTGGTCGTTGTGGTAATAGTATAAAAATTCACCAACATCAAAAGCAAATAATGCTAAACTACCTAGTTATTATTAAAAAAAATAACAATGTAAATTGAACAAAAAAATTTTTTTTTAAATTTTCTTATGTATTAACTTATTTAAAGAAGAACACAACAACAACTTTTGATGTTATATTTTGTGTGTAATATTTACTTATACATACATATGTTAAATAAAACAAATATGTATATACCTATAATCCGTATCAATATTCTGAGATTTTTATAACGTCGCAAAATGTTACAAATTGATACATGCTACTGATGCAAATATTAAAATACTCTACAGCTTATTTGATGCAGATAAGTCTTTTTCAAAAACCGTTGTATATTTAAAAATTTTGTTCTAAAAATACAAAAACAATGTATGTGGTTTAGTATATTATAGTGTTGTAATTTTATTTAAGAAAAAAACAAAAACAAAAATGTGCTTTGTGCTCTCAAGAAACTAAAAAAATGCAAAATAAGGTACAAAACTCATGTCACAGCTTAAATGATGCAGTTAATTTTACCGTTATCCTTGTTGTTGTCTTCAGCTTAAAATTTTAAAATTATTATCTGCAATCATTCCTAATTGTGTTTTTGACTGATACGCATAAAAAAAAAATTTAGTAAATTTTTTCAACCATGGCACCGCGTACATCCATTGAAATGCGTGAGTTAGTATTAAAGCACTATAAGAATGGGCACACTCCACGGAAAATTGCTGAAATGGTTAATTTAAGCTCTTCAACAGTTCAGCGTTTAATTGAACGCTATTTACATAGGTAGACAAGCTCCAAATAAAATTTTTACTGAAAGTGATTCTAAGTGGTTAGTGCAACAAATTCGTAAAAATCCAGGAACAAGAACTCCGATGCTGACTTATGGCCGAAAAATATTTTGGGAAAGACATGTCATCCTGAAACAATTCACAGAATATTGAGGGACGCTGATTTTAATGGCCGAATTCCTCGAAACAAACCATTTATAAATGAAAACAATAGAGTAAAATGGCTGCTGCAGTTTGAAATGCCCGCATATAGTTCAAACTCCAGCACAATCACTTGACTTAAATGTGATTGAAAATTTGTGGTCAGTACTGAAGACAAATATTCGAAAATTAGATATCCATTACAAATCTAACTTAAAAAATGTGTTGCAAGAAGAGTGGGATAAAATAGATCCAGATTATAAAAAAAGCTAGTGGACTCTATGCCGAAAAGGCTTCAAGCGGTTATAGATAATAAAGGATATCCTACCAAATACTAAGCAATTGAAACAAAAATTTAAAATTACAGTAAATCCTTTTTATTTAATGTTTTTAAAATTGCATCATTTAAGCTGTGACCTGAATTTTGTACCTTACTTTGTATTTTGAGTTTCTTGAGAACTTAAAACAGATATTTTTTTTTTGGTATATAAGAATAAATAACGCATAATTATTAACTAAACCACATATGTGTTTTTTGTATTTTCAGAACAAAATTTTTAAATATATATTTTTAAACATATAAAATTTATCTACATCAAATAAGCTGTGTCCGACTGTATATCCATAATTACTAGCAGACCTCAGCCCTCGAAATTCGAGCGCAAATTCTATGAAATTTTATTTTTTCATTAAATAAAGATCTTAAAAATTTGCTAATCAATTATAGCCAATTCACAAATCAACACAAAAAAAAACAAACGCATTTTTATTACAAACACAACAAATTTAATAAACACACGCATAGCATTGTATAATTTTATGTATGTGTTAGTAGCAACTCTAAATGCAATTTATTCAAAATAATGAAAAAATTTAAATCTGTTAAAAAGAAATACCTTTCAAATAATATACGTTTGGTCAAAATCGGGATAAAATGGTAGAACAAAACATCAGTCACAAGAAATCGCTTAGCTTATTAATATTATAGATAATTATTATAATAATTATTTTATTTTATTTATATTATTTCTCAATGTTTTTATAGTATTCTAAATTATACATAAAATATAAATGCTTTCATAACATTGTAATATATATAAAAGGTCAATGTTTTCTACCAATCAGCTCAAAATTATTTTGTCATGCATTTCATTTATACAAAATTCTGTAATATTTTGTTTTAGGGTAAATACAATTGGTTGGTATTAACACAGTAGATGGTACCACAATTTTATTTTGGAAAAATATGATTTCCCTTATATGTTTTTGTTATTTTGTATGTCGTAGCTATTGTTGTTGTTGTTTTTGAGTAAGCAACAATTTCATTCAGTTTTATGAAAGCTTTTGAACAAAGCAGGGTTATGTCGTATTGCCTTGTGTAATTCTTACATTGTTTTTTTAATAGGTACACAGAGAATGTTTACAGCAATTTTTTTGTTTCATTAAAACTTAGATTTTTAATAAAAATAAAGCAATCATGTGGGATGAAAAATGGGAAAGGAGTTTTTTTCTTTTGTTTAAACGCGCTAAATGAAGCGGAGTGGCTGGTGTGTTACCATGTGTTAAAATAGTAAAGGCATTTAAGGCCTAGTTAGCCACACGTTGTTTAAGTGTAACCGTACCGTAAATGTAACGTTGGCATTTAGTACAATTATAGAACATAAAAACGAACCAGCATGTTGCTGTGTAAAATTAACCAAACTTTATCGTACAAACGTAGCAATAATCTATTTTCAACAGATTGGGACGTTCCGGTTGCGTGACAGGTCAGTTCGGCAACTTCTCTAAATGCTTTTCAAGTAACAAAAAAAAAAAAAAAACAGCTGACACGTTTGGTTACGGTTACGTGTGGCTAACTAGGCCTTTAACCTTAAGCGCCATTATAGAAGCTGTCACCTGAACTTCTTTTATTTGTCGAAAACATAGGAAAAAATTACTATTAAAACTAAAAGAAAATTTAAAAATAAAATCTAATTACATTTAAAAAATCAACTGAAATTAAAAAAAAAAAAACTGTGATTCATAAAACATAAATGGGATTTCAGGATAAGAAAAGAGTAATTTAAATTCAAAGATATGAAATGAAGTTTAGACAGCATCAATTGATATTTGCGCACATAAAAATTGTTACATAAGAAGCACAATAATTTTTAAACAAAAGAACGAATTTTGATAAAAGAAGTACAACTAATTGATGAGAATGTTATTTATATATTATTTTTCACAATTGCTTTGAATGAAAATTTAAAATTTTTCCAAAAATAAAAATGGGACACTTCTTTTTTTTTTCTTTTGGCATCCCTAAATTGATAGTGTTCATGATGACTTCAAAATTTTATTTAATGTACCCATGAAATGTAAGGAATATGCATTGTTTTTTCGCTTTAAGAAAAACGTATTTAAGTCCAAACACTAATTCCCAGGTAGTAGTGTTTGGAGTTAATAAATGTAAATATATATTTTTAACATAATACAATTCTTCTTTCAGAAGTTGGCATCACTGGGTTTTACTATGTTAGATTTTGTATTGTATTGTTTTTATACCCTATACCACTATGTGGTTTGGGTATAATGACTTTGTGCTGCTGTTTGTAACAACCAAAAATATTTGACCTAGACCCATCTTTAATTATACCGATCGAATCAGAATCACTTTCTGATTTGATTTAACAATGTCCGTCCGTCCGTCCGTCCGTCTGTGTGTCCATGTAAAGCTTGTAATCAAACTGCAGGTCGCAAATATGAATATATTTTGATGAAATTTAGTATATAAGCTTTTATCGGCCATGGGATGAACGCTATTGAAATTGGTGAAAATCGGTCAATGTTCAGACCTAGCCCCCATACAAATTACCCCTATGAAATCGACATAAATTGTCATAAGATCCAAATTGTCATATAGATCTTACTCAAATTGGATTTATCTGCGTTCATTACATCCATTAATGAGTAGTCCAAAAATGATCCCTTTGGCCCCATATAGAGCTGCTTCCCGATTTTCACTTAAATCTATTAAAAAACAAAAATATTGCACTGATTCTTCTCAAATTTTGTTTGTATATATTTTTGCAAAATACAAGAGACTTTACCAAACATGATCAGGATCGGTCCATTCTTATGATATGAACTTTTTCATATCTGCAGCCAAAAAAATTAATAAAAATCCCACTCAAATTTGGTTTTTGCTTATTTTCTATGTCCAGTTAGTTGGGCCTAAGAGATAGGGTTTCTAAACGCATGGTATAGGGTATCGTATAGTCGGTCTAGACCGACTATAATTTTCTTACTTGTTTTATTTGGTGTTACCACAAAATTTAATAGTGGCAGTTCCCTTTTAATGTGTTTAAAGTTTTAATTTCCATGTTTCCCAAATATGGCAATATTTTAACAAAAAAATTGAGAGAGCTTTATAGACCACAGTTGCTGTGGAAATAAACAAAAATCAGCAGATCAACCAAAAACAAACTAAAAAAAATTTCCAAAAATTTTGAAGTTTGTTTATATATTTTTTTTTTTTTTTTCAATTAAATATTCTTCCTTTATTTACATATTTTAACAAATTTTGATATTTACATATGAGATCTTATCTTTACATATAGATATTGCAACAAATAATACATAGGATCTAAAGATATTAAATAGTTTTTTTTATTATTTTTTAATGATTTTTAAAGGAAAATGGGAGGAAAAAAAACCTTTATATGATTTAATAAATTCAAATACTATCTGAAAAATATTTATGTGCTTATAGGAGGTTTATTTGAAATAATAGACCTCTATAAGCATATAATTTTCAATTTGGTGATTTCTTTTTAATTTTACGTTATTTCTCTACATTCTCTTATCAGTGGGTATGAGGAATTTTCAATTTTGGCAAAGTAATTGTTATTAATCCTTGTTATGAAATCGATAATTTTTTCATAACCTGTTTCTTCATGAAGAAGATTTGTAGGATACCTCCAGGGCTTTTTATTTATCATTTTAAGAAATTTGTTTTGTATAATTTGTATGCGTTTTAGGTGGCAGTTGGCAGCGTCACTCCAAATAGGACACGCGTATGTTAATATCGGCCTTATAACACTTTTGAAGAGTGGATTTTGGTTTTTGGGGCTTAGAAATGACCTTCTATTTAGTAGTGGCCATAATGCTTTAAATGTTTTTATAGCTTTTTGACACGTAGCCATAATATGTTGTTTAAATGTAAGCTTTTTGTCCAAGACAACTCCGAGATATTTGACCTCGTTAAGTACATTTATGGTATTATTTCCAATAAGAAGATGACGTCTTGGCAGTCTTTTGGGAGATTTGTGGAATGGAAAAATTATTGCTTGGGTATTGTTTGGATTAATTTTGATTTTCCATTTGTGAAAATATTTACTGCAATTTACAAATCTATTTTCCATTTTCTTCAGGAGTGCGCTTGTAAGTTTGTTTGAAGATATTAACGCAGTATCATCTGCGTAATAAGCAATTTTCATATATGTTGGGACTTTAAAATCGGATGTATATATCGAGTAAAGCAATGGCGACAAGACAGATCCTTGAGGTAACCCTGTGGTAATGCCGTTGGAGATGATGTTTCATTATTAATCGCAACTTTAAAGTTTCTGCCGTGAATGAAATCTGAAATAAGTTTGCATAAATATTTTGGTATATTTGCATCAAGAAGTTTAAATACTAGGCCATTATGCCAAACGGTGTCAAACGCTTTTTCAATATCTAACAATATTAGACCCGTTGAACGTTTATTGTTTTTATTTGTGATTATTTGATTTTTAATTCTGTTTATTTGGTGCGTAGTGCTATGCCCTTTTTTAAATCCAAATTGTTCTTTAGCAACAATAGAATTGGCCGTTACAAATTCACTAAGAAGAGAATGTAGTATTTTTTCAAATATTTTACCTAAGTTACTTAATAGACTAATAGGTCTGTAGCTGTTTGGGTTATTTTTTGGCTTACTATGTTTGTTTATGGCTATAACCTTAGCATTTTTGAAATGGTTTGGGAAATAGTTGAGTTTGATGCAGCTGTTAAATATTATAACCAGTAATTTTAGAGCTTTGAGTGGTAGTTTCTTTAAGAGCAGGTTCGGAACGTTGTCAAAACCAGGGGATTTTGAGGGTTTTATTGATGAGACAATATTCATTACTTATTCAAGAGATGTATAAATAGCTGATTCAGAACTAGGATTTTCCTCTTTAAAATTATTTACTGTTGTATTTATTAATGTATCCGCTGAGTGGTTGTAGTTCAAAGTGAGGTTATTTGTTTGGACAAATGTATTTGCCAGGATTTCAGCCTTGCCCTTATCAAATGATATTTTTGTATTTCCAATTTTACAGTGAGAGATTTGATTTTTTCCCTTTCCTCGCAAGTTCCTGCTTATTTTCCCGAATGATTTATCACCTGGTTTTAAATTGGATAATAATTGCCACCATTTCTTATTGCGCTCCGAATTAATACTTTTATCAATCATGTTACTTAGAAACTTAGTACATTGATTACAAAAAGTTTGCTCGGCTATATTTGAAGATCGTTGCTTTTTCTTTTAAAGCTTCTTCTTAGTTTAATATACTTCACAGTACTTTCTGGTAATGTGTAATTATTTTGTTGGGTTATTTTAGGTGTGGACACATCCCTTGCTTCGAAAACAACATTTATAAATTTTTGGATTTCCTGATCAATAACTACCTTGGTATTGTATATATCCGAATATAACGTGATTTTATTGTCTAAAAAATTCATAAAAATGTTCCAGTTGGTTGCACTATAATCATAATAATTGAGGTCAACCTGCAAGGCCATTGATCTTTTAAGTGTACATATAATGGGGCGATGGTCTGATGGTATTTCGTAATCCATTGTTTTTACGTCTATATTTAAAGCGGAATTGCTTAAAATAATATCTACTGTGGATGCTTCGCGATTGTGTTGATGGGGGAATAGGGTTGGACTATTAGGATAGTGAATGAAAAAATTGTTTGATTGCTGTAGGTTGTTGAGTGCAATTCCTGCAGTATTATTTGAAAGGCAATTCCAAGAACAATGTTTGGCATTTAGGTCACCAAAAACTAAATATTCTTTGGTGGAAGTTATTAGGTTTAAGATATCAGCGCAGAAGTTATGGGTATATCTTGGTGAATATAATGAAGATACAACAATAGGTCTATTATTTATAATAACTTCAATTGAGATGTTTTCGATTAATGAGGTGTTTGATATAAAGATGTTTTTATGTGCTACAGATTTATGAATTAACAGAGCTACTCCTCCTCCTCTTGCATCTGTTCTGTCACTTCTATATAAATAATAATTTTTAAAATAGGGTCTATGATTTTCCGAAAAAAATGTTTCATTCAAAGACGCTATTTTAATATTTTCTCCTTCAATTAGTATCTTAAATTGTTTTAATTTAGAAAAGTTTGAAATGCCATTAGCATTCAAGTGAAGCAATTTGAATTCGTTTAAATTAGTATAATCCATGGGCGTATTTCACCATAGACATTACAGCTTTGATTTGTTGTACTTTTGAAGTGCACCTATGCAAATCATCCATAGCTGTAGTGAAAATATCAAAAAGCTCATCGATGCTAAATAAATAGTTGTTTGTTCTCAGCTGGTTAGCATATATGGCTTTGCTGTTACTTATTGTGTTATTATTGATGTTATTATTACAATTTCAGTTGTTGTTTCTTAAATTAGGGAAATCTCCTACCTTTAATTGAAATGAGTTATTTTGTTGTTGTTGTCTGCCATTGTTTTGACTTTTAGAAGTTACTCTTGTTCTAGTTTCCAAATAGAGAGATCGTAACGGACAATTGATGTCGTTTGCAGAGTGATCAGTTCTCTCTTTTCCATGTTTTTTGCAATTAAAGCATGTAAAAAGAGCTGGCATTTTTTCATTTGTGTTAAACGTACACAGACTTGTATGATGTTGTTCTGCACATATCATACACGCAGCACTACGATGACAATGTTCACAGTTCCAGCATTGAGTTGGTTTGTTTCTGGATTTAGATTTGTATTTTTTCCAGGAAATTATAATATTTGAAATTGTTCTTACGTTTCTTAAGGCAGTTGGGTTAAAATTTTTACGAACAAATTGAACTTTGTAAACTGCATTGTTGTTCGAACTGAATTTGGTGACTATTTCAGCTACGGAAGAAGGGGACAGGTTGTAGTTTTTTTAGCTCTGCGGTGATATCCTCAGTTTTTATGCGGGGTAAACCGTGTAAAAAAGTGGTGTATAACCTATTATCTTTGGAGCCATATGAGTGAAACTCCAACTTACTCTCTTTTAGAATTTGCTTGTAGCATTCGTACATTTCTTTACTTGGAGCAAAAATTTTAGTACCAATTGAAGTACGTTTGAAAATACAATCTTTACCAAGTAGTTTTTGTATTTCTGTAAATGAGGCGTTAGCTTCAACAACAATAGGTGGAGGTTTGTGTTGTTTAACCTCGCTAATATTTGATACAGGAGTTACGACCATATCATTAAGACCAGCAAGCAGGCTAAATCTGTTGCTTGAAGTTGACGCGATATTCGGGTTAAAACCCGGAGGAAGTTTTGTCATCTTCTTGTTGGCAAGGAGCTTTCTTTTTGATGAAGATTTGGCCCCTCGGGCCATCGCTAGATTTTTTATTCCTGTTTTAAGATGAATTGACAACCACGTGAGTTCAAATGAGATCAAGACTAGGCAATTGCAAAAACAAAAATATATACTTGTTATTAATTTTAAATAGTTGCACTCTAAGCGCTTTAATTATTTACACGACCGCTCTTAAAGAGAATTAGATTCGAACTGGAGGTTTGTTTATATAAATATTTTCAACAATATTGAAATTTTTAATAAGATATTTCAATATGTTAACTTCGCGAGCAATTAAAATTAAAAACCGTGTTCGTAGTTCATTTCAAGATGTGTTCCCTAATTATCTATGGAAAATTAAATTTAAGGAACTAGAAGGTGTCTGAACATTGGATGACTGAAAACGATAAATATTTGTGGTCTTATATTGGTAAGGAAGAATACGAATGAAATTTCGGTAATATGAACGAAAATAAATTTTCTTATGTTCTATTGTTTTTAAACTGCAGATTTTCCAACATTTACGTGGTGAATTGATTGATAATACATTGATACATTGATTATGAAAATTATTCATTGAATGAATGTTATATTATACTTTGAGAATAAGAAGTATCAATTTTTAATGAAATGTATTTATAAATTCATGAATTATAATAAAGAAGATACGAAGTAATAATGTATTTGTCTAAATACGATAACTTAAAAGCGAAAATAAATTTTTCAGCGCAAAAAGTAATTACTACAATGTAGAAAAATAACCACAAGTAATGATCCACACTTTTTCCAATTGTATTTCAGAAAGCATCAACTCATTTTTAGAAATGATCAATTGAATTTCAGAATGTATCAAATTAGTTCAGAAATTATCAAATGTGTTTCAGAAAACATCAAGTGTAATTCAGAAATTATCAATGTCTTTCTGAAATTTTCAAAAAATATATCAGAATATATCAAATTTAGTTCAGAAATTAGAAAATATGTTTCAAAAACATCAATTACATTTCAGAAATTATCAAATGTATTTCAGAAATTTTCAAATGTATTTCAGAAGCAAACCTTTTCTGTTTTTTTAAATGTAGATTGTCAACGAGATGAATTTGATATTACAATGGGTAATCTAAGATTGCTCTCTGATTTCAATACTCTATTTGATCATTGTTATATTATACTTTAGCATAAATAAGTACTCGTTTTTGAATAAATTATAATAAAGAATATGTAAAGTTATAATGCATTTGACTAAATGTGATTACCACAATGTAGAAAAATAACTACAACAAATTATCTAGATGAAGTCTTATTTTGACAAGGATTTTACATTATAGTAGAGAAGTACATCTATTTCGGCCAAGATCACTACATTTGAACTAATGTTTATAATGACATTAAACTTTGACTTTATAGCATGATGTGCAGTAGCGAGTACCCGGTAAAGTATGGAATACGCAAGAGTAGTATAGTTGTGTACCTTCTGGACCAATTTTCTAGTACATATATGCACATCAAGTTCTTTTAGGGTGGCAGCACTGTTTTTTAGGGCTGACAACACTATTTTAAGCAAAGTCACAAACCTTAAATGCAGTTTTTTTCATACCTTTTAACTTAGCAGCACTTTGTTTTATTACGTTAAGTTTTTATTTTCCCGTTATTAAGCATTATTTTAACAGATTTATCAACCTTTTTTCTCATTATTTAGCAGATTCCCGACCTTTTACCCATTATTAAGCATATTCGTAACTCTTTTCCCGTTATTTTAGCGTTATTTTAACAGATTTACCGACTTTTTTCGTTATTTATTAATATATTTGGTAGAGGTGGCAACATTATGATTTATTGAAGCCTAAACAGACACTATACATTTTTTATTTAAAAAAGTTACCGGATAAGGAAAAATGTGTACTGGCAACACTATTTTTTAACAAAGTCGCAATCCTAAATGCAGTTTTTCCTTCAGATTTGAATCGCCCTCGGACTATTATTATTCATATTCAGAAACCTAGATGCGGTTTTTCACGCAGTTTTATAGTTTTCATCCAGTTTTGAATCACCCTCTGACTATTATTATTCATATTCAGAAAGCTTTTTAAAATTTTTTATATCGCCCTCTGGCTTAGAGTATATAGTAGAAGGTGATTGAAATTAAAAATTGTTCATTCTTTTTTATTAACTGTTTTATTTGAAATTACAACTTTTACATTTAGATCTATTATAGTAGAAATACATTAGTTTTTTGATTCTTCTTCTTTCCTCTGACTTAGAATATTTTTTTTTATTAACTGTATATTTTATAACTATATTTATATTGCATCTTTAATTAATTCAAATTATTTTTTTATATCAATTTTTTTATTTTCACAATACAATTTTAATGTTTAATATCGTAGTTATACCCTATACACTATGTGGTTTGGGTATAATGACTTTGTGCTGCTGTTTGTAACTAACAAAAATATTTGACCTAGACGCATCTTTTATTATACCGATCGAATCAGAATCACTCTCTGATTCGATTTAACGATGTCCGTCCGTGTGTCCGTCCGTCCGTCTGTGTGTCCATGTAAACCTTGTAATCAAACTGCAGGTCGCAAATATTAGTATATTTTGATGAAATTTGGTATATAAGCTTTCATCGGTCATAGGATGAACGCTATTGAAATTGGTGAAAATCGCTCCATGTTCAGACCTAGCCCCCATACAAATGACCCCTATGAAATCGACATAAATTGCCATAAGATCCAAATTATCATGTAGATCTTACTCAAATTGGGTTTGTGTGTGTTTTCTACATCCATTAATTAGTAGTCCAAAAATTATCCCTATGGTACAACCCTTACTCATAGGCACCATGTAGAGCTGCTTCCCGATCTCCACTTAAATCTATCAAAAAACAAAAATATTGCACTGATTCTTTTAAAATTTTGTTTGTATATATTTTTGCAAAATATAAGAGACTTTACCAAACATGATCAGGATCGGTCCAATTTTAGGCCTAGTGCCCATACAGATATAGCATCCGATATGAACTTTTTCATATCTGCAGCCAAAAAAAATAATAAAAATCCCACTCAAATTTGGTTTATCTTATTTTCTATGTCCAGTTAGTTTGGCCTAAGAGATAGGATCTCTAAACGCATGGTATAGGGTATCGTATAGTCGGTCCAGACCGACTATAATTTTCTTACTTGTTTTTATATTAAATTTTTAATTCACAATATTGTGATATAAAAATAATTAAATGTATACAACATAAACTTTCAAATAGAAATAATATTATTTCATTCAAGTATCTTTCAGTTAGTTCCTATCTTTGTTTTTTTTTCATTAATATTTTCTATTTCTATTTCTATTTCTATTTCACAATATTGCGGAATCACATAATCAAATATGTCTAACATCCGTCTGCATATTTGTTTTCTTTGTTTAAGCTATTAATTAACAGTTAGTGAATTAACAAACCTATACAGCTTTTTGTTTTACAAGTTTTTTTATTTTTACTGTTGGGCGTAAGTTCATTTACTTTTTGACCTTTTTTTTTTCAAATATTAACGACTTTAAACAATTTTTTATATTTGCTTTTCAATTTTTTAATTTAAGTTTTCAGTTTTCAGGTTGTCAATTTTTAATTCAATTTTTTTGTTTTTAGTTTAAGTTTTTAAATTTTTATTTTTTTAATTTTTAGTTAAATATATTATAGATATGTGTCTTTCGGTTAGTTCTTATAGTTGTTTTTTCAAAATATTTTTAAATCTTTCAGTTAGTTACTATAATTCTTTTCCATTTCCAATATATATTAGCTTTTTTATTAACTAAAAATACATCCGTTGACTTTGAATTTAAATACATTTTATATATTCTATTGAGGTTTTTTTTAGAGCTGGCAACATATGTTTCATTCACAAAGCCCATTTTTTTCGATTTATTTGAGAAAATATTCGTTTATTCAAGTCTATATGATTCTTTCTATTGACTTATTCCAATATATATATATTTTTTGTTTCTTACTAAGTTAAATTATATCCAATTTTAATACCACTTTTCAGTCTTTAATATTTATTTACTAATTTTGTTATTACATCAGACCAAACTTTTATTTTTTTTTTCAAATATTAACGATCAAATCTTTATTTTTTCAAATATTAACGATTTTTAAAAAATTTTTTATATATGCCTTTAAATTTTAAATTTCAGTTTTCAGTCTATAATGCAATTTTTTAAATTTTAATTTTAATTTTTAGTTTAATTTATTATAGATAGGTGTCTTTCAGTTAGTTCCTATAGTTGTTTTTCATTAATATTTTAGATTTTCAATCTATTTTATTATTGTTTTATTTTAGAGTTTTATAATTGGTTGTAAAAACTAGAATCGTTTATAAATTATATAATTTTATTAAAGGTAGAACTAATTCAAAGAAGCATAAAGTCACGTTTCTATGCTTTTTTTTATTTTTAGTTTTTATATTTTTAATTTTCGATTTTCAATTTTAATTTTTACTTTAGTTTTAATTTTTAAATTTCTTTAGAAATTAAGTTTTTTAATTTTTGATTTTTCAATTTTAAATTTTTGGTTTTTAGTTTTTATATTTGCTTTTCAATTTTTTAATTTAAGTTTTTAGTTTTTAGGTTTTCAATTTTTAATTTAAGTTATTTTTTGATTTTTCAATTTTAAATCTTTAGTTTTTATATTTACTTTTCAATTTTTTAATTTAAGTCTTTAGTTTTCAGGTGTTCAATTTTTAATTTAAGTTTTTAGTTTTTAATTTTTGATTTTAATTTTTAGCTTTTCATTTTTTTTATTTAATTTATGAAACATTTTTAAATACTTTTATACTTTGAGTTAATTTTGATTAAATATACAAAATTAGGAATGTGAATCAAAAATTCTTAAAATTATTATTCCAAACAATATTAGAGATTAATTTAAGCAAGTTGTATATATCTTTCCATATCATGTTTTTATACCCTATACCACTATGTGGATTGGGTATAATGGCTTTGTGCTGCTGTTTGTAACAACCAAAAATATTTGACCTAGACCCATCTTTAATTATACCGATCGAATCAGAATCACTTTCTGAGTTGATTTAACAATGTCCGTCCGTCCGTCCGTCCGTCCGTCCGTCCGTCCGTCCGTCCGTCTGTGTGTCCATGTAAAGCTTGTAATCAAACTGCAGGTCGCAAATATCAATATATTTTGATGAAATTTGGTATATAAGCTTTTATCGGCCATGGGATGAACGCTATTGAAATTGGTGAGAATCGGTCCATGTTCAGACCTAGCCCCCATACAAATTACCCATATGAAATCGACATAAATTGCCATAAGATCCAAATTGTCATATATATGTTACTCAAATTGGGTTTGTATGCGTTCACTACATCCACTAATGAGTAGTCCAAAAATGATCCCTTTGACCCCATATAGAGCTGCTTCCCGATCTTCACTTAAATCTATTAAAAAACAAAAATATTGCACTGATTCTTCTCAAATTTTGTTTGTATATATTTTTGCAAAATGCAAGAGACTTTACCAAACAAGATCAGGATCGGTCCATTTTTGGACCTAGTCCCTTTATAGATATACCATCCGATATGAACTTTTTCATATCTGCAGCCAAAAAAATTAATAAAAGTCCCACTCAAATTTGGTTTTTTGCTTATTTTCAATGTCCAGTTAGTTGGGCCTAAGAGATAGGGTTTCTAAACGCATGGTATAGGGTATCGTATAGTCGGTCTAGACCGACTATAATTTTCTTACTTGTTTCTTTTTCTTACTCATATACAAAGTATACAAATAATCTTTCTTAAATGGTTTTTAGCAAGCTTCAGAACAACAAAAATTTTATGTTTAGTCTAATTTAAGTTTCCATTTTTTTAACCAAATTATAAAAGTTTCCTACAAAATATCTACAAAGTTAATTAAATTTACTAAAATTTAAACATATTTCTTTAATATTTTATTGAAATATTGAAAACTAACTAACTATTTTTTTTTTTCATTTTAAAAAATTTCATATGAAGTTCTTTTGTATAGTATTTATTTACACATATGAATATAAATCCATTTAGTGCGATTATTTCGACAAATTTTATGAAAACATTATAAATTATTAAAAACAAATTTTATATTAAGAACATACTAAATACTTTCAAGTGACTAAATAATATGGAAATTTTTCTATAACAATCAATGTTATAGTTCTTCTTACATCGAAAGCGTTGAAAAACTTATCAAAATTACTTAAAGTTTCTTAAAATCCTGAAATAATTAACTCATTTGTAATTAATATCTAGTCACTATGGAAAAACGTTTCTTTTTTAAAAAACGAAACTTTGAAAATTTACTAAGGAAAGGTAAATTTTTTAGAAGATTTACTAAGGAAAGGTAATATTTAAGAAAATTTATAAGAAAGGAAAGTTTACTAAGGAAAGTTAAATTTTTAAGAAAATTTACTAAGGAAATGTAAATTTTTAAGAAAGGAAAGGGAAAAGTAAATTTTCAGAATTTTTGAGAAAATTTACTAAAGAAAGGTAAATTTTTAAGAAAATTTAGCTAAATTTTTAAGAAAATTTACTAAGGAGAGGTTAATTTTTGTAGAAAATTTACTATGGAGAGGTAAATTTTTAAGAAAATTTACAATGGAAAGGTAATTTTTTGGAATTTTTAAGAAAACTTACTAAGGAAAGGTAAATTTTTAAGAAAATTTTTTTAGGAGAGGTAAATTTTTAAGAAAATTTACAATGGTAAATTTACAAGAGGTAAATCTTTGGAATTTTTAAGAAAATTTACTAAGGAAAGGTAAATTTTTGGAATTTTTAAGAAAATGTACTAAAGAAAGGGAAATTTTTAAGAAAATTTACTATGGAAAGGTAAATTTTTAAGAAAATTTACTTTGGAAAGTTAAATTTTTAAGAAATTTTTAAGAAAATTTACTAAGCAAAAGGTAAATTTTCAGAATTTTTGAGAAAATTTACTAAGGAAAGGTAAATTTTTAAGAAAATTTACTAAGGAAAGGTAAATTTTTAAAAAATTTATTAAGGAAAGGTAAATTTTTAAGAAAATTTACTAAGGAGAGGTAAATTTTTAAGAAAATTTACTAAGCAAACGGTAAATCTTTGGAATTTTTAAGAAAATTTACTAAGGAAAGGTAAATTTTTGGAATTCTTAAGAAAATTTACTAAGCAAAAGGTAAATATTCAGAATTTTGAAGAAAATTTACTACGGAAAGGTAAATATTTAAGAAAATTTACTATGGAAAGGTAAATTTTGAAGAAAATTTACTACGGAAAGGTAAATATTTAAGAAAATTTACTATGGAAAGGTAAATTTGTAAGAAAGGTAAATTTTTGGAATTTTTAAGAAAATTTAATAAGGAAAGGTAAATTTTTAAGAAAATGTACTAAGGAAAGGTAAATTTTTAAGAAAATTTACTAAGGAGAGGTAAATTTTTAAGAAAATTTACTAAGGAGAGGTAAATTTTTAAGAAAATTTACTAAGGAAAGATAAATTTTTAAGAAAATTTACTAAGAAAAAGGTAAATTTTCTGAGAAAATTTACTAAGGAAAGGTAAACTTGTAAGAAAATTTACTAAGCAAAAGGTAAATTTTTGGTAAGTGTAGAAGTGCTGGCATCATTCAATCTTTTCTTTTTTTTTTGAATCCTAAAATCTTTTTATTTAATCAGGATTGAAGTTGATTATTAGGATAGCGTATTTACACCATTCGATACAGATGTTTATCTGTAAACCCTATTCATTGTGCTTTCAATAATTTCACCATTTGCGCCAAAAAGTTAACATTTGTACGGAAACCAGTCAATGTATGTGTTAATCACGCGCCAAAATTATTAAGCAATTTTACTAATGCAATTGCTGAACATATATAAGTCCAATTAAGTGGCGATCACCTCATTTTCATCGTGACAGTGACAAAGTTAAATAAAATTTTTTTCCCTGAAAATACTCTATTCAAATCAAATATTACAAACGTAATCTACATTTCTAGTGATTTTGTTAATTGTAAATTGCACAGCCGTAAAGGTAAATATTCTCTTCAAATAAAATTTAAAATTTGATAACATGATCAAACCATAGCTTCATTATATTCAATTTCAGATTTAATTACTAAAGAAAAAAAGACGTTTAATTAATTCACTTGAAAAAATAAGATTTTACAATTCGGATTGATTGCTTTGAAATTAAACCCATCATTAGCACATTATTATTTTACCTACCGAAAATTTCATTATTAGTGACATTTGTGTGCCACATCCATTCGGGTAAATTTTACAGTTTTAACTTTTTTCTCCCCCAGTTTAAAATAAAAAAAAAATCTCTTCAATATAGATTTGGCACCAAATGTGAAATTAAAACCATTATTGAAACCGCGTAGTAAAAATTGGAAATCGAATTGGTGATATTGAGCCTTTGACCATGCCACGGAGCAGTTCTTTGGAAAATCAAGTCGAACATGTTTTCCTAACATACTAATGGTTTGGCAAAACACAAAAGATATTCCAAAAATCTTATTTTGCAACGAAACTGCTTTATACTTGAAATATTGAAAGTGACTTTTTGTACCACCAAATTCTTGCCAGTGGTGATTGATAAAGTGAAAAAAACTAGTTTTAAATAATCAAAATTTGTTTACAAAAAAAATACCTTTAAAACTAAAGCTAGTACAAAGTTTTCATTAAAATTGAAGTTAACCATTCGTCAACCAATTATAAAAAAAAGGAAAAAATGTTTTTAACTTAAGTTGCCAAATTTGTTGCTGTTGCTACAACATTTGATTTGCTAGAAAGAGATTGTTGCACCATCATTCCAAAAACGGCTTTTATAACCATCTCTCTCCAACTTATAGCGACCACGTTGCTGAATGGCCATTCATCGATGGAAGCGAGAACACGAAGAGTAAGTCAAAAACTGCTTTCTACCTATACTATTGGTATTCTTCACAATTTGTATTTATATTGTTCTGAAAACAAAAAAAAAATAAAAAAAAAACAACGTGTTGGTTTAAAAAAAATATGGAATAACATCTAAACAATTTGTTTTACTGATATTTTAAAAACAAAGCAAGAGCTGTGAAAAAAGGAAGAAAACAATTAAAAGTAATAAAAATAATAAAGATAAAATCAATTGTGAAGAGTGTTAATAGAAATTTATATATTGATATAAAAGTTGTTTTGTGTGGAAAAAAAATCAAAAGGAAAAAAAGATATAAAAAAAAGTGAATAATAATACAAGGAAAACAAATTTTAAATTATTTAAGTTATTGTTAACAAAAACAAAAGATATCTACACCAAAAATTAAAATGTACAAAAAGGAATTTCCTCAAATCAAGGTAATATTTATATAAGAAAGGCAACAATAATTCAGATTATTAATTTTCATAATTCCCACCATTTATGTTTTGTCCCATAATTCTTCATTACCTAGAGATTCGACAACTCTTTTTTTCTTTTGCTTATCGTTTCATTCCCTTTTATAATTTTTTTTGTCGAAAGGGTGAATGGACTTTTTATGTTTCAAATTTACATTGTTCACACTTGATAATTTTGTTAGAGTGTCCCTGAATAATACAATTTGTCTTAAATTTATATTCGATCGAAATTTGATTTTTTTATAAAATATACGATATATTTTTAATTTTTATACTAAAAAAAAAAGAAACTAAAAACTTTGGATTAAATTATTATAAATTGCTTGAGTAAATTTAAAAATTACGTTTTTAAAAGTTTATCAGCTTTAAGCTGAAGTTCTTCCTTAAATTTATTTTATATGAAAATATAATATGAATGTAAATAAATATTTAAGATGAATTGCTAATTCTAATAGTGTTTTGATTTCAGTGACAAAGTTTGTGTAGTAGATTAGTAGGCTAGGGATCATCGAACATTATTTATCATAGGTTTTAGTACGATGATCAAGGTTGGGCAGGGCAGAATGTTGCTTATATCATCTTTGAGCAACGCAAACGGTAGGTGCATTCCAATCCACAATTAATTGCAGTTTTTATATTATCTTTATATTACTTTTTTTGCCAACTTTTAGGGTTGATTCATGCAACACGTTTAATATGTTCTTGCTTTAATTGTTTGTGTGCATGCAAGTAAAATATATAATGCTATGTAGTTGTTTTTCTTAAGATCCAAATCAGGTTCAAAAACCCTCGCCCGATCGCCGACGAGCCAGAGCCGGAAAAAATGCATGCTAGAACCTGATAATATCCAAATAGAACATTTCATGTTTTTGTGGTTATATGCTACATATTATACACTTTATGCATCGTAGGACCTTTGTTTTAAACCTAACTAATTACTACGAACACGAACATATTTTGTCACACTGAAATCAAATAAAAAAAATCAATGATTTGTTTATTACTATTTAATTTTTCGAGAATAAGGAAAAATTAGTTTTTGAAGAAAATATAAAAAAAAAATAAATAAAAAAAAAATTATATATACACTTATGTATATATGCAAAATTTTGTACCACATTGCTAATCCTAAATATATATTATAGCATTTTTTAAAATTAACAAATATCACTTCGCTTTATTGCACATTATTTTTTTTAACCTTTGAGTATTTTTATAATATTTATCTTATGATGTCTCTTCGACACATTAATGAGAATTTGGCAGCTAAACCGGTTGCACCCCCCTCTAATACACATCCACCACCTCCAGCTACGTTAACACTTACATGTGGAATTTGTAAAAATACTATATCCATAAAAAACAATTCTATAAGGACAGCATGTGAACATGTTTTTCATAAGTCATGCTTTAACAAGTCAACTGCTACGAAACCTATTTGCCCAACATGTGGTATTCAGATATCAATTTTTAAACCTCCTAACTCTAGTAATGTATCGGGTTCTATGGTCACACGCAATCAGGCCCGTAAGCAAACATTTGATAACAACCTTGTTTCAAATAATTCATTACCTCAGACAAAACAGTCGACTCCGAATACCTCATATTCTACTGAATCCCTACGTAGTAGTGCCGAAGATCAAAGGCAAACAATAAGAAATTTAGTTATAGCTGCGGTTGGAGCGCAACAGGCAGAGATGTTAGCAGCTTTGAATGAACAACTTAATAAATTAATACAGACAAATATAGAGGCAGGTTTTAGTAAACTTACCTTGCATAACGAACATCGACCAAATGTAATTGATAACAATTCAAATAACGTCGACTATTTTCAAACTCAACAAAACGCAGCCATTCGCGGGCAGACCATAGACCAACTTTTATGCCTTCCTCTCCCAGTAAACGATAATAACAACTGCAATAACAGCGTATACAATGGAGCCCGATCCCGAGTAAATATTTCATTAAATAATTTATTCAGAAACAATTCTAGGTTTTCTAGCGATCTGTCTGTACGACCGGATAAAGTTAGCCAAATAACAAGTAATTGGAGATTAAAATTCTCAGGTAGTGATTCGGGTTTGTCGGTTGATGCTTTTCTTTATAGAGTTGAGGCTCTTACTAAACAAACTCTAGGGGGTAATTTCGACTTACTGTGCGACTATGCCAGTACTTTATTTGACGGAAAGGCCATCGATTGGTATTGGCGACATCATCAGTCGGTCAGGGGAATCAAATGGCCCGAACTTTGCGTAGCTCTTCGCAGTCAGTTCAAAGATACTAGGATGGACATGGATTACAGGGAACTTATTAGGGACAGAAAGCAAAAACCTGGCGAAGGTTTCGATCAATTCTATGAATCCATTTTGGAACTTATTGACCACCTTGAAAATCCCATTGCCGAACCTCTTATGACAGAGATTTTAAGGAGAAATCTCCTTCCTGAAATTCAACATGAGATTTTGAATTTTAAAATAGCTTCCGTGTCTGAATTGCGAGATATTTGTAGAAAGAGGGAATTCTTCTTGCAAGATATCCGGAAGGGAAATATTAATCAAAGGCCCTTGTCTTACCCAAAGAGAGTTTCAGAACTTTTTGAAGAAACAAACGGTGACGGAGATCTTGTCCTTGAAAATTTAAAGAAGGACATTTCTGAATTACGCCTTAACTGTTGGAACTGTAAAAAGGGCGGACATAGTGTGATGATGTTACACTCATCCTCATTTATCTTTATTTATTTCATTTATTCATCTCTATTTGTTTATATTTTTTTGTTTATTTTAGTTTACTATATGCACATGCACATATTTATTTGTATTTATTTGTTTACATTTATTTATTTATTTTGCCTATCTTTTATTTTCATTCAACGCATACCACAAATTATGTAATTAAATATCACTGGAATGCAAAGTGACGAATTTGTGAAAATTCAAATTGTGTCAATAACCCATGACAAATAGAAATGTCACTCAAATTTTGAGGGGAAAAATTTAAATTGACTATTGAACGTTTTCTGATTGGCTATTGAGCCCAACGTTCAAAAATCAATGAATTTGTAATATGCGAATGTAAAGAAAAATATTAAATTATAATGATATAAAAGACCAGCATTTTCAAATAAATAATCAATTATAATTCTGATTCGAAAGGGTTATAATTAAAACCAAACAGAGATTTTCCTTTTTTTTACTGGCATATTCTGCCAAAGGGTTTAAACATTGGCATAATCTGCCTACGTGCTATCTCTGTAAAACATTAAAAAAGTGCATCTAGCTTGCACGCGGGAACTGCTTTGAGGAAAGCACTTGACAAAATTCCTCCTGAGATTGGTCCGGTTCTCACCCAGTCTTAGTGTCCTTTTATACACCATACATACACTATATTCAATTTAAATGCCACTATGTACGTAGATTGCTACAAGGCATACATTATATAACGGTCCAGCGATTCTTATATTATTTGGTGATCCTAGCTGGCGTCCCATCGACACTATATGGCGACACTCCCCCCTCTTACACTTTATGGCGATCCTGCAAACACCGATCCTGTAAACACCTACACCACTATATAGATGCCTGCAAAGATAAATTGTGCAAAAACCAATACTGTCTACATCATCAATCAATTAATCCTGAAAATAAATACTGATCCCGTTAATGGTGAACCATCAACTAGCTAAATATCTGTCCCATCAAGAGAAGAAATCGACTGAATGGTAAGAAAATATGAGGAACTATTAAATAACAACCAAGCTGTGGACGAAGAATACGTACCAGAGGGTATTCCAAACAACATACCAGATTACATAGCAACACCCAAAAGTCATGGTCCTAGGGCATTGACCATAGAGGAATATAAAAGGCGAACAACAAAACAACTTCATCCATCACCAGAGCCAATAAAGAAAAGATCAAGGGGCGGCAAGAAAACCAAGGCAAATAAACAGCGAAAAGAGCTGAGAAGACTTATCGCAATCAGCCAATGGGAGCAGAAGCATAAATTTGATCAACAATTACGGTTATTAGACTAGGATGAGTTTCTCGAAAAAACCAGGAACATCCATAATGCTCATGCTGGCAGGGTATGAAGCAAACAACGTATTAGACAGCGAAAAGAAGGCAACGCAGACAATAGAAAAATACATAACAATATCAGTCTTGTGACAGCTATCGGTGTACATTAACTTTCGCTCTCTTTAAATACTCTATATCTTGTTTATTACATTTAACATTATAAAAAGATTATAAAAAAAAAAAAAAAATTAAAATGAACAGTGCTCCACCCCCGGCCGGAGGCACAACATTTGATGCCTCCCCACCCTAGAAAAAACATTAACGATTCGGATTTTCCCAGACTTACACTTTCCCCAATAAACAAAGATATCCCAAAATTTGTCATTATGAAATCTATAACTCCTGATAAACCATTGAATTCTTTAAATATATTTCTACTTAGTAAAGAACTAAATGGATTAATATCAGAAAGTCAAAGAAAAATGACAAAATTTACACGTGATGGAAATATTCTAATCTTCCAAAAGACAAGCTGAGTTATTAGTAAAGGGAAAAAAACTCTCAAATATTTGCGACATATCATGCTCATACCATGATAAGCTTAATACCGTAAAAGGGGTTATCTACTGTCCAGAATTAAAAAACTTAACTGAAGCAGAAATAGTCTCAGGTCTGTCCGACCAATATGTCAAGGAAGTACAAAAAATAACAAAACTTGTAGATGGTATATCAGAAAACTCTCCGCTACATATATTGTCTTTCGACACATACAATCTACCAACTGAAATAAAAATAGGCTTTCAAAACGTAAAAGTTGAACATTACATTCCAAAACCAATGCAATGTAAATCATGCCACCGAGTTGGACATACAAAAAATAGATGCAGTGGATCTGCCTTGTGCAGCACATGCTCCCTACCACTTCATTCAGCAGAAATATCATGCCAATTAGTAAAGTGCATTAACTGCAATTACCAACATAAATCAACAAACAAAAAATGCCCTACTTATTTAAAAAAACAAGAAATCATAAAACACTCAACAATAAACAGAACTTCAATTGCCGATTCAACAAAATATGTCAATACAAATTACTCTCCCGATCATTTTACAAAAAATATTCCTATCGGAGACCTAACAACAATTGAAACAACCGAGAAAAATAATACACAAAAAACAAATCAAAATGAAAAAATAACTGAAAACAAAAATACAGAAAAAATAATCCAAAAAACAACAACAACACTTTCCAAAATTAACAACCAAAAAACAACTGAAACCCAAAACGCAACACAAAAAGAATATAAAGTAACAAATCAAAACAACAATAAACAAACCTCTCTTAATTCTTTAAATGAATTACCTACCTCTTCCAACTTTAACTTAAACTACTCTCAACAACAAAAAACAAATGAGATCAAAAATCTACAATCAGAACTCGATGCAGTTCTGTCCAAATCAAAACACAACGTATCCCCAATGGATTTATAAATAAAAAAATAAAATAAAATCATATATACCTGCAATTAAACCCCACGTTTTACATTATATTATATGAAAATACTTCAGTGGAATATTAACGGTTATAAACACAATACCGAAAAGTGCCTTAAACATTACAATTCATACTTTCACAATACTCGGTATTCAAATAAGCAGGGCATTGCTATTATTATTAAAAATAGTATCCCACATAAATACACCCCAACTAAAATTTCTGGCAATTTTCAAATATCTTCAATTGAAATAAATCTAAGTCATAAAATTCTTATTCAAAATGTTTATCTACCACCTTGCGAAAAAATTACAAAACCCATTTTGGATAATATTTCTGTTTCTGCAACAAACAACCATATTCTGGGTGATTTTAACAGATGGAGTCCATTATGGGGATCATCCAATCAAAATCGAAGAGGCAAACTCATCGAAAACTTCATAAACAACAATAACCTCTTTGTTCTCAATACCGGGGAATCTACTCATTTTTCCACACATCATACTTTTTTCTTTTTGCAGCCAAAATCTTTCAACCAAACTCTCATGGAAAGTTGAAGATGACCAACATGGTAGTGACCATAACCCAATAACAATTGAATCTCAAAGCAACAATAACATAGTCAAATTTACCCCAAAGTTTATCACAAAAAGAGCCAACTGGCCTCTATTTTCAAAAAAATTAGATCAGGAATCATCCAAAAGAGTGGAAACTTGCAACATTGATAAAGAAGCAGCTTTAATTACAAAATCTTTGCTATCCTCAGCTAATGGTACCATTCCCGTTAGTCGTCCCCATAAAAAAACTCACAACACTTTTTGGTGGAATAAAGATCTTAACGAGCTTAGAGAATAAAAGATGTCACTCTGGAAATAAATTAAATCAAAGCCACTCTTACCCAATATTATTCAATTTAGAAAACTCAATGCTATATTTAGGGAAAAAATAAAAGAAGCCAAATCCCAAGCATACATGGAATTTACTTCAAATATATCGCCCACAACATCTATACAGCAGATATGGCAAACGGTCAGAGCTTTCTCTGATAAACCCTCTAATACACGGAACATTCGTGCAATCAAAAAATCCGATGGGTCAATCACAACCGAAACAAATGAAATAATTAACCTACTTGCAAAAATATTTTCCACCACGTCAGCAAACTCCAACTTTCAAACACAATATTTAAACTGCAAAAATCTTTTAATTAATTCCGAATATAAACCTAAAAAACTATGCAAATCAGCAAGGGAATTGGAAAAAGAATTTAGAACATTCGAGTTTGATCTTATTACAAAAAATACCAAAGACAATAGCCCAGGCACCGATAAAATATCTTACTCAATGATCAAAAATTCATAAGATAACTTTAAATCGCGTTTATTAAAATTATTTAATAACATTTTTCTAAATGGAACTATACCACATATTTGGAAAAAAAAAAACAGATGTCATTGCATTCCAAAGCCAAATAAAAATAAAGACGAACTTGACTCGTACCGCCCGATATCTTTAATTTCATGCCTAAGTAAAACCCTAGAAAAAATGGTTGCAAAAAGGTTGTCCTGGTTTATTTTCCAAAACAAACTTATCGACATAAAACAAACAGCATTTAAACCAAATAGCAGTACAACAGACACCTTAATACACCTAGAGTATAACCTAGCAAAATGGTTATCCACTGGAAACCACTGTTCTATACTTAGTATAGATTTCGAAAAGGCTTTTGAAAAAGTTGGTATCCATTCGGTATTAAATCAGCTTAAGGAGTGGAATATTGGTGAAAAAATGTATCGGTACGCAAAGTCCTTTCTCATAAACAGAACTTTTACTGTTAAGAACAATGGCTTCAAATCAACAGTTACAAAAGTCGAGAATGGTATCCCACAAGGATCTCCCCTGTCAGTGGTATTGTTCCTAATAGCTTTTGAGAAAATCAATCACATAATGTCCAAACACAATAACTTTTCTTATTGTCTATACGCCGACGATTTCTATATTTTTTCAAAAGTGACCGACACAATGGAAATGCAAAATAAACTTGATAATTTGATAACCGATTTAAATAATTGGTGTTAAGTTTCAGGGGCATCTATATCCAAAGCAAAATCCAAACACCTACATGTGTGTCGCAAACACAATTGCACTTCACCAACTTTTAAAATTAACAATGATTACTTCGAAAACGTCTCCGAACTCAAAATTCTTGGACTTATATTTAATAAAAGATTTAATTGGAACGACCATATAAAACAACTCTGTTCAGACCTATCCAAGCGTTTAAATGTCTTAAAGTTTATAAACGGATCCTCAAGCCACACTTGTACACATTCTAAAATCTGTTATCCTTAGTAAAATTGACTATGGCCTAATAATATACGGTAAAACAGCTAAATCAAACCTTTTACCTGTTAAAAATTATTATCACTCTGCGCTTCGTACAATCACACAAGCTTTCTACACTACACCAATTAAAAATATTCTTCATGAATTCGACTTACCCACAATCGAAGATAGATATACAAGGCTCCTTTGTAATCAAATTATTAAATCGTCTCAAAATAGATCTAATATCATCTTTGAAGATACAAAAGCTTACAACAAACTTAAAAGAAAACCGAAAATCAAAACAACGATCGCATCAATTCAAGACTCTGCCACAGATTTTGCAATCGACTTAACACACCAACATCTTTCCGAGCTACTCACCCCACATGGACAGACATTTCTGAATTTTTTATAGAATCAGAGATGCCTCCAAAAAATCATAGCAGCGCAGATATATTAAAACAACATCATCTTCAAATTTACAACGAATGGACACAAAAAAAAAATGGATTTTCTGGTACTGTGATGGATCAAAGTCAGAATCACGTAATGGATTTGCTATAGCAACGGGTAACGGATCCCTAATAAAAAAAGGGTTAGTTCCACACTACACATCTATTTTTACATCTGAAATCACTGCTGTAGAAGAAGCCATAAAATCAAAACCACCTAGAAAAAAACTGATTATATGTTCCGACAGTCTATCGTCAATAAAAGCGATAAAAAATATAAACAACGCTGATCCATTAATTTCCAATATTCGAGAACTACTTTTACGACAAAACAACATCAAATTGTTATATACTCCAGGCCACATAGGCATTCAAGGAAATGAAATTGCTGATAAATATGCCAAAGAAACAGTATTATCTCCAACAATTACTTACAATAACTACACCAAAAAAGACATAAAAAGATATATAAAAAAGCAAATACACAAAAAAAAACCAGAAAAAACCCGATCTCCCAATATTTATTATAAAAATATTAACCCAACATATAAAAAAATTATATACTCACCGAAAACACCTAAATATCAACAAAAAATCTTAACTCGTTTACGATTAGGACACAGCAAACTAACCCACCAATACCACCTAAAGAAGGAAAATCCGCCTTTATGCCCAAAATGCAACAGCTTACTAACAATGCCACATCTACTCACTTGCTACAACAACGTACCCCTTTCAAAAAACCTGCTGGAATCAGTTAAAACCTTAGATTTTAATTCCATTAAACAACACCTACCCATTGAATTATTAAAAAATATATAAAACCTTTAATTTTTAACTGTAAAATGTAAATAAATTTTAAATGTAAATATTTTAAGTAAGGACGAAGTCCTCTGTAGCCAGTTCCTAAACCCTCTACTATTAATTTGTAAATTTACTTTAGTTTTAATAAATAAAAATAAATAAATAACATAACAATACGCACGCCAACTCCAAAAATTGAGGATGAAGACTACTCATCATATTTAGTAATAGTTACAATATGTATTCTTATCTTCATTATTTTATATAAAGTACAAGACCACTTTAAAAAATTAGCAATTAAAACGGCGTCCAGAAATTTGCGCCACAAATGTTTAAGAAAATTAATATTTCATGAAATTTTTCTTTTGTGACCATTAAATGTAGAATTATTGTTGTCAAAAGGAGTTTCCTTACGGGCTAATGATGGTCAAATTTGGTGTAAATAAAAAGATCAATTTATTTTCATTTTTCACCCAACGTTTCGTCTGCTTTTTTCAGACTTCTTCAGGAGTGTATAATTTTTTATTTAAATTCTGGCGACAAAATAAAATAGATATAAAACAAATTTTTAAATATTTTTAGAAAAAGAAAATTAATGTTAGTATCCCTGATCAACTTACGCTTATATATTACATCCTAATAATTATAGTCACTTATTTATCTAAAAAAACTGGACTTCACGACACAGAAATTGTAAATAAATAAATAAAATAAATAAATGATGACAACACAGTACACAGATATCACAAATTGATCTTAACACTAGTATCACAGAACTTTAACTATGTATTATACTAAGTAATTGCAACCGAATATTGTAGCTTTGTGTTGTCTTTATCCTCTCTAGTGTTCATGGCATATTCTAATCGCTGTTGTATGCGTAAACTTTCTAATGTATATCGTTTATTTATTCTCCTCTCCTTATCCAGTATTTTTATTTCGTCAAAATTAGCCAGATGATTATTTTCTTTCACATGCTGAGCGAGTGCTGTGGTTTCTCTCTGTTTGTTTATGTCCGCCTTATGTTCAGCAATTCGTGTCCCTAACATTCTTTTTGTTGTCCCAACATAAACTTTGTTGCACCTCTCCCTCTCATTTCCATGGCATGCAATTTCATATACAACGTTGTCAATGTTTAGGATGTCTTGTTTGGTTTTATTACGTGTAAAAAGTTGCTTTAGTGTTTGGTTTGATTTGTGAGCTATGGTTGCTTTTTCATCGTTGAACATGTCTTTCATTGTTTTTGTTTCTGTTAGTTTGGGAATATAAGGTACACTGTAAAAAGTTTTTTCTTGGTTTTGTTCCGTATGTTTCGTCTTTTGGCCATTTAAATTTTTGTTTATTAAATTATTAATTAAAGATGATGGGTAGTTATTCATGGTTAATATTTTTCTTATTTTAACCAGGTTGTCTTTTTGAAATTGTTTATTGCTAATATTTATTATTTTTTCAATAAAATTTGTCGCTGTATTAATTTTCATTTTCATGGGTTGCGTAGAGTTGTAGTTTATCATTCTGCTTGAAGATGTCGCACAGTGGTTCAAAACCAAAAAAAAGTGGTAATAAGTCTGGAACTTCTAAACTATTGGTTGGATTGGAATAGTATATTCTAGGCGATTGTAGTCAAGGATATAGGCTTTCAAAATATTTATTTTCGAGATACCCTGTTGTAACACAGGGTGAGCTACAGGGTGCCAAAGTCGACCACCTCGAGGTGGAAAATGCTTTCAAAGCTTGTAACTTTTATAAATATGAAGTGATTTTTACGTTTTTTAAATTTTTCCAATAACAATTAAATTATTAACAAAAAACATGCATATACTACCTAGTTATCGCTTATGGTTTAAAAAATATTTGATTTTAAAAATCAACATTTGAACTTTTCACCAAATTCTTTCTTGGTTTTTCGCAAATAAAATTTTTATTAAAATAGATAAAAAAATCTAAAAATATGTGGCGATAGCCAGTACTTTTTAAAAAAATACGTTGAAGTACCTTTTGAATTATTTCAAACCGTTTAGTGAGCACAAAATCTTAAAGTTGACTTTTTGAATCAGGTTCTAAAAATTGCAAATTTTTGCCAAAAAATACCCTTCATTCTTTCAATTTTTTCTCACAACCTTGGTAAAACATGTATACATTTTTCTACATATTTTAAAAGAATGTGCTTCAAGAATGGTTGTAAGCGAAATTTTTAATATTTTTGGACATGCACCCTACGTCCAGCATTGGACGAAATTGGGCAATTTAAAAAAAAAAAACTAAGTTTTAAAAGTTAATACAAAAATATCCGCTCGATTTCTTCAAATATTTCACCGCAGTATTAAAGCTCCAAATGTTTTTATTTATTTGCCGCAATAAAATTCACCGCCGTTACATAAACGTGGTCAGGAGGGCTTAAATGGTGAAAAAAGTCAAATTTTCATATGAATTTTTTTTGTTAACATAAAAAACATATTAAGATTAGTTATTTTTATATTTTGTTTATTGATTCGGAACGGCATTTAAATTATCTAAAACACTTCAAAAAATCATTTTGATAACTTTAATAGTTTTTGAGATATTTATATTCAAATTTCAGAAAAAAATATAGAAAAACTATGGTTTTTCGTTTTTTTTTGGTTTTTTTGGTAAAGTGTTACCAAATTTTTTGAATTTTTTTTATTATTATATATATTGTTAAAAAAGACATATTTATCTATTCAACGATATATAACATGTCTATCAAAAAAAAAACAGGTAAAAAGCCAATGCCTAAGATATTTTCATTATTAAATAACAAATATAACCAAATTTTTTTAATGAGTATTTTTTTATTTGTTTTATAATAGGCTTAAAATTATATAACAATTGTCTGCTTTTTTACTAGTTATTTTCTACAAAACAATCAGAAATATCAAAAGATAAAAGATGTTTTATATCCATAGCTTCGGAATCATCATTTTCTATTTCAAGACTTATTTTAGGTAACCATTTTGTTCTTATGGAGTATATTACTGGATCTGATGATATCAGTAAATATTCCATTAAATCGGAATTTTGGGCTTCTTTGCTACATTTTCTTGTATTAAAAAGTCTAAAGTGTTTGACATCTCTGTTTCTAGCTTCTTGTGCTTCTTCAGTCAGTTCTCCCAAGGGCAGGATGCTATTTTGTATTATTTCTTTCCCATGAGCTAATACTTTGTGTACAGTTGGTGTCATTGGCCTCCAAGGATATAAGTTCATTATTAATTCCTTAGTTCCACTAGCATATATTTTCAATTTCTCCGCATTAATTTGTTGTTTACTATTAACGACAGCTAATATTACTTTAAACCGTGCGATTAAAGCCGTGTCAATGCCAGTAATCAAAGAAGTAGTTTCGTTTCAAAGAAACGAAACTACTTGCTGTATTACCATCATTTGAACTTCCATAGCCACAAAGAGGCTTATCGATAATTAGACCAAGTTGTATTTTAAATTCATCCTGAATTCTTTTCTTCTCAGTTTTTCGTATGGCGTGTAGGTCAGTATTATTTTTAACTGGTATATTTTCTTGTCCTGGAATTTGCCGGTATTTTAGATCATATGCGAGATACAAGCAATATTCCATAAATCGTATTCTTGCATGAAGTGGTGATATTCCAAATTGTAAAGCATTTTCATTAATAAGAATTTCATCACAACTATTATGAAATTCTGAACTTTTCTTTCCAAATATATTACATTTCCAAGTAGATGTTATATCTGTAATGGCATTGGCTACTTTCCCATCAATCATTGTAAAAAGTGGTTGAAATAACACTTTAATGACACTTCCAGATATTTCCACAAAAACTGGAGACAATCTCGAAATTTCCTGATTTATTGAACTCACTAAGCTTTGTGTTGTAATTTTGTCTTCCTTTGTGTACTCCGACATAGAAACTTAGATCCGGGTGTTAAATTACTCCATATGTCCTGATATTCTCTTTCACTAGAAGAACAACTTGTCTCATTATATAGCCTCATTTTTAATGGTACTAATGATGTCATAAAAATTGTTGAAAAATCTATTTCTGAATTGCTTCCACTTGGTTGTCTATACTCAGAAAATCCAGACGTTCCATCGCATCCCCATTTACATATTAACGTAACTTCTGAATTGTTGCATATTTCTATTTCTTCTTTGCTAAATGTGGATATTATTCTAGATGCAGTGTTTTCAAGCAGTTCCGCTAATCCAACATTTGCACTTTCAGTATTGGATTTCACATTAGATGGTAGAATTTTATTTTTTGTTTCCCTTATGGCTCTGCTGGTAGGAAAAATATCAAATCCTTTTTCTTTGAGAGCTTTTCTCAAAATACCATATTTATTTCTTGTCAATTTTTTGCATAAAAAGGTATTGTGAATTACAGATATTTTGCAATAGGTATCAGAGTTTCGGGCAATTTTATGATCAGTTGAAACTCATTAGGTAAATATTTCATACACCATTAACTTATAATTATACCTTCTTTGAAAAGATATAAAAAATTATTTGAAGCAATAAAAACGTATGCAACCCATTACCAAAAAACAATAAAAAAAATATGTCATTCACTATGTAAATGACCATTTATATGAACAAATATAGAAATAGCTAAATTTTTGCCTGTGGAGTGTGGTTTGGGGTCATTATTTCAGCATGTTGCAATATATTTGATAGACATGTTCTATATCGTTGAATAGATAAATATGTCTTCTTTAACAATATATATAATAATAAAAAAAATTCAAAAAATTTGGGAACACTTTACCAAAAAAACCAAAAAAAACGAAAAACCATAGTTTTTCTATATTTTTTTCTGAAATTTGAATATAAATATCTCAAAAACTATTAAAGTTATCAAAATGATTTTTTGAAATGTTTTAAATAATTTAAATGCCGTTCTGAATCAATAAACAAAATATAAAAATAACTAATCTTAATATGTTTTTTATGTTAACAAAAAAAATTCGTATGAAAATTTGACTTTTTTCACCATTTAAGCCCTCCTGACCACGTTTATGTAACGGCGGTGAATTTTATTGCGGCAAATAAATAAAAATATTTGGAGCTTTAATACTGCGGTGAAATATTTGAAGAAATCGAGCGGATATTTTTGTATTAACTTTTAAAACTTAGTTTTTTTTTTTAAATTGCCCAATTTCGTCCAATGCTGGACGTAGGGTGCATGTCCAAAAATATTAAAAATTTCGCTTACAACCATTCTTGAAGCATATTCTTTTAAAATATGTAGAAAAATGTATACATGTTTTACCAAGGTTGTGAGAAAAAATTGAAAGAATGAAGGGTATTTTTTGGCAAAAATTTGCAATTTTTAGAACCTGATTCAAAAAGTCAACTTTAAGATTTTGTGCTCACTAAACGGTTTGAAATAATTCAAAAAGTACTTCAACGTATTTTTTTAAAAAGTATTTTTAGATTTTTTTTATCAATTTTAATAAAAATGTTATTTGCGAAAAACCAAGAAAGAATTTGGTGAAAAGTTCAAATGTTGATTTTTAAAATCAAATATTTTTTAAACCATAAGCGATAACTAGGTAGTATAAGCATGTTTTTTGTTAATAATTTAATTGTTATTGGAAAAATTTAAAAAACGTAAAAATCACTTCATATTTATAAAAGTTACAAGCTTTGAAAGCATTTTCCACCTCGAGGTGGTCGACTTTGGCACCCTGTAGCTCACCCTGTGTTACAACAGGGTATCTCAAAAATAAATATTTTGAAAGCCTATATCCTTGACTACAATCGCCTAGAATATATTATTCCAATCCAACCAATAGTTTAGAAGTTCCAGACTTATTACCACTTTTTTTTGGTTTTGAACCACTGTGTGTCGGTTTTGTGTACCAATTAGTGATGAGTTTGTGATCTTTTCGTATTATCATCATATCTAAATATGGTAATTCTCCATTAATTTCCTTTTCTATGGTAAATTTAAGTTTGTTATGGTACGTGTTGAGTGTTTTTAGTATTATATGTTCATTTGATTTATCAATTACTGCGAACAGGTCGTCGACATATATAGTTAAAAATTTTATTTGTATTTTGTTCTCTCTAAGTTCAGTGATAACTTCGTCCAAAAGCGAGTCCAATACGATATCCGCAATCGTTGGAGATAGAGGGTTCCCCATAGGCATACCATAAGTCTGATGGTAAAATTTTTTGTCGTATGTGAAATAATTGTTTTCTGATAAGCAAAATTGTAAGAGTTTGAGGAATTGGTTTTTAGGTATTGTGGTGTTATTGCATAATGTGTCCCATTTTCCAAGTATGTTTTTAATTGCTAAATGAATAGGTATGTTGGTGAACAATGATACCACGTCAAAAGATACTATAATGTCATTTTCATCTAAAGTTATATTTTCCAATTTACCTTTCAGTTCATATGAGTTTTTAATGTTGTAAGACGAAGAGATTAATTTTTTAAGGATTTGTCCTATATATTTTGCTAGATTGTAGCACGGTACTTTAGTGGAGGATGCGATGGGTCGTAAGGGAATGTTTTCTTTATGAATTTTTGGTAGTCCATATAATACAGGTGCTGCGGCCGCGTGTGTTATCATGTTGAATTTTCACATTTTGTTATGTGTTCCTCCTTGTAAAGTTTTGTAATAAAATTATTGTTTATTTTTTGTAATTTTGTGGTTGGGTCCAGTATAATTGGTTTATATGTGGTTTTGTCCTCTAACAGTTCTCTCATTTTTCTTTCGTAGTCTTCCTTGTACATTATTACTGTTTTGTTTCCTTTGTCTGCCGAGGTGATTATAATTTCCTCTTCGTGTTTTCTTATCAATTCTTTCGTATCTTTATAGATGGCTAATATAAATTTTTCTTTTTCAGTGTTTTTTAAGTTCCTTTTATAACTCGTGATCCTATGTGCAATTCTTGCCCTTTTTATGTCCTTTTCCGTATCATCTTTTATATTTTGAACCCATTGTTCTATGTCAGCTATGAGTGGAATTGGTGCAAAATTTTTATTGTTGACTGGTAATGCAAATTTATTTCCTAAAGATAGAAGCCACCTGTTTTCAATTCCAAAATTTATGTCAGTATAGTTTACAACTCAATTTTCATTAAATTCAAGGTTAAAATTATTGAACTTTTCTAGTTTTAATCTCTCCAGTTTAGATAAATGTGTCCTGTTTGTCTTATTTCTAATATTATAGAATTTTTTCCATTGCTCATTTTTAAATTTTGTTAGTTCTGTTTCGTTCAGTGTATTGTTAATCATTGTTTCAATTTTCTTTATCTCTTTTTTTGTTTGTGACGTGTTAATATGCGTTTCTCTTATTTCAACATTTAGTAACTTACTGTGTAGGTTTGTCTCTATTTTTCTTATTTCGGCTTTTGTTTTTGATGCTTTGAATAAGTTTCTCATCTGTTGTGTGGTGTTTTTTAAATGTGCGGGGGTAATACATAGTTGTCTACATTGTTGTAAGAAGTTTGCTCTTTCAATTGTTTTTGATAATTTCTCCACTTCCCTACTGTATCGTTTTAACAGACTACATGTTTTTTTGTTGTATTTGTCTCTGATATGTTGAAAAAAGTTCTTCATGGTGTTATTTTGTGCGAGAATATATGTGTTTGTTTTTTCCCTTTATTGCGGCGGGCCCTCCGACAAGTTAATTTTATGAAATTTTTCTTTTGTGACCATTAAATGTAGAATTATTGTTGTAAAAAGGAGTTTCCTTACGGGCTAATGATGGTCAAATTTGGTGTAAATAAAAAGATCAATTTATTTTCATATTTCACCCAACGTTTCGTCTGCTTTTTTCAGACTTCTTCAGGAGTGTATAATTTTTTATTTAAATTCTGGCGACAAAATAAAATAGATATAAAACAAATTTTAAAATAGTTTTAGAAAAAGAAAATTAATGTTAGTATCCCTGATCAACTTACGATTATATATTACATCCTAATAATTATAGTCACTTATTTATCTAAAAAAACTGGACTTCACGACACAGAAATTGTAAATAAATAAATAAAATAAATAAATGATGACAACACAGTACACAGATATCACAAATTGATCTTAACACTAGTATCACAGAACTTTAACTATTATACTAAGTAATTGCAACCGAATATTGTAGCTTTGTGTTGTCTTTATCCTCTCTAGTGTTCATGGCATATTCTAATCGCTGTTGTATGCGTAAACTTTCTAATGTATATCGTTTATTTATTCTCCTCTCCTTATCCAGTATTTTTATTTCGTCAAAATTAGCCATATGATTATTTTCTTTCATATGCTGAGCGAGTGCTGTGGTTTCTCTCTGTTTGTTTATGTCCGCCTTATGTTCAGCAATTCGTGTCCCTAACATTCTTTTTGTTGTTCCAACATAAACTTTGTTGCACCTCTCCCTCTCATTTCCATGGCATGCAATTTCATATACAACGTTGTCAATGTTTAGGATGTCTTGTTTGGTTTTATTACGTGTAAAAAGTTGCTTTAGTGTTTGGTTTGATTTGTGAGCTATGGTTGCTTTTTCATCGTTGAACATGTCTTTCATTGTTTTTGTTTCTGTTAGTTTGGGAATATAAGGTACACTGTAAAAAGTTTTTTCTTGGTTTTGTTCCGTATGTTTCGTCTTTTGGCCATTTAAATTTTTGTTTATTAAATTATTAATTAAAGATGATGGGTAGTTATTCATGGTTAATATTTTTCTTATTTTAACCAGGTTGTCTTTTTGAAATTGTTTATTGCTAATATTTATTATTTTTTCAATAAAATTTGTCGCTGTATTAATTTTCATTTTCATGGGTTGCGTAGAGTTGTAGTTTATCATTCTGCCTGAAGATGTCGGTTTTGTGTACCAATTAGTGATGAGTTTGTGATCTTTTCGTATTATCATCATATCTAAATATGGTAATTCTCCATTAATTTCCTTTTCTATGGTAAATTTAAGTTTGTTATGGTACGTGTTGAGTGTTTTTAGTATTATATGTTCATTTGATTTATCAACTACTGCGAACAGGTCGTCGACATATTTAGTTAAAAATTTTATTTGTATTTTGTTCTCTCTAAGTTCAGTGATAACTTCGTCCAAAAGCGAGTCCAATACGATATCCGCAATCGTTGGAGATAGAGGGTTCCCCATAGGTATACCATAAGTCTGATGGTAAAATTTTTTGTCGTATGTGAAATAATTGTTTTCTGATAAGCAAAATTGTAAGAGTTTGATGAATTGGTTTTTAGGTATTGTGGTGTTAATGCATAATGTGTCCCATTTTCCAAGTATGTTTTTAATTGCTAAATGAATAGGTATGTTGGTGAACAATGATACCACGTCAAAAGATACTATAATGTCATTTTCATCTAAAGTTATATTTTCCAATTTACCTTTCAGTTCATATGAGTTTTTAATGTTGTAAGACGGAGAGATTAATTTTTTAAGGATTTGTCCTATATATTTTGCTAGATTGTAGCACGGTACTTTAGTGGAGGATGCGATGGGTCGTAAGGGAATGTTTTCTTTATGAATTTTTGGTAGTCCATATAATACAGGTGCTGCGGCCGCGTGTGTTATCATGTTGAATTTTTCACATATTGTTATGTGTTCCTCCTTGTAAAGTTTTGTAATAAAATTATTGTTTATTTTTTGTAATTTTGTGGTTGGGTCCAGTATAATTGGTTTATATGTGGTTTTGTCCTCTAACAGTTCTCTCATTTTTCTTTCGTAGTCTTCCTTGTACATTATTACTGTTTTGTTTCCTTTGTCTGCCGAGGTGATTATAATTTCCTCTTCGTGTTTTCTTATCAATTCTTTCGTATCTTTATAGATGGCTAATATAAATTTTTCTTTTTCAGTGTTTTTTAAGTTCCTTTTATAACTCGTGATCCTTTAAATAAAATAGAAATTATTTATATAATAAATGGACAAATTCAATATAATACAGGAACTATTGAGAAACTTAAAAAAACAACCAAATAGAAAATATACAAATAAAACAATTAATGCAAAATTGCAAACAGTCAAGCAAATTAGTCAAGAAATAATCAGTGAAACCAAATTAGAAGAAAGGGAAAAAACTTTAAATATATTAATAGAACTAGAAAAAGAGATAAAAAAAATTCTTGAGACCCATGGAAACAGAAGAATTTCAGTCAGAGAGTGAGGAAAAAATAGATACACAAGAAGAGGAAAACACACAGAGAATAGAAATAGAATAAACATGGCGTCTTTTAATTTAGAAACGGCATTTAAGATAATCCCTGAATTTAAAGGAAATTACCAAGAACTGAAACCATTTTTGACACTAGTAAAATTAATACATGACACTTTAAATGATACTGCTAAATCGACCTTAATAGATTTTGTGATAAACGTAATTGGTACCACCACTGACAGATTTCAGTTCTTTAAAAACCTTGCTTACAAACAGATATAAGAGTAATAAAACAATAAGTAAGATCCAGAATCTACTGTCTAGATTTCAACAAAGAAATGATTCCATAAGCATATACGGTGATAAAATTTTAAAGTTAATTGATGAACTAAACGAAGTTCAAATACAAGAATTAAAATTGGAAAATGAATCGGAAATAGTCAATATGAGGAAAATAAATGAACTATATTCACTTAATGTATTCAAACAAGGTCTAAATGAAAAATATATAAGTACAATTTTTGCCGCACAACCAAAAACACTGAATGAAGCAATAACCATAGCATTAGATATAGAAAGTCAAGTGGATTATAATGATTATAATAATTCCAACAGAATCAGTCACAACAGAAGGAACAATCAAAGAATTAATAGATATTCTAACAATAATTATTCCGACAATAATAATAATTCAAATAGAAACAATACCAATATAAATGCGAATAGGAACAACCATTACAATAATAGTTCTAATAAAAACAATTCCAACGTAAATTGGAATGGGAATAGCCATTACAATAATAATTCAAATAGGAATAATAACAATAATGTCGATTACAATTCGAATAACCGAAATCATAATAATACCCAAATTAGAAGAAATAATAATAATGACTCGCGAAATATACGCATATTACAGGAAAACTCCCAGAGTCCGGAGGGGGCTCAGGCGAACTATTAAATGCACCTTCCGGATATAATAAACATAAAATATTTAATATTACGAATAACATTACAAATTATATAGAATTAAAATATAAATTAGATAACATATATTTAACTTTCCTAGTGGACACTGGCGCTGACATATCTCTATGCAAGAGGAATGTTCTTAACGTAAATGAAACAATTGATGAAAACAATTGTTGTACATTGTCAGGCATTTCAAATGAAACCATTACCTCGATAGGTACACTTGATATACATTTAAGCATATTTGATAAAAGTATTTCACACAAATTTCAGATAATAGAAGACATGAAACTTTTACTATAACTTTTATTATTGAGAATGACGAATGTACCATACCTATGAAATCAAAAATATTAAGAGATTTTTTTATAACAATACCCAAACGTAGCGAAGTCATACATCAAATTAACGTAAATTTAACGGAAGACAGTTTGATTCTAAACAAACAATTAGAGGAAGGAATATTCCTAAGGAAGGAATTGCTCACGTGAAGATACTTAATACAACTGATAAAGAGGTGAAAATTGGAAATATTGAGTTCGACATTGAACCAATCTCTGATTATATTTGTATAACTAGAAATAAACAAAATTTTACTAATACAGATAGACAACGATTTGAAAAATTATTAGACACATTGAATATTGATAGTATAGATGATTATGCTAAAAATTCTCTAAATGAGATAATTGAAGAATATTCTGACATTTTTCATTTAGAAGGAGACAAACTATCAGCTAATAATTTTTATACTCAACATTTGTCTGTATCAGATAAAACACCTGTGTACATTAAGAATTATCGTTTACCACAGGCACAGATCGAGGAAATTAATCAACAGGTCAAAAAACTGTTTGATGACGATATCATAGAAAATTCCACTAGTGCCTACAACTCACTATTACTTGTTGTTCCAAAGAAGGACGATGGGGACAAAAAGAAATGGCGACTTGTAGTTGATTTTAGACAACTTAACAGAAAATTAGTAAATGATAAATTTCCATTGACACGATTGGAAGATGTACTGGACAAACACTTTATAACCAAAGACGGCATAAAAACTGATCCTGCAAAACATAATGCAATAGAAAATTATCCCGTACCAAAAGATGCGGATGAAGTTCGACGATTCGTGGCATTTTGTAATTACTATAGAAGATTTATACCTCATTTTGCAGATTTGACTAAATGTTTGAATAATCTGTTAAGGAAAGGTCAAATATTCGTTTGGTCTGACGAATGCCAAAAATCATTTGAAACTCTAAAATTAAAGTTAATTAAAATTGTATAGATTGTTAATATCTACACATAAGAGCACATAGTGAACTTACTTATTTATATTGTTAATAAATAGATATAGAAATTACTTATTACATTTTTTTTTATAAGCATTATATTATATTATATTAATTTTTATAATATAATACCAAAATTTGCCAAGAGAAGTTAACGTACAGTAATGCCAAAATATGCCAAGAGAAGTTAACGTACAGTAAAAGTAAAGTTGATTGTCCACGCATAACTTTCCTCAAACGCAACGAATTTGCCAAGAGAAGTTAACGTACAGTAATGCCAAAATATGCCAAGATAAGTTAACGTACAGTAAAAGTAAAGTTGATTCTCCACGCATAACTTTCCTCAAACCCAACGAATTTGCCAAGAAAAGTTAACGTACAGTAATGCCAAAATATGCCAAGATAAGTTAACGTACAGTAAAAGTAAAGTTGATTCTCCACGCATAACTTTTCTCAAACCCAACGAATTTAAGCAGTTAATAGCTCAAAAGAAGGAGCTTGGTCCACTGAGTGTTCTTAGACCTATGTCAACAGCCTACGTTAATTAGAACTCTAGTTATAGAGGTTTGAGAGAAGAAAAATATTGAAAAAAATCTTGAATGCAAAGTTTATTCACAAATTCTTTTAATATATAAGATTATATCACAAAAACAAAATTTGAATAACCACTAAGTTAAAGAGAGACAAAAAAATAACATTTTTATTTTAAGTAATGAAATTCATGAATTTTGCAAAACCCATAAATTTCATCTTAAGGGTAGTGATGATGTTACACACATCTTCATTTATCTTTATTTTTTTCATTTATTCATCTTTATTTGTTTATATTTTTTGTTTATTTTAGTTTACTATATGCACATGCACATATTTATTTGTATTTATTTGTTTACATTTATTTATTTTTTTTGCATATCTATTCTTTTCATTCAACGCATATCACAAATTATGTAATTAAATATCACTGGAATGCAAAGTGACAAATTTGTGAAAATTCAAATTGTGTCAATAACCCATGACAAATAGGAATGTCACTCAAATTTTGAGGGGAAAAATTTAAATAGATTATTGAACGTTTTCTGATTGGCTATTGAGCCCAACGTTCAAAAATCAATGAATTTGTAATATGCGAATGTAAAGAAAAATATTAAATTATAATGATATAAAAGACCAGCATTTTCAAATAAATAATCAATTATAATTCTGATTCGAAAGGGTTATAATTAAAACCAAACAGAGATTTTCCTTTTTTTTACTGGCATATTCTGCCAAAGGGTTTAAACATTGGCATAATCTGCCTACGTGCTATTTCTGTAAAACATTAAAAAAGTGCATCTAGCGTGCACGCGGGAACTGCTTTGAGGAAAGCACTTGACAAAATTCCTCCTGAGATTGGTCCGGTTCTCACCCAGTCTTAGTGTCCTTTTATACACCGTACATACACTATATTCAATTTAAATGCCACTATGTACGTAGATTGCTACAAGGCATACATTATATAACGGTCCAGCGATTCTTATATTATTTGGTGATCCTAGCTGGCGTTCCACCTACACTATATGGTGACACTCCCCCTCTTACACTATAATAGATACCAAGAATGCATGGCTGAAAGGAATGTTTTTTGTTATGGATGTGGTACCTCCAACGTTTATAAACCTACTTGTGCCAAATGCAATCCTTCAAAAAACTTCCAAGGCAGTGCACATCACAGTGCACGCAAAAAGAACCCAATCAAGAAAACAGATCGTGCGACAAGCACAGATTAGTTATTCGTTCAAGAAAGTATAATCTAGACAATCAGACAATTACAAATTTAAAACAGAATAGATTTTCAAAGCCTACACCAATTGTGCCACTTCACATTAGAATGGAAAATTATTATAAGATTCGTGCAAAAATAATTAAATCATAAATTCAAAATAAGACTAATAGACGTACTAGGCGTATGCGTGATTTTTGGTCGGGAGTTAAGGAAAAACACAAAAAAATACTAAGTAGTATTTTTGCAATAGATAATGATTCTCGTCCATATGCCCAAGTAACGCTTTTTGGAGAAAAATTTAGTGGTCTTTTAGACACTGGGGCAACAGTTAGCTGCATTGGTGGTGAATATGCGACGAGTTATATAAATTCAGGAAAAAGTTTTAAGAAAATAAATACTAAAATACATACTGCCGATGGCATGCCACAAAATATAAGTGGTTTTGTTAAAACAAATATAAAATTTGGAACCGTCGAAAAACCGATAGAAATTTTCATATACCTACTCTATCTCAATTATATATTAATTATATATATATATATTAGGGCGGGTCGATTTAAAAATCGCCCATTGCTCAGTGAAAATCGCATTCTAGGGATCAAAATAAGAAACTTTGCCGAAGGAACCATACCTCTAAAACGAATTCTGATATCCCAACTTTTGACCTGTCTGTCTGTCTGTCTCACTTTGACCCATTTAGAGTGCCCCAATCGAGTCCAAATGTATGATTGACCCCCTAACTTTGGAGGGCACACCCCCTAGAACTCCCCTGTGGGGTTGCCCATATAAACATTTAAAAAAATCACAATTTTTGGCACTTTACATGAAAAAATCAGCGAAATGTCTATGTTTTTTTTCTTTATTTTTATTTATTTATTTATAATAATATTTATTATTTATTTATAATAATATCTATTTTTTCTCTTAAGAAATTTATTTAGTCAGAACATATGTAAATGAAAAAATTAATTAAAGTTAGTTATAGAAAAGAAACTAAAAAAAATTATTGTTTGAAGTCTTTTTTACTTTCAAGTCTGGGCAATTTCGCACGGCTCTCTAATGTCGTCGCCATAACAGCCTCTACATTTTCCGGTATAACCCGTTTGTAAACGCTAGCTAGCAATTGAACATGTCGTTCCCTTCCTTGTATGTGTGATGGAATTTTTGGATCATTAAACGATGGATCATCTTGATTTAAATATTCTTTCAATGTATCGTACGGAATGCTTCGCGTGAATGGTGGTTCAGATACGTTATTTATGTCATTCATATTGATCATTTCCGTGTAACTTGTGCATTTAATGTTTATATCTGGTTTTTTATAAGCTCTAAGTTGCGTTGGGTCGTAAACATCGGTTCGATAGCGTAGAATTTTCTTGACAGCACAGTCGCGCTTTTCTTTGCTATCATCAAACAACATTGATAACAAGATATTTTCCGAATGTGCATAATATGAATTATCTTTAATTACTTGTTTGACAATTTTGCGTAAACGAGGTTCTAGAAATCGTGACCAACCAATAAACTTGAAAAATAATGCACTGTCGTACACGACAGAGCTGTAATACTTGATATTGAAGTACATTGGCACATAACATTTAATTATGAATTCAACCAGAATTCTTAAATTTGCATCTGGATTTTCCGTTGTCACATATAATCGTAATAATCTAGCGGCCTTGGTGAGCCACCGAGAATGCACAATTTTCCCTGGTTTGATGTTAGCCAGATCCTCCGAAACCACGCCGCTAGAAATTGCATGGGCCATGTCGTATAAGTACTTTGAATCGGTGGAAAATTCAATTTTTTCTGGAGCAGGGGGCATATTTTGCAACTCAATTTTCTGGAAGCCGTCCACCACCTGAAAATATATAATAATAAAATAATTAATAATGGTTGACAATTGTAATAAATGAGTGATAGCAATAACTTACCGGAAGAGTTTCACAAGTTTCGATTTGACGGCTCAGTTTTCCGGTTGCCGATCTCGGTCCAGTGCTGGTTGATTTATCCAAAGCTTCAAACAAATGCCGAAACGGAAGTTCGTTGAAGTGTAGAAGGCAAACGAACCAATGCAGTGGTCTTTTTAACAGCAATTCGAATCGTCGTATAATTCTACCGTGTGGGCCAGTGTTTGTTAGCTCACTGTCAGTGCATGTTCCAATTAATGCATCCAGTGATATATTTTTATCGTTGAAAAAATCATTTAATTTGGTTGTTTTGTATTCAGCGGTTTCATGTTCCAGTCCTACGTAACCAATCAATTCAGAACTGGGTTCTCTCAAAATAACAAGATGAGGTTCTTTTACCATCCTAGTATGATACTTCTCATCAATTTTATCTATCGTTAAAGTGTCATCTTTTCTGCCATCGAATGAAAACGCTAACAAATTGGTATCATCTAACCGTTTGCGAAGCACTTCTTGTCTGCATTTCTCTTTTTCTCTGCGAACTTTCGATTTATCCATGATGAGAGGTTTCCCATGCTTATCTTTAATTTTAAAATCTTGAAAAAGAGCGGTTCCCAATGCTGATGCTATTCTATCAGGCACACCAAATCTGTCACATACCAAGACAAAGTTAAAACAATCGTATCTCTCTGTGTATTGTGAACTTGTGTTTCTATCCATATCTTCTTGAACCGGTGGCGGTGCGTATGTTGAATCATCGGGATCTTGGTATGTTGGCATTGGTGACATACACGTTGCTCCTTGCTCTTCAATTTCCATCACAAATGCATCCATTGTTAGTCTTCTCTGATTATGTTGATCGTGCATAAACTCTTTGAGGCGTTCGGGAACCAAGCCGCATGCACATGGAGCAGCCTTCAAATCGTATTTACATGTTCCAATGTAGAAAATTATTTCCAGAGATTTTACATACTCTGTAAATTGTTGAGTTTTGTTTCTTCTCTTGATTTGGTCTTGATATTTGTCAAGCAATCTATTCAATTTATTACATACACTTTTTTTCAGCATTATTTCCATACCAAGTTTTTCCCAAATTCCAATCAACTTATCTTGTATTTGAATAGTGAATGATTTATAGGAAAACTTTTTTTGTTCTGTTTTAGCACGTTCGCTTAAGTAAAAATAATATCTCAAGATATCCAGATGGGTTGGTAAATTAAGATCAGTCAAATCAGTAGACACACCAAAAACAGTAACATCATGCTTGTGTATATGACTCATTGGGTTTTCGATAGTTGTTGATGTTGTTGTTGCTTCACCTTGCGGTCTAGAGGATGGTGGATTCATTGTAAACTTTTTGATTTGGAATGGTCACTTCACTTATTATTTTTTTTTAAATATTTTTTTATCTGAAATTAGCACTGTACACTTTGAGTTCTTCACAACGACTTAATGCATTCACAAAAACTGTTGCGTTATACATGGTCTACGAGACGAGGTAATAAAAATGAAATGGTAATTTCAATTCTACCTGCTGTGTCTTGTGGTGGCTTGTGTCACAGTGATACGTTCATTTTTTAAAAGGGTTGAATAAAAAACCCACACAACTAAGTTTACGACATGCAAATGCATCACAGTGATGCCTTGGTTTTAAAAGGGTTGTAAAAACGCTAATATCTAATAAATTTTTTTAATTTCTTTTCTATTACTATGTTAAATTCATTTTTTCATTTACATATGTTCCGACTAAATAAATTTCTAAAATTTCAAAACTGCCGATTTTTTGAAATGTTTATATGGGGAACCCCACAGGGGAGTTCCAGGGGTGTGCTACTGGCATGGGTGAGTCGGCCCTCCAAAGTTAGGGGGGTCAATCATACATTTGGACTCGATTGGGGTACTCTAAATGGGTCAAAGTGAGACAGACAGACAGACAGGTCAAAAGTTGGGACATCAGAATTCGTTTTAGAGGTATGGTTCCTTCGGCAAAGTTTCTTATTTTGATCCCTAGAATACGATTTTCACTGAGCAATGGGCGATTTTTTTGCCTCCCCACAAATCGACCCGGCCTAATATATATATATATATATATATATATATATATATATTAATTAGGTATTGATTTTTGGAAATTATTCAATCTTTTATCAAACAACTTTGTTCAACAACCGTCATCAATTTCCTCCATTGATACCTTCTCTTCTTCTTTAAGTACATATAAGCTAGATGACTTCGAAAAACAAAAGCTTGTCACAGTTATTGAGACATTTCCATCATTTGCAAAGGAAGGGTTAGGAAAAACGTTACTGGTAAGCCATGAAATAGCGTCACTACCTATTAAACAGCGTCACTACCCCGTTTCTCCAGCCATAGAAAAACTTATGTACGACGAAGTTGACAGTATGCTTAAACTGGGAGTAATTGAGGAGTCTAATAGTGCCTGGAGTTCGCCTTGTGTTTTGGTTAGGAAGCCAGGTAAAACCCGTTTGTGTTTGGATAGTCGAAAGGTAAACGACGTGACGGTAAAGGATGCGTATCCATTACCCAACATTGACGGACTTTTAAGTAGGTTACCTAATCCCTTTAGATCTAAAATCAAGGGACAAAACAGCATTCACAGTGCCCGGCCGTCCCTTGTATCAATACAAAGTGATGCCATTCGGGCTCTGCAATGCACCCCAAACTATGTTTCGCTTGATGGACAGAGTAATACCTAGCCATTTGCGCAATGAAGTATTCATTTATCTAGATGACCATCTCTTCATTTCGGATAATTTCGACAAACATTTAGTGGTTTTAGGTCAGGTGGCAAAACGTTTTCGGCAGTCTGGTTTAACAATAAATGTAGAAAAGAGTCACTTTTGTATGGAAGAAGTAAAGTATTTAGGGCATATTATTGGAAAAGGCGTAATTCGAACTGACCCAGACAAAATATCCGCTATTGTTGAATATCCCTCTCCAAAATCAGTAAAAGATATAAGACGTTTTCTAGGAATGGCGGGGTGGTACCGAAAATTTATTGAGAATTACGCATATTTAACAACTCCTCTGACCGTTCTTTTGAAAAATAAAAAGTTTGCTTGGACCAATGAGGCCCAGAGATCATTTGAAGAATTAAAGTGTTTATTGAGCTCTGCCCCTGTCTTGCACAGTCCAGATTTCGCAAAACCATTTTTTATACATTGCGACGCAAGCAAGACAGGTATAGGAAGTGTACTGGTTCAGGTAAATGCGGAGGGCGATGAAGTTCATGTGGCATTTATGTCAAAGAAACTCAACAAAGCCCAACGCAATTACTCCGTAACCGAACAGGAATGCTTAGCCGCTGTGTTAAGTATCAAAAAGTTTCGAGCTGACGTTGAGGGACATGAGTTCACAATAGTGACCGATCATGCGTCATTAAAGTGGCTTATGTCGCAACAAAATTTGAGCTCAAGATTGGCAAGATGGACACTTAAGCTTCAGGGGTATGTCTTCAAAATACAGCATCGAAAGGGGATTCAAAATATCCAGATGCACTTTCTCGTATCGCTCCAGATGATCCAGTCCGTTGCCTAGATGAAGGTGTTCCCAATTTAGTAGTAAATAGTTTGTCTGAAAAGATTGGGGTTTTTGTTGACCTAAAATCACCATTTTTCAAAACAGATGAACATCTCGGACTTATAACGAACGTTGAGGAAAGCAAAACTTAATTCCCCGATATGAAGGTTTTAGACGGTTATGTTTACAGAATAACAGAACAAGCCACCGGAGAAGAGCTACATGATGGCCTTTGTTGGAAATTATGGATTCCGCAGCAATTAATTTCTGAGATATTGGTGAAGGCACATGATAATAGACTATCTGCTCATTTTGGAATTAATAAAACACTGGATCGCATCCGGAGATACTACTTTTGGCCAGGTTTAGATAATAGTGTGAAAGAATATATAAATGCCTGTGATGTGTGTAAAGGCATAAAACACCCTAACTTTGTACTTCGTCCACCGATGGGCCAACCAACAATGACAAAACGGTTGTTTCAAAAGTTATATATTAACTTCTTGGGTCCCTATCCTAGGTCAAGAAGTGGCCATATTGGCATTTTTGTGGTCCTCGATCATTTCTCAAAGTACCCATTTTTAAAGCCAGTAAAGAAAATGACCGCTGACGTTATTTGTAAATACTTAGAGGAGGATATCTTCCACATATTCGGTGTACCGGAAGTAATTGTATCCGATAACGGCGTACAAATTAAGTCGACGTTGTTTAAGAAGCTCTTGGACAAATACAATATTTATCATACTCCCACAGCCGTGTACTCACCTCAGGCATATGCCTCTGAGCGTACAAATCGTTCTGTTATAGCAGCTATAAGAGCTTACATTAAAATATGGTGATAAATGGGCAAACATATGCTCTATTGAGGAAATTAGACATTTTGGAGGATAGGACCGTAAATTTCTCAAGAGAGGATTCAATGGAAATTGTTAGAAAAAGAGCTGTTCAGTTAATGGAAAACCAGTTTCAGAGAAATGAACGCACTTATAAGTTAAGGTAAAGAGAAACCAATTTTGATAAAGGACAAATAGCTTTTCGAAGGAACTTTAAGCAATCAAACTTATTAAAAGGTTACAATGCTACACTTGATAAGGCTTTTGTTAAGGCCCGCGTGAAAAAATGATAGGTAATTGTAATTATGAACTAGAGGATATGGAGGGAAATTACATGCGCAAATTTCACGCAAAAGTTATCAAGCCAGCTGGATCAGATTTTGAGCATTAAGATCCCAAAACCTGATCTTGGTTGGGGGGTTGTGTAGAAGTGCTGGCATCATTCAATCTTTTTTTTTATTTACACCATTCGATACAGATGTTTATCTGTAAACCCTATTCATAGTGCTTTCAATAATTTCACCATTTGCGCCAAAAAGTTAACATTTGTACGAAAACCAGTCAATGTATGTATTAATCACGCGCCAAAATTATTAAGCAATTTGACTAATGCAATTGCTGAACATATATAAGTCCAATTTAGTGGTGATCACCTCATTTTTCATCGTAACAGTGACAAAGTTAAATAAAATTTTTTTTTCCTGACAATACTCCGTTCAAATCAAATATTACAAACGTAATCTACATTTCTAGTGATTTTGTTCATTGTAAATTGCACAGCCGTAAAGGTAAATATTCTCTTCAAATAAAATTTAAAATTTGATAACTTGATCAAACCATAGCTTCTATTATATTCAATTTCAGATTTAATTACTAAAGAAAAAAGGACGTTTAATTAATTCACTTGAAAAAATAAAATTTTACAATTCGGATTGATTGCTTTGAAATTAAACCTATCATTAGCACATTATTATTTTACCTACCGAAAATTTCATTATTAGTGACATTTGTGTGCCACATCCATTCGGGTAAATTTTATAGTTTTAACTTTTTCCTCCCCCAGTTTAAAATAAAAAAAAAAAAATCTCTTTAATATAGATTTGGCACCAAATGTGAAATTAAAACCATTATTGAAACCTCGTAGTAAAAATTGGAAATCGAATTGGTGATATTGAGCCTTGGACCATGCCACGGAGCAGTTCTTTGGAAAATCAAGTCGAACATGTTTTCCTAACATACTAATGGTTTGGCAAAACACAAAAGATATTCCAAAAATCTTATTTTGTAACGAATCTGTTTTATACTTGAAATATTGAAAGTGACTTTTTGTACCACCAAATTCTTGCCAGTGGTGATTGATATAATGAAAAAAAACTAGTTTTAAATAATCAAAATTTGTTTACAAAAAAAAAATACCTTTAAAACTAAAGCTCGTACAAAGTTTTCATTAAAGTTGAAGTTAACCATTCGTCAACCAATTATAAAAAAAAGGAAAAAATTTTTATAACTTAAGCTGCCAAATTTCTAGGATGCATGTTGCTACAACATTTGATTTGCTAGAAAGAGATTGTTGCACCATCATTCCAAAAACGGCTTTTATAACCATCTCTCTCCAACTTATAGCGACCACGTTGCTGAATGGCCATTAATCGATGGAAGCGAGAACACGAAGAGTAAGTCAAAAACTGCTTTCTACGTATACTATTGGTGTTCTTCACAATTTTTATTTATATTGTTCTGAAAACAAAAAATAAAAAAAAATCAACGTGTTGGCTTAAAAAAAATATGGAATAACCTCTAAACAATTTGTGTTACTGATATTTTAAAAACAAAGCAAGAGCTGTGAAAAAAAAGGAAGAAAACAATTAAAAGTAATAAAAATAATAAAGATAAAATCAATTGTGAAGAGTGTTAATAGTAATTTATATATTGTTATAAAAGTTGTTTTGTGTGGAAAAAAAATCAAAAGGCAAAAAAGATTTAAAAAAAAAGTGAATAGTCATACAAGGAAAACAAATTTTAAATTATTTAAGTTATTGTTAACAAAAACAAAAGATATCTACACCAAAAATTAAAATGTACAAAAAGGAATTTCCTCAAATCAAGGTAATATTTATATAAGAAAGGCAACAATAATTCAGATTATTAATTTTCATAATTCCCACCATATATATTTTGTCCCATAATTCTTCATTACCTAGAGATTCGGCAACTCTTTTTTTCTTTTGCTTATCGTTTCATTCCCTTTTATATTTTTTTTTTTGTCGAAAGGGTGAATGAACTTTTTATTTTTCAAATTTACATTGTTCACACTTGTTAATTTTGTTTGAGTGTCCCTGAATAATACAATTTGTCTTAAATTTATATTCGATCGAAATTTGATTTTTTTTATAAAATATACTATATATTTTTAATTTGTATACTAAAAAAAAGAAACTAAAAACTTTGGATTAAATTATTATAAATTGCTTGAGTAAATTTAAAAATTACGTTTTTAAAAGTTTATCAGCTTTAAGCTGAAGTTCTTCCTTAAATTTATTTTATATGAAAATATAATATGAATGTAAATAAATATTTAAGATGAATTGCTAATTCTAATAGTGTTTTGATTTCAGTGACAAAGTTTGTGTAGTAGATTAGTATGGTTAGGGATCATCGAACATTATTTATCATAGGTTTTAGTACGATGATCAAGGTTGGGCAGGCAGAATGTTGCTTATATCATCTTTTTGCAACGCAAACGGTAGATGCATTCCAATCCACAATTAATTGCAGTTTTTATATTATCTTTATATTACTTTTTTTTGCCAACTTTTAGGGTTGATTCATGCAACACGTTTAATATGTTCTAGCTTGAATTGTTTGTGTGCATGCAAGTAAAATATATAATGCTGTAGTTGTTTTTCGTAAGATCTAAATCAGGTTCAAAAACTTTTGCCCGATTGCCGACGACCCAGAGCCGGAAAAAAATGCATGCTAGAGCCTGATAATATCCAAACAGAATATTTCATGTTTTTGTGGTTATATGCTATAAAAGGTAAATTTTTAAGAAAATTTACTAAGTAAAAGGTAAATTTTCAGAATTTTTGAGAAAATTTACTAAGGAAAGGTAAATTTTTAAGAAAATTTACTAAGGAGAGGTAAATTTTTAAGAAAATTTACTAAGGAAAGGTAAATTTGTAAGAAAATTTGCTAAGCAAAATGTAAATTCTTGGAATTTTTAAGAAAATTTAATAAGGAAAGGTACATTTTTAAGAAAATTTACTAAGGAAAGGCAAATTTTTAAGAAAATTTACTAAGCAAAAGGTAAATTTTCAGAATTTTTGAGAAAATTTACTAAGGAAACGTAAATTTTTAAGAAAATTTACTAAGGAGAGGTAAATTTTTAAGAAAATTTACTAAGGAAAGGTAAATTATTAAGAAAATTTACTAAGGAGAGGTAAATTTTTAAGAAAATTTACTAAGGAGAGATAAATTTTTAGGAAAATTTACTAAGAAAAAGGTAAATTTTCAGAATTTTTGAGAAAATTTACTAAGAAAAAGGTAAATTTTCAGAATTTTTGAGAAAATTTACTAAGGAAAGGTAAATCTTTAAGAAAATTTACTAAGGAAAAGGTAATTAACTTTGTAGATATTTTGTAGGAAACTTTTATAATTTGGATAAAAAAATGAGATTAAAAACTTAAATTAGACTAAACATAAAATTTGTGTTGTTCTGAAGCTTGCTAAAAACCATTTAAGAAAGATTATTTGTACACTTTGTATATGAGTATTCAGTAAGAAAAAGAAAAAACATGATATGGAAAGAAATATACAACTTGCTTAAATTAATCTCTAATATTGTTTGGAATAATAATTGTATGAATTTTTGATTCACATTCCTAAGTTTGTATATTTAATCCAAATTAACTCAAAGTATAAAAGTATTTAAAAATGTTTCATACATTAAACTAAAAAAAATGAAAAGCTAAAACTTAAAATCAAAAATTAAAAACTAAAAACTTAAATTAAAAATTGAAAACCTAAGAACTAAAGACAAATTAAAAAATTTAAAAGTAAATATAAAAACTAAAGATTTAAAATTGAAAAATCAAAAAATAAAAAACTAAATTTCTAAAGAAATTTAAAAATTAAAACTAAAGTAAAAATTAAAATTGAAAATCGAAAATTAAAAATATAAAAACTAAAAATAAAAAAAGCATAGAAACGTGACTTTATGTATCTTTGAATTAGTTCTACCTTTAATAAAATTATATAATTAATAAACGATTCTAGTTTTTACCACCATTTATAAAACTCTAAATTAAAACAATAATAAAATACAATGAAAATCTAAAATATTAATGAAAAACAACTATAGGAACTAACTGAAAGACACCTATCTATAATAAATTAAACTAAAAATTAAAACTAAAAATTTAAAAAATTGCATTATAAACTGAAAACTGAAATTTAAAATTTAAAGGCATATATAAAAAATTTTTTGAAAATCGTTAATATTTGAAAAAATAAAGATTTGATCGTTAATATTCGAAAAAAAAAATAAAAATTTGGTCTGATGTAATAACAAATTTAGTAGATAAATATTAAAGACTGAAAAGTGGTATTAAAATTGGATATAATTTAACTTAATAAGAAACAAAATATATATATATATGTATATATTGGAATAAGTCAATAGAAAGAATCATATAGACTTGAATAAACGAATATTTTCTCAAATAAATCGAAAAAAATGGGGTTTGTGAATGGAACATATGTTGCCAGCTCTAAAAAAACCTAAATAGAATATATAAAATGTATTTAAATTCAAAGTCAACGGATATATTTTTAGTTAATAAAAAAGCTAATATATATTGGAAATGGAAAAGAATTATAGTAACTAACTGAAAGATTTAAAAATATTTTGAAAAAACAACTATAAGAACTAACCGAAAGACACTTGAAAGTTCAGCGTTAATAAAAATAATGAAATATCTAAAATATTAATGAAAAAACAACTATAGGAACTAACTGAAAGACACATTTCTATAATATATTTAACTAAAAATTAAAAAAATAAAAATTTAAAAACTTAAACTAAAAACAAAAAACGAATTAAAAAATGAAAACCTGAAAACTGAAAACTTAAATTAAAAAATTGAAAAGCAAATATAAAAAATTGTTTAAAGTCGTTAATATTTGGAAAAAAAAAAAACGGTCAAAAAGTATATGAGCTTACGCCCAACAGTAAAAATAAAAAAACTTGTAAAACAAAACGCTGTGTAGGTTTGTTAATTCACTAACTGTTAATTAATAGCTTAAACAAAGAAAACAAATATGCAGACGGATGTTAGACATAGTTGATTATGTGATTTCGCAATATTGTGAAATAGAAATATTAAAAGTTAATAAAAAGAATTAAATAACTAAAATATTAATGAAAAAAAACAAAGATAGGAACTAACTGAAAGATACTCGAATGAAATAATAATATTATTTCTATTTGTTGTATACATTTAATTATTTTTATATCACAATATTGTGAATTAAAAATTTAATATAAAAACTACGTTATTAAACATTAAAATAGTAAAAAAATACTTTGAATTAATTAAAGATGCAATATAAATATAGTTATATAATATACGGTTAATAAAAAAAAATACTCTAAGTCAGAGGGCGATACAAAAAAATTTTGTGTATGGATAGGGAAGGTTTCTGAATATGAATAATAATAGCCAGAGGGTGATTCAAAACTGGATGAAAACTATCAAACTGCATGAAAAACCGCATTTAGGTTTTTGAACATGAATAATAGAGGGCGATTCAAATCTGCATGAAAAACTGTATTTAGGATTGTGACTTTGTTAAAAAATAGTGTTGCCGGTACACATTTTTTCTTATCTGGTAACTTTTTTAAATAAAAGAATGTATAGTGTCTTTTTAGGCTTCAATAAATCATAATGTTGCCACCTCTACCAAGTATATTAATAAATAACGAAAAAAGTCGGTAAATCTGTTAAAATAACGCTAAAATAACGGGAAAAAAGTTACGAATCTGCTAAATAATGGGTAAAAGGTCGGGAATCTGCTAAATAATGAGGAAAAAGGTTGATGAATCTGTTAAACTAATGCTAAATAACGGTGTGCTAATATGGGGTGTGATTTTTTTGTTAGTAAACAATTTTAAGTTAAGCTTTTGGTTTTTTAAACAATGCGGAAACATTTTTAACATAGGGCGATACAAAAAATGTTTAAAAGGTTTCTGAATATGAACAATAATAGTCAGAGGGTGAATCAAAACTGGATGAAAACTGTCAAACTGCATGAACAACCGCATCTAGGTTTCTGAATATGAATAATAGTCAGAGGGCGATTCAGATCGGAATCCAAAACTGCATTTAGGATTGTGACTTTGTTAAAAAATAGTGTTGCCAGTACACATTTTTCATTATCTGGTAACTTTTTTAAATAAAAAAAATGTATAGTGCCTTTTTAGGCTTCAATAAATCATAATGTTGCCACCTCTACCAAATATATTAATAAATAACGGAAAAAGTCGGTAAATCTGTTAAAATAACGCTAAAATAACGGGAAAAGAGTTACGAATCTGCTAAATAATGTGAAAAAGGTCGGAAATCTGCTAAATAATGAGAAAAAAGGTTGATGAATCTGTTAAAATAATGCTAAATATCGGAAAAATTCAAACTTAACGGAATAAAAAAGTGCTGCTAAGTTAAAAGGTATGAAAAAAACTGCATTTAGGTTTGATGTGCACATATGTACTAGAAAATTGGTCCAGAAGGTACACAACTATACTACTCGCAAGTTTACTTTTTTTATTTTTGTTGAGATTGAGGGCAAAAACAAGTATGCCGAATCTTTAATACCCTCTACCTGGGTTTTACGTTTACAATAATATCTGGACTTATTGCACTATTTATCATAAATATAAACAAAATATTTGAAAAGTAACCAATCTGATATACACATTACTATATTATTACAGCAAACACACTGATTTTTTTTTAGCATTTTTTAGATTACCCCATTTACCCCATTTTCAAGAGCAACCTGCTCCAAATAATGACTAATAATATTATGCTAAGTTTTGCCAGGTAAATGTTTTATTTTGTGAATGCGTGTGATTTCAACAGACAGGCGGACATTGCTTAATCGAATAGAGTTCTTATAAGGATGAGGAATATATATACTTGATGGGGTCGCAAATTCATTTCTCGATGCGTTACAAACGGAATGACAAACTGATATAATAAGATGTGAAAAAAAACTGATTATCGTTATTGGAAAATATAAAAAAAAACGACTAAAACAAAAATAGAGATTTTAAAATATAACACATGGAGAAGTATTCTGAAAAAGATCCGAAACTAATAAAATATATTTTGTTTACTATCTTTTGTTGACTTAAAAATTGTTAAACGTACCGACTGAAACTACTACTCGATTTGATGTTGGATTTACCAAAAAAGGCTTTGTACTAGGGACAATGCCTTGTTTTACGATTTTTATTTTTCTAAGTAGAAATTCACGATTTTTTTATTATTATTTTTTCGAGCAAATATAAAAATCAAACACAGGCAAAACAAGTAAGTATGTTAAATTCAATATTCAAGCCAATAATGAGTAGGACAATTGCCGATACTTTGCCTTTAAATTCTAATGCCACTTAAATTTAAATTTAATTGTTTTTTTACCAGTATTTTTTATAATCATTTATTGTTTTTTTTATACAATGATAGTTTTTCAGAGAAAGAATTAACTTCTATCTTAAAAATTTCATTATTTTTCTATTATTGAAGTAGAAAAAATGTTAAGATCCCTTCATAAGAGACCAAAGAGATCATATTTTGCAAAAATTTGCGATATTTAACAAATACATTCAAATAGTTTTGACTAAAATTTTTGACAGTTTTAGTTTTGTAAAATGTTCAGATATTAACATAAAAAAAAAATCATGTGAGTCCGATCACAGGGGAGATGTGTAAACATGTAGTAATTAAAAATTTTTTATGGCACTTTTCAAGTATCTAAGTATCACTTATTGCAATCAACTGCAGGGACTCCGCTAATATAAAAATATTTATTATTATTTATTATTTCAACCGGTTAATTTTTTATTTTTCGTTTTTTATTTTTAATTTTTCATATTTTATTTTTCTTTTTTCATTTTTTATTCTTCATTTTTTATTTTTCATTCTTCAATTTTTATTTTTCATTTTTTATTTTTCATTTCTCATTTTTTATTTTTCATTTTTAATTTTTTATATTCATTTTTTATTTTTCATTTCTCAGTTTTTATTTTTCATTTTTAATTTTTGATTTTTGATTTTTTATTTTTCATTTTAATTTTTCGTTTTTCATTTTTAATTTTTTATTTTACATATTCTATATTTCATTCTTCAATTTTTATTTTTCATTTTTCGTTTTTAATTTTTCATTTTTTTTTTTATTTTTAATTTTTAATTTTTAATTTTTAATTTTTAATTTTTAATTTTTAATTTTTAATTTTTAATTTTTAATTTTTAATTTTTAATTTTTAATTTTTAATTTTTAATTTTTAATTTTTAATTTTTAATTTTTAATTTTTAATTTTTAATTTTTAATTTTTATTTTTATTTTTAATTTTTTATTTTTCATTTTTTATTTTTCATTTTTCATTTTTTATTTTTCATTTGTCATATTTCATTTTTTTTTTTCAATTTTAATTTTTCATTTTCAAGCAGGTTATTACATATCATAATTTGTTCACCAATACACAATACAGTACAATAAGTCACACCGATTTTGATTACGCGTTACATGTTACGCTGTTTTTGTGATTGTATTGTGAAATAGAAATTTACCCCTCTGCGTGAATGGGTGTTTACACATCAAAATCAATTTGTTAAATATTTCTATCTGAATTAATTTAAAGACACAAAGATAGATTAAATGCAAAAAAAAAACAAATAAGAGTTGAAAGTTGGTCTATGCGGACTCATAAATGTGCCCTATTCTAATAGTTTTGGAAAATTAAAAAGGATTGTAAAAAATAAAATGCATCTTTATATTGCGAGATGAATTTGCAGACACCTAAACAAATTCAGCACTTAAATGAAAAAAATGTTGTAGCAATAAATATCAAAACAATTAAGGGAAAATAGTGATGTATTTAAAATTAAATCAAACCCGGTGTTCGATCAAAAATTATAAATGCTATCCAAAAATTTTGTACATCAGTTTTATTATTATTTCTAGGCATTATAAGATATACTAAATTTAAAAAAAATCACAAAATAAACAATTTACCTGGTTAAACTTAGAATAATATTGTTTGTAATAATCTGGATCAGGTTAGTATTTAAAATGGGATAAATCGGGCATCATTGTGACAATATATGACCTAAAATATATAGACACCGCCATAAAATGCTGAAAATTTAGAGTATTTCTGTAATAAATTAGTATTATTATCAAATTGTTTTATTATCAAATATTTTATTTACATTTGTTACAAATAGTGCAAGAAGTCCAGATATTAATGTAAACGTAAAACCTAGGTGGAGGGTATCAAAGATTCGGCATAGCCGAATTTAACACTCTTGTTTCTATTAATGTTTTTCTTTTTAATTAATTAAAACATTTTGTACAATTTTGTTTTTATTCATTTTCATATATCTTTTCAAAATTTTTATTTCATTTTTTAACTTGTATGTTTCCGTTTCTAGTCTGCATCTTCTTTCTGGTGATTCCTCGTAGGTGATCTCATGTGATCTTACCGCCTCCTCTGGATTTTTGATAGTTCGGCAGTGGAAAGATTACCATTGCTGGTTCAACTTCTTCCGCTTGATTTATGAATTTAGGTTTCGGACCAGCGTTCAGGATTTCTGGCTTGTTGTTTTCGATGCCGGTGCCTTCCTTTAGCAACTTTGCCCATCTCACTTCGGCTTTGGAAGTTCTTGTCATAAATTAAAAATTAAAATAATATTCACAAAAGAAATTGAAATCAAAAAAATATTTTCTGTATGTATAGTTGACCTCTGAGTTGTTAATTAATTCGATTTGTTCAGCTTGAGGTCATAAAATTTTTAATAAAATAAACAAAAAAGGTTTCTTATGTGTTAATTTTATTAATATTATAAATGAAAAGTGTTTATATTAAAGAAATTCAACCAACGTTAAAATAAAACCACCACTATTGTTGGATATTTATAAATTATTGATTGTTCTTTATTATTGATTGTTCTTTATTATTTCATTTCTTTATATTATTCATTTGTTTACATAGCTTGATTGGATAGTGTATAAAAAATACCTACAAACAAATACACATAATGACATACATAGGATTTCTGTGTGTTATACTCCGAATTTAAAACACAGCAGAAAACACGCAACAACAATTGCGTGGTATGGCATGAGGCGTCATTGCACAATACCTTCGCTGTATCGACAATTGTTTATACATTAACGGTTCATAGTACAGCGTATGGCCAATGAACTTAAATGTAGTTTTATCGTGTCAGCGAATGTTTGTGATTGCACATATTTTGGACAACAACATTTATTAGTGATCAAATAAAGTTATCGTCCACTTTATGAATGCAATTATGCTACAATATTTTTTCTTTATATATATTATTTGACCCAATATTTCGACCGAATTTTCCGATCATCATCAGGGGATCTGTTGTTAAATAAACAAAATAATAAATGACAAAAAATTTTTTTTATATAATTACAAAAATATTATTTTAAACACTAAAAACAACTGATGTATAAAATAAAAACAAATTTACATACATAAAAAAAAAATAGTGTTCCGTGAAAAAAAAACCAAATAATTTTCCTTGGTACACTTCCAAGCTATTGTCACCAACTGTTTTGATAAATATTTGTCTATTGTGTGTCTGTAAATTTGGGCGCAATTATCTGTGTCAGTTTTGTAATTTATTCTCTTCTCTACTGGTACATTAATAATGTGTAACATCTCTAGAGTATATCTCTTCTTATAATTATTCACACCCACTAATATTTTCACATTGTCAAAGTTTGGTTTATGTCTAGTTAAAGTACAGTGGGCTGCTAATGCTGTTTTTTGTGAAATTGGTTTAAGTGCTTTTTGGTCCGATATATGCGATGAAAGTATAGTCTTAAGTTTTGTTTTTGTTGTACCAACATGTACTGTTACTGCCGTTTTTTTTTCTGTTAATTATAATAATGATCATTGCATACCTTTATACCTCACATTTTTTTATATATTCATGTACATGCATTGTTTTCCTTAACATTGTTTAAATGGAATGTAACGGTCTTCGTGCAGTTGTCACGTATAACTTGAACTTACTTAACATGTTAATACAATAATTAAAATCATAACCAGTCTAGCTATAACCGCGGTAAAACATATTAAAATTTTAAAGCGCTCACGCATAAACTTATATATATTGATTACTTTCAATAAATGAACTTTGACCAGAAAAGAAGAGTGCTCTTAAAAATATATTTTATTTTCACGATTGCGCCAACATGCTTTAAAATTTTAATATCTAGTTAAATTAAAAAGGTTTTAAATCGTGAAAATCGCCGCGATATGGAAAATGAAAGTGTAATTTCTAGTTGCAAAAAATGCAATGAGTTGGATGACGACCACATGGTCATGTGTGACAAGTGTGATAAATGGTATCACTATAACTGTGTAGGAGTAGATAGCAACGTGGCAGACAACAGTTGGAACTGCGAATTATGCGAACACACAAAATCAGTCACTGCTACTACAGTTACAAATGCTTTTGATCCCCCTTCAGGATCATTATCGTCACCAGTGGTAGTAGCGAGCAACATGCAGGCATTGCCAAGGACCGCAGTAGCTGTCACCACAAGAAATATTCAATCGCAACCAACAACCACAGCACCTTCCGTAAAGCCCCATGTAATGGATCAACCAAATTTTTATCCTAATAGGCAAAATGAAATAGCAACATTGCGGACCATACTTATGCATCAGCAACTAGCCCCAGGACCATCACAAATTTTGTGTGAAGTAAGTACGTATGGTGATGCCGTAACAACGGCAATACAAATGTGGACAACAACAACGTTGACTGCGACACATCACAATACGGCAAGCGTTACTGCGCCAATATCTAACTTTTACCCACTAAAAATTCAGCAACATTTAATACGACAACTCCTACATACATTTACACAGCGCAACCATCAACAATGCATGGTAATTTTCAACATCAACGAACTCAAATAAATGCAAATGTACGAAATACTCTGTGCAAAATAATTTTGACAATTTGAAAAGGCAAAAAATGCTGCAGCTGGAGCGATTAGAAGAGGAGAGAAAAATTCAACAAGAATTTTTAGAACGTAAATATAAAATATTGTCGCAAACAGATAGTGAATTTTCTACGCAACAAGCTAACTCCTATGACTTAAATTATAATTTTCAAACTAATGGGACGTATACACAAACGCCACCTGTGAGCAGCATACTAAACTCTACACCGGCATTCAATGTGCATCATTTAAACCTACGGCCTCACAGCTAGCAGCAAGGCGCTCTATACCGCGCGAGCTACCATCATTCAATGGTGACCCGGACGATTGGCCTATTTTTATAAACAGCTTTCAGAACAGTACAGCAATTGCCGGATTTTCGAATAGAGAAAATTTAATGCGCTTTCAAAGCTGCTTAAAGGGGAAAGCTAGAGAAATAGTTAAAAGTAAACTGCTTTTGCCTGCGCTTGTACCAGATATTATTCAAACGCTTCGCATGTACTTTGGCCGCCCGAAACGTATTCTAGAACGCGCTATCAATAAAGCAAGAGCAACACCTAACCCACGAGATAAGTTGGAGTCAATCATTGATTTTGCGCTCTGTGTTCAAAATATTTGCGCAACTATGGAGTCCTGTGGACTAGAGTCACACCTTAACAACCCTATGTTGGTAAAAGAACTCGTCGACAAATTACCAAACCAACACAAACTTAATTGGGCGATGCATCTGAGAGACGAAGCACCCCAATAGTGAAATCATTCTGTGAATGACTTTATAAAATAGCTGAAGCTGCTAGCAAAGTAGTGACACCGATTTTTGGCAAAGGAGGCGCAGCTGTGAATACTCATACCGAAGTCAGTACTTATGTAAGTAAAGTGTGTGCCGCATGCAACGTCGATTCCCACAAAATTCAACAGTGTAACAACTTCAAGATGATGCCTCTAAATGAAAAATGGGACATTATCAGAGCAAACAATATATGCCGACAGTGTCTCAGCCATCATAAACGTAAATGTCATCTCAATAAAGAATGCGGAGTATCGGGCTGTAAGTTTAAACACCATCCTTTGTTTCATAAAGCTTCCAATGACGTCAGCCAATCGGCATCTAAAACTGTAAGTACAAATGAAACACGAATTACTCGGCGGAGTGTACAAATAAACGCGCACAGTGACAGCGATGAAGATAGACCATTCTTTCGCATAATTCCAATCCGCTTGTATTTAAAAAAAATATGTTGTTAATACCTATGCTTTTCTAGACGAAGGTTCATCTGTCACTTTAATAGAACGTGGTGTATTTGACAGCTTGCATCTAGATGGCGTATCTGATCCCCTATATGTGCAGTGGACAGGTGGAACTACACGCCTAGAAAATGAGTCAGTTAGAACATCCCTTCAAGCGCCCACAATAACGCAGTTTCTACTTTCCAACGTTCATACTGTCGACCGTTTAGACCTGGCATTACAAACGATTGATATGTCCGCAATTACCAAGAAATTTCACCACTTAGACGGCTTGCCGATACATTCGTATCACAACGCACGACCTATGATTTTGATTGGTGCCAACAATTGGAAATTAGCTGTTCCAATAAAAATTCGAGAAGGAGGTTGGCGACAACCAATTGCCACAAAAACCCGCTTGGGATGGGCTCTTCAAGGAGGCGACATGAACTGCTCAGAGAGGCACTTAATGCACATACACAGTTGCTCTTGCAAAAAAAGCTACGAAGAGCTTCACGAGCATGTTAAAAGTTATTTTAATATAGAGTCGACGATGCCATCCACCTTACTATCTGCAGCAGACAGCAAAGCAATGAAAACGTTAAACGCAACTTGCAAGAAGATAGAAGGGCGCTATGAGGTTGGATTGTTGTGGAAAAACAGCGACGCGCAGCTGCCTGAGAGTTATGAAATTGCTTTTCGTCGCCTGATGTGTCTTCACAAAAGACGCTTCGCTTCAGCAGAGCATGCAAAGTCAAATCGACAATCTAATCGATAAAGGCTATGCTAAAAATTTAACTCCTGGCGAGTTAGAAATTAACACAAAAAAAGTATGGTATTTACCAATTTTTATTACACTAAACCCCGCTAAATCAAATGGAGCTTCATTAAATGATTTTTTGTTCAGCGGACCCGACTTAATTCCGCTGGTCGATATACTCTTAGCGTTTCGTGTAGGAAAAATAGCGATTTGTGTTGATATCGCTGAGATGTTTCACAGCATAAATGTAAGAGAAAGCGATATACACGCTCAACGATTCTTGTGGTGGGACAAAAAAGATCAGCTACATCAGCCGAGTACATACGTCACGTGCGCCTTGTCTTTTGGTGTAAGCTGCGCACCGTGCATAGCCCATTTTGTACGCGACAAAAATGCGGAAGTATTTAAAGCGAAATTTCCTCGTGCAGTAGATTCAATCCAGAGGCATCACTATGTGGACGACCTAATTGACAGCGAAGACACTGTGCAAGACGCAGCAAATTTAGCAATACAAGTCTCAAAAATACATGCAGCCGCTGGCTTTCACATACGGAACTGGGCGTCCCACTCTGCCGATGTTTTAGAGCGACTAACTGGTGTATCAAAAACGGCTCCAGATACTAAGCAGTGGGGAGCAACCGAAAAAGTTTTAGGTATGTATTGGGAACCAGTTAATGACGTTTTTAAATATAATTGCAGATTTGCACGTCTGCGTCGTAACGTGATTGGAGAGAATCTTGTACCAACTAAAAGAGAGTGTCTTCAAGTTCTTATGTCAATCTTTGACCCGTTGGTTTTCTTGTCATGTCATACTATCGGCCTTAAAATATTGCTCCAAGACGTCTGGCGTTCTTCTATTGGTTGGGATGAACCATTAAACGAACTTCTTGATAAAAGATGGTGCCAATGGAAGCAGACAATCCCACTCGCAGAAAAAATACAACTGCACACATTTGTAGGATGCAGGAGAATATGCGTACTCTGCCGTAAGTTATCTGCTCGTGCAAATGGCCGATCGTGTCACTGTCACTCTCCTTGCGGCTAAGTCAAAAGTGGCACCACTTAAACCCCTATCGACTCCAAGAATGGAACTACAAGAAGCACTTATCGGTGTGAGGTTGACTACTAAAGTGCAAAAAATTAATCGTTTACGCATTTCATCAACACACTGGTGGTCAGACTCCAAGACCGTTCTACAATGGCTACGCATAGACCCACGAAATTTTCAACAATTTGTAATGCGCCGAGTGGGAGAAATTTTACAACATTCAAATATCACTCAATGGAGATAGGTTCCTACTAAAATGAACCCCGCAGATCTTGCAACAAAAGTTATCATTCGAAAAAACATGAGTTTGTGGTTTGATGGCCCCGATTTTTTACGAAAAGCACCAAACGAATGGCCTGTATGCGATGACTTGGGACCCACTGATACGTCTGAAATAAGGTGTCAAGTGCTTGTGATTGACCGAAAATCGTCAAACCACAACTATGTGAACGTAGAATATTTTTCCTACTGGAAGTGGCTGTACCATGCTGTAGCAACGTTCATATTATATTTGAACAAACTAAAACTTGCACGAAATCAAGAAAAACACCTTACAGTAACACACGAAATGGTTGAACATGCACAGCGACTTCTAGTAAAAATGGCACAGCACAGCGAGTTTCACCACGAAATTTTAATTCTGAAAAACAATGGAAAGGTTAAAAAATCAAGCAAACTATATAGTCTTAACGTTTACCTTGACGATCACGAAGTTATTAGATGTCGAAGTCGAATTAGACGCTTAAACAATCATGATGACGAGATTGTACTCGCAAGTGTCCATCATGTCTCATTTGTCATAGTACGATTATTTCACGAAGATTTTCACCATCAGTAAGAAGCCAATTTTATATACCTCGATTTCGCATACTGTACAAAAAGGTACGTAGTTCATGTCAGATTTGCAAAAATAATTCAGCCATACCACAGGCGCCCCAAATGGCACAGTTACCAGCTGCACGTCTGGGTGCATTTCAACGTCCATTCACCTTTGTCAGAATTGAGTACTTCGGTCCATTGCTAGTTACCGTAGGAAGAAGGCGCGAAAAAAGATGGGGTGTCATATTTACTTGCCTAAGTATACGTGTAATTCAAATGGAAATGGTACACAGCTTGGATACCAGTTCATACATTTTATGTATACGCAACTTTGCCGCCAGGCGCGGAATGCCTCGGGAGATATACACAGACAACGGAACGAACTTTAAAGCAGCAGAAAAATCCTCAGTGAAGAGGTCAAGAAAATAGAATTTTCCAAAATATCGTCGAAATTCGATAATTCAAAATGGATGTTTAACACACCAGGAGCACCGCATATGTGCGGTGCGTGGGAAAGGCTGATTAGATCAGTAAAAAATGTTCTATACAGTCTATACCCCACTCTTAATTTTAATGATGAGACTTTAAAAAGTGCGATGTGTGAAATCGAGTCAATTATTAATTCCCGACCACTTACGTTCGTATCAGTTGAATACGAAGACGATGACGCAATAACTCCGAACCATCTACTACTCGGCTCTTGCGATGGTTACAAACCATTTTTCGATGACAGCGGAAACCTACGTCAACGATGGCAACAAACTCAAGCAATCACAGACCACTTTTGGCATCGCTGGGTAAAAGAGTATTTACCAGTACTATCCCGAAGAACAAAATGGTTTACTAAAGTGCCTCCCGTATCGTAATCATTGTATACGAAAATCTTCCAAGGAGATGTTGGCCAAAAGGCAGAATTATCGATACTATTGTAGCTGCGGATGGTCAAGTACGAAAGGTGACAGTTAAAACACAATTTGGAGAAATGCAAAGACCGGTGACTAAAGTGGCTGTTTTGAACGTCAGTAATAAGGAAGAAGAGCAAGCTCGTAACCCATAACTCGCTTACGGGCGGGGGAATGTTACTGCCGTTTTTTTTTCTGTTAATTATAATAACGATCATTGCATACCTTTATACCTCACATTTTTTTATATATTCATGTACATGTATTTTTTTTCCTTTACATTGTTTTAATGGAATGTAGCGGTCTTCGTGCAATTGTCTCATATAACTTGAACTTACTTAACATGTTAATACAATAATTAATATCATAACCAGTCTAGCTATAACCGCGGTAAAACATATTGAAATTTTAAAGCGCTCACGCATAAACTTATATATATTGATTACTTTCAATAAATGAACTTTGACCAGAAAAGTAGAGTGCTCTTAAAAATATATTTTATTTTCACGATTTCGCCAACACGTATTTTCGGGCATACACATGTTGGACTCGTCTCCATTACAATTTATTTGATAGACACGATTCGATTTGTCTTCTTTTAATAATTTTGATTTAGTTTTACTAAATAATTTGTCAAGTGTATTTTCTGTTCTAGTTGTTAATTCAAATTTATTCTTATTATATATATCCGCATTTTTAAGTCTTTGCGATAAACCTGGTATATAACGTTTGGTGAATGAAATCCGAATAAGTGTAACACTATTGTTAAAAAAAAACACATGATGTTTACAACAAAAATGTTAACGGAAAATATAACTGTACTATATAGTTATTAAGCAAAAAATAAGAACACATGCATTAGTTGCATATTAGTTTCAAAAATGTCACTCAACGAGTTAGACCGTCGCAAATTAATTTGCAAGTTTTGTGAGGAAAATCCGAACAAAACAAAAAGTGAAGTTTTTAAGCATTTTAATGATATGGGGTTTAAAAAAACTTTTATCTATAACACAATGAATTTATTTGAGCATAATAAATCAGTTGAAAGAAAACCTGGATCGGGTAAGAAATGCAGTTTACAAGACTCCAAAGTTCGGGCAAAGCTTAAAGCTGAAACAGTAGGCCGTAGTGCCAAATCGTACCGTCAATTGGGTAAAAAATATAAATGTGACAAAAATACTGTTAAAAGATATTTAGAATCCATGGGAATTGAGAAAAAGAATAAAAAAACAGCACCATTTACTACAGAAAAACAACAAAATGTTATTAAATGCAGATTACGCGAACTTTCTAAAAATTATTTTTCTTGCTCATCAGAGTACAAATGGGTGATGGATGACGAGTCATATTTCACCGTCGAAGGCAATGAATGGCAGTCAAAACATTATTTTGAATCTTCCAGTCACAAAGCCCCCGATAAATCGAAATTTATTCATAAGACCAAGTTACCACTGAGCGTGGTATCAGTGATCCAGTGTTTTTCAAAGGAGGGTTAGCTGTCAATGCCCAAGTTTATAATGAAAAATGTGTACCAGCACTTAAAAATTTTATTAAAAAATATCATTCACATGATAAAGTTATTTTTTGGCCCGATTTGGCATCCTCACATTACGCCAACGCCACAATACAGAATTTGAGCAACCAGAAAATTGAATTTGTCCCTAAGCAAATGAACCCCCCGAATGTTCCTCAACTGCGACCTATTGAAACTTTTTGGGCCAATTTGAAGAGAAAAGTATACGAAAATGGATACAGGGCCAAAAATGTAGATTGCCTAATTTTAAAAATAAAAAAGGAGCTAAAAACCATTAATACAGAGGGCATTCAGAGGTCAATGAATGAACTACCAGCAAAAATTAGGAAAGCTAATCGGTACGGGCAAATTTTTTTTTGTAAATTTCTTTATTACCTGTAGATATAAAATAAATAAAAATTAAAACAAAAAAACTTTATAAACACATGTATTTTTTATTTTTATGGTTGTTCGGATTTCATTCACCAAACGTTATGTCATTTACTTATATATTTTCATAGTCTTCTCCCTTATCCTATGTTCTCCAATTAATTTCTTTTTTCCCTGTTCTATTAAGTCATTAATAGTTTTAATCGGGAAGTCATTTTTAATCAATAAAGATTTTATTTTGTCTATGTTTGTCGTGTGAAATTCATTGTCGCTTATTTCTAACACTCTATTAATAAAATTAGACGCTGTATTAATAATGGTCCTTTTTGGGTGTTTAGAGTAAAAATTTATTAACCTACCAGAAGCCATTGGTTTCTGATACCAATCTAATTTTATCAGGTTGTCTTTCTAATAAGAATACAGTCTAAATATGGTAACCTTCCTTCATTCTCCTTTTCCATTGTAAATTGTATTTGTCTGCTATCTATAATATTAACAGGCTATGCAATTTTTTGTTTCCGATGGTTTGTTCTACCGTTTTCTCCCGATTTTAACCATGCATATCTTATTTGAAAGGTATTTCTTTTTAGCTGTTCACCAGATTTACATATTTTAAAATTTTTTCCTTTATTTTGAGCAAATTGCATTTAAAATTGCTACTAACACATACATAAAATTATACATATGCTATGTGTGTATTTATTAAATTTGTTAATGTGTTTGTTAATGTTATCTTCATTCACAATAATAATAAACCAAAAAGTGTTGGTTTGTGAATTGGCTAAGTTGAAAAGTAAAGTTGCCTAGAAATTGCACTCGAATTTCGAGCGCTGGAATCTGCTAGTAATTATTTAGTGTGTTTCGTCAATATTGGCTGTTTTCACTATCGCAAATCAATCATCCACATATCTAGTTACTAATCTAAGCTTATCATCTAACTTTTCAAGCGTCACGTTTAATAACTCTTCCATAGCGATGTCTGCAATAATTGGTGATGCTGGAGATCCCATAGGCATTCCTTTCTTTTGTTCGTAGAAATATTCTTTGTAATTAAAATATCTGTTATCCTTTATAGAAAACGTGAGTAATTCCATAAAAATGTCTTTGGGATTTTTATAAATTTTTCCAGTATGTTCCATTTTCTTTCAATTGTCTTCAGTGCTAAATTTACCGGAAAAAGGGATATAACATCAAAAGATATTCATGTTTCGCCTACATGTATATGTGTCTTATTAATTTTATTTTTAAAATCTTTTGCGTCTTTTACGTTGTACATTCAATCCTGCGTTAAGTTCTTTAAAATATCTACTAAGTATTTGCATAATTCATATGATGGTGAATTAATCGACGAGCAGATTGGCCTTAAAGGAGTTCTATTTTTATGTATTTTTGGCAGGCCATATATCCTTGGTGATGCTGCTATTCTTGTTGTGAGTCGTTTCGTGCTTGTTAAGTCTATCAGGTTCATATTAAATAGGTTTTCAAACACACTGCGAAAACTGCGAAGGTAAAGACCATTTTATTGGAAGTTGTCCTGATTATTTGTACCTCGTCGTTTAGATTTTGTAAAAAGTCCAAATTTATGATGAACTGTTTTAGAAAGGGTCATATAATTGCAAAATGCTCATCGAAATTAAGTTGTCGTACCTGTAGAATTTCGCATCACACCTCTATGCAGAATCCTTACCCACAATTACAACATAACTTGCAATCTTTAACAAATCAACATCATTCGCCTTCGAATTCCTCGCATTACCATCATTTATCGTTTCAACGGCCACATTTATCGACTTCGCAGCAATCAGCATTACCAAAACCAACAAATGCAGCTTCAACTCATCAGACAACATATTCATCGTTTTTAACACGCAGTTGTCGGATGAATTTGCTTCCAACAGCTATTTTGTTCATCAGAAATTGCTTCGGTACTCTACAATTTGTTCCAGCTTTATTGGATTCCTGTTCAGAAGTCAATCTCATAACGCAAGAAACTGTCAATCGTCTTCGGTTAAAGCAAATAGAGCAATTCAAGAAATCGCTGGTATTTCCGATATTCGAACTCAACTCAAGTATATCGTACTTCCGATTTCGAATGGACTTCAACGTTTTCGGTGACAAAATCTATTTCTTCTCAACAACAGCTGAGAAAATCAATACAAATAACTGGAGCATTCCTGAAGGCCTTGTATTAGCGGACCCACAATTTTGTTTGCCTCAACATATTGATCTGCTAATAAGTTCCGAGATATTCTTTGACTTACTCCTTGATTGAAAGGTTTCTCTTGGAAATGGTCTTCCTTGTCTCGCCAACACTTCGCTCGGATAGATTGTTGGAGGGAAGGTTAACTCTCAACTTTCAGAGCGAGTGCTCTCATGCAACGTTCTAACAAAACAATCAGATTTGGACTCTTTGCTCAGAGCTTTCTGGGAAATCGAAGACTTCAGTCAAAACAAACCTATCATGACTGAAAAAGAGCAGCTATGTGAACAACATTTCGTTGAGAACACAGTGTTTCATTCCAATGGAAGGGTTCAGGTATGTTTCTATGAATGAAAATCTACGACAAATGTATTCTCATTTCATGGATGAATATATTAAACTTGGTCACATGTCAGCAGTTAGTTTTGATAACTTACACACATTTCGTAATTCAACACCATTCAGTCTACAAAGCTCAGAGTGATCTTCGAGGCGTCGTGCCGAACATCTAACAACATTTCGTTAAATGAATCATTAATGGTCGGCCCAACGATTCAACGATTTATCTTTTCGACTCAATAAATTAGCTTTGTCAGCTGATATTTGCAAAACGTATAGGCAATTCTTAGTAAAGGAGAAAGATCGCAACTTTTAGCTCATTCTGTGGAGAAGCAATATCAGTGATCCTATCACTTTATATCAGTTAAACACTGTGAAATATGGTAAAGCCGCCGCTCCTTTTCGCGCAATTAGAAGTTTGTTTTTTATAGCTGATTTTTACAAAAACGAATTCCTGATTGGTTCCGAAGTCCTCAAGCAGGATCTTTACGTTGATGACCTTCTCACGGGTGCAGATAACATTTTTCAGATTTCTTCCAAAAAATCTGAAATTACACAAGTTATAGAAAAGGCTGGGCTCCAACTGTCAAAGTGGCATTCAAATTATCCAACGATTGCAAATTGCAAAGGCGAAACGCACTTAAAAGCAAGTAATGAGTACATCACTAAAACCCTTGGTATGTCGTGGAAACCCCAAGAAGATCGCTTCTGTTTTCGTTTTGATTTAACCCCTGTCGGAGTTCCAACTAAGAGATCGGTTTTGTCAACTGTACCAAATATTTTTGATGTTCTTGGCTTATTAAGTCCCATCATATTTTCAGGAAAAATTTTAATTCAAGAAATGTGGAAACAAAATCTGCAGTGGGATGATTCATTAAACCAACGGTTGTCGTGTCGCTGGCAACAGATCGAACAAAGTTTTTCGTATATCAACAAAATTGAAGTTCCAAGATTTGTCAGACCCTCTCCAAAATCAAAATTTCAAATCCACGGATTCGCAGATGCGTCCCAACTAGCATATGGTTGCTGTTTTTGGTACGCGTAGCTTGTGAAACTGAGTTTAAATCAACTTTGCTTATAGCAAAATCGAAATCGTTCAACAATCTTTGCCGCTCCTGGAGCTTTGCGCCGCCTTATTGCTGTGCCGAACATGGGAAAAAATCAAGCTCAAATTTGAGCGTTTCACTTATCGCATTTTCTTTTGGTCAGATTCAAAAATCGTTTTAAATTGGCTCTCCAATTATTCAACATCTTACATAGGTTTTGTCGAAAATAGAGTGTCAAAAATTCACAATATATCTTGGAATCATGTCCCTTCAAAACAAAATCCTGCGGACGTGGTCTCGAGAGGGTGTCTGGCAAATGAATTGAATGATACAATTTGGTTTACCGGTCCTGAATTTCTTTTCAAAACTGAAGAGTTTTGGCCGAAACGTGGCATTATAAACGTGGAACTTCCCCAAGAGGAACTAAGAAAAACCATATTCAAAACAACTATAGTCGTCGAATCAATAATCAATCAATTAATTTCTCGTCAATCTTCATATCTTCGCATTCTTTGTATCATGGCTTATATTCATCGTGTTTTTGACACACAAAAACGAAACCTTTTCATAACTTCAGACGAGTTAAAATCAGCGTTCTGGAGAATTGTGTATCTTATGCAACAGTCAACATTTAAAGAAGACATTAATCTACTTAACAAAGGAGAAACACTAAAACCAAGTCTTCAAAAACTGTCTCCCTTTGTTGATGAGACACAGTGTTGTAACTCAACTTTAGCCATAATTCGAGTTGGTAGACGTCTGGCAAATTCACCACTACCGCATGACACCAAGTTTCCAGCAATTCTACCAAGAGATCACCTCTTTAAAACAATTATCGTCAGCTATCTTCACTGCAAACACTTATACGCTGGATCGAAAGCACTTCTGGGAATTCTGCGACAACAAGTCTGGGTAATCAACGCTGGAGATATCGTCAGAAAAGTGGTCTGAGTAGCGTTCATTGCTTCAAATATAATCCTCGATTGTTACAACAAATAATGGGTGATCTTCCTGCAGATCGCTTTAAGGCTCAACGTCCGTTTCTTATCTCAGGTGTAGATTTCTGTGGTCCCTTCTACACCTCTTATCGTGTAAGAGGGAAACAACCCTACAAAACTTATGTAGCTATTTTTGTTTTTTTGCGTCTAAGGCTATTTATATTGAACTGGTATCAGATCTGTCGACTAATACGTTTCTCTTATGTCTTAAAAGATTTATAGGTCGTCGTGGCATTCCGCAAAAGCTCTACTGTGACAATGCAACTAATTTCGTGGGTGCCGGCTCAAAACTTCAAGAGTTTAAACAAAGATTCTTCGATGTTCCGAACGTCAATGCGCTCATGCAGTATAGTGCAATTACTGGGTGGCATTTTTAGGTGTTGGATAGTCTTGAATTACCTTGAATTTGCTATCTCTGGAAGAATGCCTTTGTCTGTACATTTATGCCCTAAATAAGTCACCTCGTGACCAAAAAATTAGCACTTTTCTGGATGCAATTTAAGATTATATTTACGGCATGTTTCGAAAACATCTGTTAAATTTTTTAACATATGTTTTTCAGAACGACTTAATACAACCAAATCATCCATATACAGAAAAGCTTGTGCTGGTGATAGTCCAGCAAATGCTATGGTCATCATTCTCTGAAATGAATTTGGAGCTATTTTAAGCCCGTACGGTAAGCGTTTGAAACGAAATGAACCCTTATCCGTTGAGAATGATGTAATATCTCTTGATTCTTCTTCCTAATGTCAATGCACTCATGCAGTAAAGTGCAATTACTGGCTTTAAATTTTCGTTTATTCCCCTCCAACTCCCCATTTTGGCGGCCTTTGGGAGTCGGCGGTTAAGTCTACAAAAACGTTACTGATGAAAAAAATATGTCCCAAGCTGGCATTTCATATGGAGAATTTCAAACCATTCTTATCGAAGTGGAAGCCATTTTAAATTCTCGGCCATTAGCATCTAAATCTGACGACCCCAATAATGGTGAAGCTTTAATCCCAGTTTAAAATTTCATTTTTATTTTATCGGACAGCCGCTTGTGGGACCGTCTCGTTGTTCAATCTTTTATTTTCTGTCTTTTCAAATTAAACTTAAATTCTAACTTACGCTAGAATACAATTAAGCGTGTGGGTAAACATGCAAGCACAGCAGGTTCCCACATAGGTAAATAATTAACTAAACATAAATATATTATATTACAGTTTGAGAAATAAATGTTTCTCACGCTAAAGTTCAGTAGGTGTGGATATCGTTGTTGTTATTTAAAATGGGTTAATGTTACCATTTAGTTACCGTACTGAAGGTATGGTAACTAAGACTTATCAAACACACTACACCTCGCTTTTTCAGAAAAAGAATTATCAGTGATCAATTGATCGTTCTTTAATATTATTATTTATTTATATTTTGTAAATAAATAATCGAGCTCGAGGTCTTGGTTTTTATTAAAATATTTAATATTTATTTATTTCCAATATTTCGGTTCTCCTTGGAAACCATCATCAGGGGGGGAGTCTACGACACAAAAACATAAAGGTGTATAAGTACATATAAGTGTATAATTACAAGAGAAATAATAATGATCACAAACAAAAATATATAAAAGTACAATAAAAATAATAACAACACACAACCTAACAACAAAACAATATTTCTTACATTTAATGTTTATCACAAAAAACTTAAAAACATAAACTAGTGTTCTGCTTTCTTCATCGTCTGATTAAATACTAAATTATTGCACTATTTTCTCTTGTTCACTAGGTGGCGATATGTCTGAGCACAGATTTCGGTATCTCTCCTGTAATTTATTTGTTGTTGTTTCTTTATGTTTATTATATTCAACATCTCCAGCATGTATCGTTTTTTGTAATTGTTTTCACTATGCAGCACTTGTACATTCTCCAAGTTAGGAGAGTGTTTTTTGTCTGCACAGAAGGTTGCCAACGCTGTTTTTTGTACAAAATGTGGGGATCTTGTTTTTTGATCCGACTTATGGGCAGCTAATCTCGTTTTTAATTTATTCTTCGTAGTGCCTACGTATACTTTATTGCACATTTCCATATCATTTCCGCTACATGGTATTTTATAAATAACATTCGACTTGTCCAATTTATGTACTCTATCTTTGGTTTTACTATATAATTTTGCCATATTGTTGTCAGTTTTGTGGGCAATCTTATAATTATATTTATTATATAAGCCCGACTTCTCAAATCTTTCTGATAACTCTGGGATATATGTTATAGATTTGTATATTTTTATATCTTGTGGTTTGTTAGCATTGTTATTACTACATTTTCCGTAGTCCTTGTAGTGTGTTTGATAAGTCATTGTTACCATACCTTCAGTACGGTAACCAAAGGTAACTTTAAACCTTATTTATAAATGAATGACAATATCCACACTCACTAAACTTAAGCGTGGGAATTTGTATTCTCACTGTTTTAGTTTTATATATTTACGTGTGAACTTGCTGACTATGCAAGTTCACACTCATAAGTAATTACCTGTGTGAGAACCACTGCGTGTGTATGTTTTCACACATAGTTGTAAGTTAGAATTAATTATTGTATATGTATGTGTACGCGTGCATGATGATTATGTGTACGCGTATGATAAGTTAGGCCAAGAAGTTTTTAAGAAAATAAAATAAAAGCAGTTGAAAACAATCGCTCACAAGAGGAACAACAATATATTTTGATTTTATTAATTAAAGTAAATATAAAACATATAATATGGCGATCCTGCCAGGAGAAAAAAAACAAAACACATTTTAACAAAACAAAACAAACAAACAATTCTATAAAAACATAAATAAACTCAAAAAATATGGAAACTTAACAGTGAGAATTAAATGCCTACAACAAAAACAACAAAAAGCGATTTAAAAATCAAAAAATTAAAAAAAAAAAAAAAAAAAAATGCTTTAAATTTTTTTTTTCAATATTATTTTTTTAAAACTACCAAAGAAAGAAACCCATTTTTATTACATAAATTAAACGAAAAAAAAAATAATTGAATCCCTGCTTGTTGATTAAGTGATAGCTGATAAAAATTAATGTTAAATACAAAATGAACTTCCTAGTGCTAAAAATATATACAAAAATTAAATTAATAAAATAAGAAAGGAAGAGAAGAAATGAAAATCAATGTGGCCAAAGAAGCAAGAAACAGGTGTGGCCGATACACCTGCAACGTACAAGATGAAGCGACAACAACAGCAACTATAACAGCAACATCAACATCAACAATAACAGCAGCTGCAACAATCCACAACACCAACAGCGATAAACATAAAACATCGTAAGCGTTATTAATATAAAATTTAAATATTTTAAATAATTAGATGCATTACAATTGTAATCTTTTAAACATTTATATCGACCTTGAACATGTTATTAGATGTATACATATAAAAATCGCACAATAATTATATATATAAAAGCCAGTTGGTAATAATACCTACATATATGGTACTACTATTCTGTTCTTTATATTTTGTAATCTACATAATGTTGGATATACAATTTTTGATATTTATATTGCATGAAAATCTACTTTATTAGTTTAACAGAAAGAAAAAAAAAAAAAAATTGGAGAGAATATTTATTTTAATACCATTTTATTAATACAAAATAATCAATGGAAATATACTAAGAATATGTTATGAAAACATACTCTGATTTAAAATCATATATAATTTAATTTTATTCCAAAGCGGAAAGCTCATCCACAGGATGACCTAGGCTATTTTTTTATATAATGTATAATTTAGAAAGTACCTCGACCATACAGTAAGGGAAAAGGATCTTAAATTCATTTTATTTTTATGGACAAATTGATTGTGTTTTGGGATATTCGGACATACCCTTTTGGATCAGTTTTATTTACTTAAATAGAGAAAATAATATATTTTATTATCGGAAAGACCGAGTCGAAACTCGAAAAACCCAACGCTAATGTCATAACCAACGTTGAGGTTGTCGACCACACAAATCAATTGGATTCCTTGTGGTACCTCACATTGTGTCTAGTATTGGTAAGCGTGGCCAATTTATTACTGAAATTATATGTGCTCCACAAAAGATCTCTCCGTAAGAGGTATATGAGCAGAGGCGACAACCTTGATAAGGTTTAGACACGGCATTGCGAAAATCTCTGGGTAATTTTTTTAATAAAGATATCCTGGGCAATATTTCGAACATATTAGAAATAACATTGAGTGACAGATCTTAATATATTTGCTTTGAAATGGAAAATTTGGTATTGGTTTTAATTACCTGCTTTTGAGAATTGGCATTAATTGCCAATATTATTGATAATTGAACATTGCGGCATATTGTGCCAGATAATTATTTATGAAAGGCAAAAATTTCATAATAATTTTATTGAATGAATTTGTTGGAATTAAAGTATAGTGAATGAATAAAATTATCTTTGGCATACAGTGCCATAGAATCACTATAGTGGAATTATTCACTTGAACAGATTTTTTTTTTTATCTCTTCTCAAAATTTTTTTTTTGGGCATAAATTGCCAATATAGCAAAAATTTTATCGGATATACTCTTAAATACCTTACGATTTTTAAATGATTTTTGGAAATTCTTTGATTAGTATGCGAATATTTTGGCACCTAGTGATTTTGAATGTTTGGCATTACGGGCCAATACAATAAATTGACATTATATTTCTTTTTCAATGGGGAAATTTTAGTAACCTTTTATGACATTTCCCCATAGTCTCCCAAATTGTTTCAATTTTGATGTCTTACATAAACGCACAATTTTCCCCTAGATAAATTGTCATAATTTTGGCTAAAGGTTGACCCTGATTTTATGGACTGGCAAGCGATACTCGACCAATGTAGGATCATAAGGGAAGAATTTGACAAATCCCATAAATGCCTCAATACTGATAGGCCTACCAAGGAGGAAACAGTTGAGAAACATCTAAAGAACCTCCACTTACGACTTGAGGAAATAAGAGTCTTATTAAACGTTAATTATCAGCGCCTAACATCCGCTCATAAGGTTGCGGCAGAGGGTTTTTTCATTGACCTAAGAGGTAAGCTGATTGGCGTAGCGTCCCGCAGGGGTATTGAGGTGAACTTGCCCGACTCATTACATGAGAGGATAGAATTTGGGGAGGATAAGGAACAACTGACAGTACAATTGGGGGAAAACAGCGACAAAATGCCACAAACAGCATCAGAATTTTTAAGAACAGCTTCCAGGATCATACCTGATTTCGATGGTAGGGCAGAGAACCTACAAAGTTTCTTAGATGCCCTGACACTTGTCGATTTGATCGCTGAAGGTCAAGATGCGGTAGCCGTCAATCTGGTAAAAACCAAATTGAAGGGAACAGCTCGTACCCTTATAGAGGGTAATGAAGCAAATTTGGCCGGCATAATTGCAAGATTAAGGTCAACAGTCAAGGGTGAATCCGTTGAAGTCCTATCAGCGAGATTAATGAACCTGAAACAAGGTGATAAGTCACCAAATGATTATACAAAAGAAAAGAAGACCTGGCAAAAAGGCTGCAAAGCGCCTATATAACGGACGGATTAACGACCACATTAGCCGAAAAATATACCACAAATATAGCTGTCAAAGCAATGACGAGGAGCTGCACTAATGAAAGAGTGGGCCTCGTAATGGAGGCTGGTCAATTTAGCACCCTTAACGATGCTATGGCCAAATTCATAAACAGCTCTACAGATGCGGCCAAAAATAATACAGTAATGTATTATAATAATGGTAGAAACGCAAACCGGTACCAAAGGCGTGGGCGACCCAACGGAAATTTCCGGGGACGCGGAAATGGAACAGTTTACCATAACCGCAATAATCAGGTCAATAATAGGAATGATTATGTCCAGGGCGGAAATAACGGTAGACAATACAATCGCCGTGGCAATAACAGGGGTTACAACAATAGTAACAACAATGGCTATAGACGAATTAATGTCAGGCCAATACACATTGAAGAGGAAAACGACCAAACCCCAAGTACTCATTAAGCAATGACACTACAAACGGTAGAATCTTGAATATAAATTTAGGTCTAGCGTCATACATTTCATTATCGTCAAAATTCAGTAATAATAGTTCAACATATTTAGTTGATACAGGTGCGGACATATCGATAATTTAAAATGGACAAATAGAAACAGGAAGAATAAACGCAAATCAGACCACTAGCCTACACGGCATTGGGAGTGGCACGATTTATACAAAAGGGAAAATTGAAACTGATCTTATATTCAATAACCTACTAATAAAACATGATTTCCATGTAGTAGATGATAATTTTCCAATTCCATCCGATGGAATACTTGGACTAGATTTTATTAAAAACTACAACTGTGTATTGGAATAGGGAATAGATCAAAATAGGATGGTATTAAGACCAGACGATTTCCCCGAAACCATATGTATACCAATGCGTGAATCTCCAAATATTAACATAGTATCATTACCAGCGAGATCAGAGGTAATTAGGAAAATAAATATAAAATGTCCAAAAGGAGATGTATTTATCCCAAACCAGACACTTCAAGAAGGGATATACATAGCCAATACGATTTCGAGCTGTAAGCAATCGTTTGTTAGAATAATTAACACAACTAACAAAGACGTCACTATTTCAGGTTTTGAAGTCCAAACTGAAAGTTTGAATAATTATGAAATAGCAATGGCAACCGAAAGCCAAGATAGCGAAAAAAAGTTATCGCAAAAATTCCCAAAATTCGTTGAAAATGAACTAAAAGAACTATGTAGAGAATATATAGATGTATTCGCACTTGAAACTGAGAGAATCTCAGTGAATAATTTTTATAGGCAAAAGTTGCGTTTAAAGGACAACGATCCTACTTATATTAAGAATTATAGAATACCGCATACCCATAAGGAGAAAATTACAAAACAAGTAGACAAGTTGATACAAGATGGCATTGTAGAGCCATCAGCTTCAGAATTTAATAGCCCAATTTTACTAGTACCAAAAAAATCTATAGCCGGAAGTGAAGGGAAAAGATGGAGGTTGGTAGTAGACTATAGGGTAGTCAATAAAAAATTAATTGCAGATAAATTTCCATTACCAAGAATAGATGATATTCTCGACCAACTTGGTCGAACCAAATATTCTTCTTGCCTTGATTTAACATCCGGATTTCATCAAATTGAATTAGATGAAGAATCCAGAGATATTACATCATTCTCAACGGATAAGGGTTCATTTCGTTTTAAACGCTTACCGTACGGGCTTAAAATAGCTCCAAATTCATTTCAGAGAATGATGACCATAGCATTTGCTGGACTATCACCAGCACAAGCTTTTCTGTATATGGATGATTTGGTTGTATTAGGTCGTTCTGAAAAGCATATGTTAAAAAATTTAACAAATGTTTTCGAAACATGCCGTAAATATAATCTTAAATTGCATCCAGAAAAGTGCTAATTTTTTGGTCACGAGGTGACTTATTTAGGTCATAAATGTACAAACAAAGGCATTCTTCCAGACGATAGCAAATTCAAGATAATTCAAGACTATCCAACACCTAAAAATGCCGATGAAACTAAACGATTTGTTGCATTTTGCAATTATTATAGACGTTTTGTTCCAAATTTTGCGGAACACGCTCGCCTTTTAACGAGGCTATGTAGGAAAAATGTAAAATTCGAGTGGAGCGAAGACTGCGAAAAAGCATTCGAATATTTAAAGGATTCATTAATGAGTCCAAGGATACTGCAATATCCAAATTTTAATGAAAAATTTTGCATTACAACCGATGCAAGCAAATATGCATGCGGTGCCGTACTAAGCCAAGAGTACGACGGGCTACAACTCCCTATAGCATATGCTTCAAGGTCATTCACCAAAGGTGAATCAAATAAGTCTACTATCGAACAAGAACTAGCGGCTATACACTGGGCAATTACGTATTTCAGACCATATATTTATGGCACTAAATTCATTGTAAGAAGTGATCATCGACCACTGTCATACTTGTTTTCAATGAAGAACCCTTCTTCAAAATTGACGCGAATGAGGTTAGAATTAGAAGAATATGATTTTACCGTAGAGTACTTGAGGGGAAAAGATAACCACGCTGCAGATGCTTTATCTAGAATAGACTTCAATGACATAAAGAATATAAGAAATGTCTATATGGTAAAGACAAGATCGAGATCTAAGGCAGCGATGGGAACAAAGACAAAGAAAAAAAATAATAGTATAACGGAAACTCCAAAGATATATGAAACATTGACCATAAAGGAGGTCAGGAAAATAGTTCGCCTAAAGTTTGACCTACAAGGTAGAACACTAAGGTGTTACCTTAGAAAAGGAAAAACAACTTTAGAAAAAATAATTATTAATGACCTTGTTGTTAATGGGAAAATTGATTTAGGTCAATTCTTCTCTAGGTTGGAAAATATAACCGACAATAAAGGCATTGATAAATTGCAACTCACATTAGATGATGAGATATTTAAAGGGATCCCAATTAATGAATTTAAGAGTACAGCGAACAAAGAACTCAAAAATTAATAATAGCGTTAACGCCAAGAAGAATTAAAATAACTGCTGACGAGCAGAAACATGAAATATTGGAGAAGTATCACAACGATCCGTTATACGGCGGTCATCCGGGAATAGCAAGGATGACGGCAAAATTAAGCGAAAAATATTTCTGGAACGGAATGTCTAGAGACATCCGTAATTACATAAGGAAATGTAAACAGTGCCAGACTAATAAGACACAACCTAAAACAAAGGAACCAATGACAATAACAGAGACGCCAGCCCGGGCATTTGACATCATTGTTATAGACACAATTGGACCTTTTATAAGATCAAATAATGGCAGCGAATACGCTGTAACCATTATATGCGACCTGACTAAATACTTAGTCACTATACCTATTCCTGATAAGCAGGCAAAGACCGTTGCTAAAGCAATTTTTGAAAATTTTATTTTAATTTATGGTCCTATGCATAGGATTCTAACTGATATGGGAACTGAATACAAAAATCAGACCCTGCAAGAACTTTGTCAGCTGTTGAACATTGAGTATGTCACATCAACAGCTTACCATCACCAAACTCTGGGTACAATAGAAAGATCTCACAGAACATTCAATGAGTATGTTAGGTCATATATTTCATTGAATAGAACAGATTGGGATGAGTGGCTAAAATACTTCACGTATTGCTTCAATACGACGCCATCCACTGTTCATGGTTATTGTCCATATGAGTTGGTGTTTGCTAAGAGCAGTCCTGATCTAAAATTTCTTAATTCGAATGTAGTAGACCCACTGTATAACATAGAAGCATATGAGAAAGAAGTAAAGTATAGACTTCAGCAGGCGCAACAGCGCGCCAAAAGCTTATTGGATAATGAAAAGGTTAACAGTAAGTCACAATACGACAGGGTTACAAGACCAATTGATATTCGAATAGGAGATTTAGTCCTGACGGAAAACAGTGCAGGTCATAAATTGGATAAGTTATTTAAAGGCCCATACTCAGTTAGGGAAATCGACAATTTAGGCAACTGCACATTATCCATAAGCGATAATAAAACGGTCAAGGTACATAGGAATAGACTAAGAAAATTTTGTAAATAATGTAAATGATTATATACATATAAACTAAACTAAAATCTAGATGAACATTTTTATATAGTTTTGAAAAAAAAAGATAAATATTTGAACTAAAATATAAAATATAATTAATTAAACAATTAAACAATTAAACAATGAGATTAATTAAATAAAACCATATATAGAACCTAACACCTTAATTTAACCTTCCTTAATTACAAATTTTATAACTATAAATTTTAAATTTATCTTTAGTTTACGGAAATTTTTTTAGTCATTTATTGTTCGGTTTTTTTAATAATAATAATAATAAAAAAAATTAAAATAACATAATATAGTTTTTTTTTTTTTTAACATTAAAATTAAAATTTAAATAAAAACAATTAATTAAAAATACATTAATATTGATAATGTCAATTTTTTATTTAATTTTGTAAAATTGTAAATAAAATTCTTTAAATTGTAATTAAAATCATAATTAATTAAATCAAAAATCTCAATTTAAGAAAGTATAAATTTAAAATTTAAAATGTATAAACTAAATAATAATTTGAGATAAAATTTAAAATCAAAATTTTTTTTGCAGACGATTGACTGGCCAGCAATCGTTTGCAAAAGAAATTTGTAATTAGAATTAGTTAATGTAAACAAAATTCAGAATTCAATTCAGAATACATACAATAAATATCAAATCACACAATAAATTAAATTAAATTAAATTTGTAATTAGAATTAGTAATGTACACAAAATTCAGATTTCAATTCAGAATACATACAATAAATTTCAAATCATACAATAAATTAAATTAAATTACATATTCAAAACTAAACTTAAATTAAAATTAAAATTAAACTTTACTTTAAAGTTAAAAATAAAACACATATAATCATTTTATTAAATTCTAAAATAATTGTTACAATTATCAAAAAAAAAAAAAAATAAAAATTGTTATTTGTAACGCTATATATATATTTTTCTAAAAAAAGGTGGAGCAGAGCCTACAATAAATTAAAATAAGGAAAAGAAAAGGAGAAAAATATATAGATAAAATTTTTTCATATAACAATAAATTTGAATAATAACTTTAATTAACACAATAATATTAAAGAATGGTCAATCGATAATTGATCATTCTTTTTCTGAAAAAGGGAGGTGTAGTGTGTTTGATAAGTCATTGTTACCATACCTTCAGTACGGTAACCAAAGGTAACTTTAAACCTTATTTATAAATGAATGACAATATCCACACTCACTAAACTTAAGCGTGGGAATTTGAATTCTCACTGCTTTAGTTTTATATATTTACGTGTGAACTTGATGACTATGCAAGTTCACACTCATAAGTAATTACCTGTGTGAGAACCACTGCGTGTGTATGTTTTCACACATAGTTGTAAGTTAGAATTAATTATTGTATATGTATGTGTACGCGTGCATGATGATTATGTGTACGCGTATGATAAGTTAGGCCAAGAAGTTTTTAAGAAAATAAAATAAAAGCAGTTGAAAACAATCGCTCACAAGAGGAACAACAGTATCTTTTGATTTTATTAATTAAAGTAAATATAAAACATATAATATCCTTAATTAATTTATTTATCAGTTTTGCTGGAAAGTTATTCTCCGATAGAATATCTTTTATCTTTTTTATATTTATATAGTGAAATTCAACGTCGCTTAAATTTAAAACTCTTTTTATCAAATTGTTAGCCGTGTTAATAATAATTTTCTTTGGGTGTTTAGAGTAAAAATTAATTATTCTACCCGAGGCAGTGGGTTTCTGGTACCAGTCAACGTTTAGAGTGTTGTTATTTCTTATAACTACTGTGTCCAAATATGGAAGTTTGGTATTGCACTCATTTTCCATTGTGAACTTAATGTTAGGGTGAAAATTATTCAGATTCGTCATTACTTCTTCTATTGCACATTCTTCGATTACACAAAATAGGTCGTCCACATATTTCGTTATCAATTTAGGTTTTTTAGTCAAGTTTCCAATACAGGTGTCCAAAAGTTTTTCCATGACAATGTCTGCCACTATCGGCGACGCCGGCGAGCCCATGGGAAGGCCTTTCTTCTGCATATACAGCTTATTGTCATACTGAAAGTATCGATTATCTTTAATACAAAAGTTTAAAATATTGAAAAATTGCTTTTTAGTCATCTCCGTGTTGTTTGAAATTTCTTCCCATTTTTCTTCAATAATTTTTAAAGCAAAATCAACCGGAATGCTCGGAAACAATGAAACTACGTCAAATGATATTAATTTTTCATCGTCCACTGTTGTAATATTCTTAACCTTATTCCTAAATTGCATATAATCCCTAACATTATAAACTGAATCTTCAGTAATCTTTGTTAAAATTCCCACAATATATTTACATAATTGGCTGGCTGGTGCATTTATGCTTGAACATATCGGTCTTAATGGGTATCCTTCTTTATGGATCTTTGGAAGACCATATATTCTGGGAGCAATGGCCACGTCATTTTTCAGTCTTCTCTTCTCAGTTTCCGTTATTATCTTACTCTTAAACAAATCCTCCACCATCTCGTTATTTCGTTTTTGTAAATAGTTCGTTGGATCTTTTGTCAACCTCTGATACGTCATCATATCTCCTATAATTTGTTTCATTCGGATGTTGTAGTCTTCTCTTTCCATAGCCACCGTAACATTTCCCTTGTCTGCGTTCACGATTAAAATGTTTTTATTGTTCTTCAAAAACTTTTCAGAGTTTTTTATTGCCGCTATGGTGAATTTGTCTCTATTATCTAATTTCATTTTGTTCATGTGATTGTCTATAATTGATGTGAATTTTGTCCTGGCCATTTCCTGTTCTTCTCTGTCTTGTATTGTTTGTATACAATCCTCTCCGTCCGCTATGTATTTAAGCATAGGGAATTCTGTTTTATTTTTTTTTTTTGTACAGGGAGAGCGTGACAAAATCCATTGAACATCCTCCGGAATATTAGTGGCTGTTTTGTTGACAAACCACTTTTTATTGAGTTTTATATCTAGTTCCCTTTTCTGAGTTTCTTTTCACTTTTCAAATTTTAATCTGTGTATATTCTTAATTTTGTTATAATCGACAGCCACTAATATTCCGGAGGATGTTCAATGGATTTTGTCACTAGGGAAGAAGCACGCTCTCCCTGTACAAAAAAAAAACAGAATTCCCTATGCTTAAATACATAGCGTAAATATATTGTGGGAATTTTAAAAAAGATTACTGAAGATTCAGTTTATAATGTTAGGGATTCTATGCAATTTAGGAATAAGGTTAAGAATATTACAACAGTGGACGATGAAAAATTAATATCATTTGACGTAGTTTCATTGTTTCCGAGCATTCCGGTTGATTTTGCTTTAAAAATTATTGAAGAAAAATGGGAAGAAATTTCAAAAAACACGGAGATGACTTAAAAGCAATTTTTCAACATTTTAAAGTTTTGTATTAAAGATAATCGATATTTTCAGTATGACAATAAGCTGTATATGCAGAAGAAAGGCCTTCCCATGGGCTCGCCGGCGTCGCCGATAGTGGCAGACATTGTCATGGAAAAACTTTTGGACACCTGTATTGGAAACTTGACTAAAAAACCTAAATTGATAACGAAATATGTGGACGACCTATTTTGTGTAATCGAAGAATGTGCAATAGCAGAAGTAATGACGAATCTGAATAATTTTCACCCTAACATTAAGTTCACAATGGAAAATGAGTGCAATACCAAACTTCCATATTTGGACACAGTAGTTATAAGAAATAAAAACACTCTAAACGTTGACTGGTACCAGAAACCCACTGCCTCGGGTAGAATAATTAATTTTTACTCTAAACACCCAAAGAAGATTATTATTAACACGGCTAACAATTTGATAAAAAGAGTTTTAAATTTAAGCGACGTTGAATTTCACTATATAAATATAAAAAAGATAAAAGATATTCTATCGGAGAATAACTTTCCAGCAAAACTGATAAATAAATTAATTAAGGACTACGGAAAATGTAGTAATAACAATGCTAACAAACCACAAGATATAAAAATATACAAATCTATAACATATATCCCAGAGTTATCAGAAAGATTTGAGAAGTCGGGCTTATATAATAAATATAATTATAAGATTGCCCACAAAACTGACAACAATATGGCAAAATTATATAGTAAAACCAAAGATAGAGTACATAAATTGGACAAGCCGAATGTTATTTATAAAATACCATGTAGCGGAAATGATATGGAAATGTGCAATAAAGTATACGTAGGCACTACGAAGAATAAATTAAAAACGAGATTAGCTGCCCATAAGTCGGATCAAAAAACAAGATCCCCACATTTTGTACAAAAAACAGCGTTGGCAACCTTCTGTGCAGACAAAAAACACTCTCCTAACTTGGAGAATGTACAAGTGCTGCATAGTGAAAACAATTACAAAAAACGATACATGCTGGAGATGTTGAATATAATAAACATAAAGAAACAACAACAAATAAATTACAGGAGAGATACCGAAATCTGTGCTCAGACATATCGCCACCTAGTGAACAAGAGAAAATAGTGCAATAATTTAGTATTTAATCAGACGATGAAGAAAGCAGAACACTAGTTTATGTTTTTAAGTTTTTTGTGATAAACATTAAATGTAAGAAATATTGTTTTGTTGTTAGGTTGTGTGTTGTTATTATTTTTATTGTACTTTTATATATTTTTGTTTGTGATCATTATTATTTCTCTTGTAATTATACACTTATATGTACTTATACACCTTTATGTTTTTGTGTCGTAGACTCCCCCCCTGATGATGGTTTTCAAGGAGAACCGAAATATTGGAAATAAATAAATATTAAATATTTTAATAAAAACCAAGACCTCGAGCTCGATTATTTATTTACAAAATATATTTAACAAAAGGTCGAAATAAAAATCTAAATATTAGTTATTATTTATTTATTTTATACTTAAAGTTAATTAAGTCTAAACAAAATTATTTAAAAATTTTATGATTGTTTGTTCATTCTTTAATATTATTATTTATTTATTTTATACGTAAAGGTAATTTAGTCTAAACAAAATTATTTAAAATTTTTATGGCTGTTCATGGTTTGGTTGTTTTCCTTCTCCTTTTTAAGACAATCATAATATTTTTTTTTTAAATTTTAAATTTTGTTTTTATTATTCAAATATCAGTTAATTTTTATTTATTGATGTTATAAGTAGTCTAATTCTTATATTTAGTTTGATGTATTTAATTTAATTACTTTAATTGTTTAATTTCTATATATTTACTATATCTAATTCTTTTAATTTTTACTAAATTTCCTTAGCCTATTCCTATGTACCTTGACCGTTTTACCGTCGTCTAGCGATAATATGCAATATCCCGAATTGTCAATTTCCTTAACTGTATATGGGCCCTGTTCTCTAATAGAACTAAACCTCCTAAGTGAACATCGATTGATCTCGTATCCCTGTCATAATATGACTTACTGTTAACTTTGTTGATTTCTATCATACTTATGGCGCGCTGTTGTACCTGTTGAAGCCTATACTTTACTTCTTTCTCATATGCTTCTATGTTATACAGTGGGTCTACTACATCCGAATCAAGAAATTTTAGATCAGGAGTGTTCTTGCCAAAGACCAACTCATATGGACAATAACCATGAACAGTGGATGGTGTCGTATTGAAGCAATACATTAAGTATTTCAACCACTCGTCCCAATCTGTTCTGTTCAATGAAAAGTATGACCGAACATACTCATTGAATGTTCTGTGAGATCTTTCTATTGTACCTAGAGTTTGGTGATGGTAAGCTGTTGATGTGACATACTCAATGTTCAACAGCTGACAAAGTTGCTGCAGGGTCTGACTTTTGTATTCAGTTCCCATATCAGTTAGAATCCTACGCATAGGACCATAAATTAAAATAAAATTTTCAAAAATTGCTTTAGCCACGGTCTTTGCCTGCTTATCAGGAATAGGTATAGTGACTAAGTTTTTAGCCAGGTCGCATATAATGGTTACAGCGTATTCACTGCCATTATTTGATCTGATATAAGGTCCAATTGTGTCTATAACAATGATGTCAAATGCCTGGGCTGGCATCTCTGTTATTATCATTGGTTCCTTTGTGATTAATAGTCTGGCATTGTTTACATTTCTTTATGTAATTACGGATGTCTCCAGACATTCCGTTCCAAAAATATTTTTCTCTCAATTTTGCCGTCATCCTTGCTATTCCTGGATGACCGCCATATAACGGATCGTTGTGATATTTCTCCAATATTTCATTTTTCTGCTCGTTATCAGTTATTCTAATTCTCCTTGGCGTTAACGCTATTATCAAGTTCTTTAATTCTCTGTTCGCTATGCTTTTAAATTCATTAATTGGGATCTCTTTAAATATTTCATCATCTAATGTAAGTTGCAACTTTTCAATGCCTTTATTGTCGGTTATATTTTCCAACCTAGAGAAGAATTGACCTAAATCAATTTTCCCATTAACAACAAGGTCATTTATATTTATTTTTTCTAAGTTGTTTTTGCTTTTCTAAGGTAACACCTCAGTGTTCTACCTTTTAGGTCAAACTTTAAGCGAACTATTTTTCTGACCTTTATTGTCAATGTTTCATATATTTTTGGAGTTTCCGTTATACTATTATCTTTTTCTTTAGACTTTGTTCCCATCGCTGCCCTGCATCTCGATCTTGTCGTTACCATATAGACATTTCTTATGTTCTTTATATCATTGAAGTCTATTCGAGATAAAGCGTCTGCAGCGTTGTTATCTTTTCCCCTCAAGTACTCTACGTAAAATCATATTCTTCTAATTCAAACCTCATTCGCATCAACTTTGAAGACGGGTTTTTCACTGAAAACAAGTATGACAGTGGTGTATGATCGCTGCTTACCCTGAATTTTTTGCCATAAATATATGGTCTGAAATAAGTAATTGCCCAGTGTATAGCCGCTAGTTCCTGTTCTTTAGTAGATATATTTGATTCACCTTTAGTGAATGACCTTGAAGCGTATGCTATAGAAAGTTGTAGCCCGTCGTACTCTTGGCTTAGTACGGCACCGCATGCACATTTGCTTGCATCAGTTGTAATACAAAATTTTTCACTAAAATTGGGATATTGCAGGATCCTTGGGCTCATTAATGAATCCTTTAAATATTCGAATGCTTTCTCACAGTTCTCGCTCCATTCGAATTTTAAATTTTTTTTACATAACCTCGTTAAGAGGCGAGCGTGTTCCGCAAAATTAAGAATAAAACGTCGATAGTAATTGCAAAATGCAACAAATCGTTTTGTTTCATCGGCATTTTTAGGTGTTGGATAGTCTTGAATTACCTTGAATTTGCTAGCGTCTGGAAGAATGCCTTTGTCTGTACATTTATGCCCTAAATAAGTCACCTCGTGACCAAAAAATGAGCACTTTTCTGGATGCAATTTAAGATTATATTTACGGCATGTTTCGAAAACATCTGTTAAATTTTTTAAAGTATGCTTTTCAGAACGACCTAATACAACCAAATCATCCATATTGTTGTAAAATTAGATTCGAAACCGTTGTAGACTTCGGATATACTTCTTCTGGGTATCAAAATAAAACTGCTTCTTATTTGGTTGAATGTAAATTTATATCTGATTTTATTTACAAGAAATTTGCTTCTTATATACTTATTTTTACATTGATTTCTTATCGCTAAATTTGAGTACTTATAACTACATTCAAATTTTATCCATAGCATATTTGTGCCATGTAAGCAATTAGTGAGTGACCCAATTCGAATAGAATTCCTCACATGTCGCTATTGTTTACATATTCATATTTGCCATAAATTCAAATGGTCAAACATAAAGATCGAATTCAATCAATGTAAACAGATTCGCAACAATGTAAGCTTATCGCAATGTTGCCGATAGCTTGAAACAAATATGTACAGTGTGTGTGTGTGTGTGTATGAACAATTTGTGTTTGTTCTTTTACACTGTGTCCATACACACTTCATATTGTGAGTACATGAATCATATCTTTAGTGTCTTTATACACCATGTCCATTCACTCACTACACCCTCACCGTTCAGAAGAATCATACAATTTTATGAGTAAACTTGGATGATTCTTTAATAAATAGACAGTGCTTAGTGTAACTTATGGAATAACTTAACTTGTGGACTTGAAATATTTAGGTTTATAAATTTTCTTTATTCTTTTATAATTTATATAATAATAAAATGTTGAGTACAAATTTATAATTGTGATGTGAAATAATGGATTCTATTTGTTTTACAAACTTATATTTAAATTTTATTTATTTTATTATTTTATAACGCTTCTCTTATGTTTAATTATTTAAATTTTTCTAACATTGTAAATATTATATTTTCATAATGTTTCGTTTTATATATTTAACATTTTATTTCAAATTTTCATAATGTAAAAGCAAAAAATTTTTTTTTTTATAATCTATATGTATTTAATATTCTAATTGCATATTTTTCATTTTATCAATATAATTTCTTATTGTATATATTTAGTAGGTTCTTATGTACTAGTTTAGTTTTATTGTCAATTTCTATTCTTACGTTTACGTTAGCCACACCAATGGTATGGTGGTTCGTTCTTTTTTCTATTACCTGCTTTTACTAAAACTAGGTCTCCCAATTTTATGTTTATGCTATTTATTTTGCCATATGAATTTTCCCTTCTCTTTAATTTCATCTTTTCTATTATTTTTCTAGCATTCTCTAAAGAGAACTTTAGTATAACTTTTAGTTCGTTAGCATAATTTTCAAAGTCATAAATTTGTCCATTACTGTTTTCTATATAGTCACCTGGAAAACTAGGCAGTTTACCGAAAATCAATTCAAAAGGCGAGTAATTTGTATCTATATGAGGTGCAGTATTGTAAGCGAATGCGCAATGCGGAACCCATGAGCACCAATCGTCTTCATTCACAAAAGAAAGAAAACATTCGTTCAAAACTCTGTGATTTCTTTCCACAGTTCCCAACGTTTCATGATGATATGGTGTTGAGAACTTTTGTTCTATTTTCAGTAGTTTACATATCTCTCTCAACAGCTGATTCTTGAATTCGGTGCCTCTGTCGGATTTCAGTACTTTAAACATTCCATACCTCAGAATTACGAGTGTGTTAAAACTTTGTTTTGGGGTATCTGTTATGCACAATGGTTCCTTTGTGTGCTTGATTTGTTTATTACTTTGACACAAATCACATGTTCTAATAAATTCTTTGACCATTTTTGACATGTCTTTCCATATATATTTTTGTTTTAATCGGATTATTGTTTTCCTTACTCCAAAATGCCCTCCGCATGGTGTGTTGTGATACATTTCTATTAATTTTCTTCTTTCTTCATTATTCTTGATCTTTTGAGGATTGCTGTATATTAATATTATGACGTCATTTATCTTACTTTTATTAATTAATTCTTTAATTTTCCCAAGGGTTATTCTTTTAAATATTTCGTCACTTCTTCCCAGTGCGAATTTTTCATATTTCATTGTTCTTAAAATAGATGGTAGTTTCTCCAACACTTTATCTAGATAACATGGATTTTCACTACATCTAACGCGCGTCTCATTGAAATTATTATATTCTTCAATGGTTATTATATTATCAGTATTCTCATTTTTCCTTCTATCAGTCGACTGTTTTCTAAATATAAATTTTATCTTTCTTGCATGGTTAATATCGTTTATTAATGTGCATTCCCATATGTTGAGGTGATCAGTCCCAATAGGAGATGCTTCATCCATATCCTCGTTTACAGCTTCATTTTGTACCTTATTTTCCTTTATTGTATCTTTTCTTTTCATTCCTCTTGTCATCACCAGCGTTTTCTTTATTGATTCATAAATAATTGGAGGTATCATGTCTTTCAATATATTAGAGTCTAATTGCACTCGTGATAATGCGTCTGCGTTTGTATTATTTGCTCCTTTTTTGTATACTATTTCAAAATCATAATCAGACAACTCGATGCGTATTCTCGTCAATTTAGAACTTGGATTCTTATGCGTGAACAGTAAAACCAGTGGACGATGATCCGTCACAACGATAAATTTTCTGCCATACAAATATGGTCTACAAAATTGTATGCCCCAATGGATTCCAAGCAACTCTTTTTCAATTACGGGCCTATTTTTTCATGCTTATTCAATGTTCGACTAGCAAATGATATTGGTCTGTCCTCACCAACTTCTCCCTGCGACAACACCGCTCCTAATGCAAAATCAGATGCATCCGTTGTCAGTATGAATGGTTTCTCAAAATCAGGGTATTGCAATACAGGCGGGCTAATTAGTTTCTGCTTTAGGTCTTCAAAAGCCTTTTGGCATTGCTTTGTCCACTCGAATTTATTGCCCTTCTTCAATAACTGATTCAGACAGGCTGCTATGTCAGCAAAATTTCCGATGAAACGCCTATAGTAATTGCAAAATGCCACAAATCTTCTTACGTCATCAGCATTTGCTGGAATTGGATATTTTGTTATAACCTCGAATTTTTCCGGGTCAGGTTTTATGCCATTGGGAGTTATCAAATGTCCCAGATATATCACCTCGTGTTTCAGAAAACAACATTTACTTGCGTTCAGTTTCAGATTGTACTTCTGTAATCTATCCAAAACTTTTATCAGATTTGCATTGTGATAGTTTAGGCTACATCCGAAGACTATTATATCGTCTACGTATAGGAAAGCTTCGGATTCTAGGCCTGATAATGCTATAGTTAACATTCGTTGAAAACTATTTGAAGATATTTTTAAACCAAAAGGTAATCTTGTATACTGATAGTGACCGTCGGGTGTTGAAAATGCCGTATATGGGCGTGATTGATGATCCAGTTCAATCTGGTGGAATGAACTCGTCATGTCCAGTGTGAGAAATATTTTGCTCTACCCAATTTATCCAAGACATCGTCCAAACGTGTCAATGGGAATTTGTCGTTCACTATTTTGTCATTGAGCTTTCTGAAATCGACCACTAATCTGCATTTCTTTAAATCAGTTTGTCCCTTTTTAGGAACGAGCAGTAGTGGTGCGTTTTATGGACTTATAGATGGTTCTATAATGTTGTCATTTAACAGTTTTCGCACCTGAGAATTTATCTCATTAGTTTGTGCTTGAGGCAGTCTATAATTTTTTATATATACGGGAGTTTCATCGTGCAGATCTATCGTCTGTGTATAGAAAATATTTGTTGTCAATTCTTCGTTCTCCATGTGGAAAATTGATTGGTATTTTCTTAAAATTTCTACTAACTCTGTGTTAGTATTATTTAGATTCAAATCGCATAACAATCTTTGAAAACGTTCATTTGTGTGTCTGTGCTTTCCATGTCTACTTGCAATTGAACATACTTCATAGTTTTTTAAAGGCACTGTTTCCACTTTAATGTTATCTATGGTTGTTGGTCTATCTGTCACGTTCAACAATTTTATTTGTTGGTTGCCCTTTTTTGGTATTATGATATTTGCCAAATATACACCTTTGATAATATCTCTATTCAAGACTACGCTGTCTTCTTTCACTTTTATGTTGACAGGTACTATGATCCGGCTTCTTGCAGGAATTCTTATTTGATTAATATCAAAAACATCATCGTGGATGGGTATCGTTATATTGTCGGTGTTAATATCATATGTCAACACATATTTATCATAGTCTATATTACATCGATATCTGGAAAGAAAATCTCTCCCCAGTATTCCATCAGTTTTTATTGGAAATTCATTTTCAACTAATTGTATCTTTTGTTGAATAATTTAGTTATCAAACTTTATTTTTAAATTCGTGGAACCTAAAGATCTTATTTGACCCTTCGATATTCCAGTTAAACAACAGCAATCATCTGGATCTTCTTGGTAGTTGTAAAGAAAACTCTCCTTACACAGCGAGACATCTGCTCCTGTGTCTATCAAAAATGTTAGTTTGTAATCTGTACCGATTAACTTTAATTTTACATAGTTTTTGAGATCCGATGATATACTAAATATTTTTGTTTCTCTTTCTAATTTATCACCGGAAATTCCTGCTGGGCAAATTCCGGTGCTTGGCCGTTTCCCTGGTTCTGTATCTGGTTTATATTGTAATTTCTTCTACCTTTGCCCCTAGAGCTTCTGGGAAATTGCTCACTCTACTCGCATCGATAGTTGACGCTACCTGTTGGCCTCGTAAGCCATTTTTAAAGACGTTAAAGGCTAGAACATTATTCATTCGAAATATTGCAGATCTGTCTGCTTCGCCAACCTCGCTTATTTGTATCTCGTTCAATTCACTAAAAAGGTTTTCTATCTTTTCGGCAAACCCTCTTCTTAGCATTTACAATTATATTCTCTAATCTTTTTATTATCAAATCCATATGAAAAATTTTCCATTTTATTTAATTTTTTGTTTTTAAATATTTTCTTTATTTATTTTATAGATCATCTTACAAACAAATTATAATTAAATTTGATCTTAATCAATTATTTATCATAGTAGTTGTATGCTTTTATTTATATATATATATTTCTATTTTATTTTATTTCATTTTTTTTTTTTTAGTTACAGTAGTTATATACCTATTCCGTATTTTGATAACATTCTACAAGTTTCTTCTTCCCTAGTAGTAGGTCTTATTACATGCTCTCTAGTGGGAGCTCTTTCCATACCTATATCTTTTCAAAACCATGTTAGCCATTTTAATTCCCTTTCTATTTCAATCTCCTCTTTTTCTTCAGCTTCTTTACGATATCTGTTCAAACTATCTCTTTTCTTATCCATTGGAATTGGTTTTCCTAATACGAAATGATAATTTTTATTTACATCAACAACAATAGGCCCAAATAGCTTAATAAAGGAAACTTTAAACCACATAATTAACACTTGGCCAAATAAAAACAACAAGATAATTTTTAATTATTTTTTTTTTGTTTCTTTTAATTTCCTTTTTTCTTTTCGAATCTAATTTCAAGTTTTTCTTTGTTTCCTGTATTTTCTTTTCCAAATCACTTCTCCTATTCTCATCTGTTTCATAGCTTAGTTCATTCTTTAAAACATTTAATCTTCTCTTCATGCGACTTCTATAATCGCCTCTATTTCTCTTTATTATAGATAAATCTACTTTTGGGATAATTGGTTGCCTGAGAATTTTCTCTGATGCTAAAACTTTTATCGGTTTTGGGCCTATATTTAAAATTTCTGGTTTTTCTATTTCTACCCTATCGTTGTTCTCATATTCCCTTAGCTGTTTCAACCACCTTTTTTCAGCTTCTTGTACTTTTTCCCATAATTTTTCAAGGGGTTCTTCTCTATCAAAATTATGCATTTCCTAGATTTATCCTAACCTGTTGTCTCCTAAGCTGTTTCTTAATATATTTCTTAAAATATCTAATGATAACTATTAAAGTAGTTCCAACGCAAATAAGAATTAAAACCTCTAAACTGATACTAACTGCAGTTGGAGCTCTTACTGTGGCCGTTACCACTTCGCTGATTTTATTTTGGGTGTTACCCATTAAAAAAATATAGATTATTCAAATGTTCTACCAAAAAAAATCTTACAATAAATTTTCCTCTTCTTTTTTTTTTGTAAATTCAAAAAAAAAAAATGTTCTTCTTTTTCTTCACAAATGTTAATTTTCACTTTTACATATTATAAATTTGTTTCTATAAAAATTCTTTTTATGATTTTCTTACATTTTCGAGTTACAGGAATTTCAATAATTTAAAAAAATTTTCTTTCTCCTTAAAAAAAATTCTCTGTGTGAATTTTTATAATTTTTCTTTATACACTTTTCATTATATGGATTTATTTCCATCACTTTCACAATTTATTTAAAAGTTCTACCAAATGTGCCCATGCACTTTTTGGATTTTTTTTTATACTAAAACTTATCTCCTCGGTATTTTTCGGCTTCTTCTTCCGGATATATTCCTCAGGATATATTATTCAGGATATTATTCAGGATATATTCCTCGCATGTTGTAAATTTAGGGTATATTCCTCAGGACTCGGTCTTTGATGTGTTGCATTGGCTGAGCAATTTTGTTCAAATTGCATGCCGTTGTAGACTTTGGATATACTTCTTCTGGGTATCAAAATAAAACTGTTTCTTACTTGGTTGAATGTAAATTTATATCTGATTTTATTTAAAAGAAATTTGCTTCTTATATACTAATTTTTACATTGATTTCTTATCGCTAAATTTGAGTACTTACAACTACATTCAAATTTTATCCATAGCATATTTGTGCCATGTAAGCAATTAGTGAGTGACCCAATTCGAATAGAATTCCTCACATGTCGCTATTGTTTACATATTCATATTTGCCATAAATTCAAATGGTCAAACATGAAGATCCAATTCAATCAATGTAAACAGATTCGCAACAATGTAAGCTTATCGCAATGTTGCCGATAGCTTGACACAAATATGTACAGTGTGTGTGTGTGTATGAACAATTTGTGTTTGTTCTTTTACACTGTGTCCATACACACTTCATATTGTGAGTACATGAATCATATCTTTAGTGTCTTTATACACCATGTCCATGCACTCACTACAATATACAGAAAAGCTTGTGCTGGTGATAGTCCAGCAAATGTTATGGTCATCATTCTCTGAAATGAATTTGGAGCTATTTTAAGTCCGTTGAGAATGATATAATATCTCTTGATTCTTCATCTAATTCAATTTGATGAAATCCAGATGTTAAATCAAGGCAAGAAAAATATTTGGTTCGACCAAGTTGTTCGATAATATCATCAATTCTTGGTAATGGAAATTTATCTGCAATTAATTTTTTATTGACTCCCCTATAGTCTACTACTAATCTCCACCTTTTCTTTTCACTCCCGGCTATGGATTTCTTTGGTACTAATAAAATTGGGCTATTAAATTCTGAAGCAGATGGCTCTACAATGCCATCTTGTATCAACTTGTCTACTTGATTTGTAATTTCCTCCTTATGGGTATGAGGTATTCTATAGTTTTTAATGTAAGTAGGATCGTTGTCCTCTAAACGCAACTTTTGCTTATAAAAATTATTCGCTGAGATTCTCTCAGTTTCAAGTGCGAAAACGTCTATATATTCTCTACACAGTTCTTTTAGTTAATTTTCAACGAACTTTGGGAATTTTTTCGATAATTTTTCTAACTTTTCCTCGCTATATTGGCTTTCGGTTGCCTTTGCTATTTCATAATTATCCAATTTTTCAGTTTGAACCTCAAAACCTGAAATAATGACGTTTTTGTTAGTTGTGTTAATTATCCTAAAAAACGTTTGCCTGCAGCTCGAAATCGTATTGGCTATATATCCCTTCTTGAAGTGTCTGGTTTGGGATAAATACATCTCCTTTTGGACATTTTATATTTATTCTCCTAATTACCTCTGATCTCGGTGGTAATGATACTATGTTAATATTTGGAGATTCACGCATTGGTATACATATGTTTTCGGGGAAATCGTCTGGCCTTAATACCATCCTATTCTGATCTATCCCATATTGTAGTACACAATTGTACTTTTTAGTAAAATCTAGTCCAAGTATTCCATCGGATGGAATTGGAAAATTATCATTTACCACATGGAAATCATGTTTTATTAGTAGATTTTTGAATATCAGATCAGTCTCAATTTTCCCTTTTGTATAAATCGTGCCACTCCCAATGCCGTGTAAGCTAGCGGTCTGATTTGCGCTTATTCTCTCTTCTTCAATTTGTCCATTTTTAACTATCGATATGTCCGCACCTGTATCAACTAAGTATGTAGAAATATTATTACCGAGTTTTGACGCTAATGAAATGAATGACGCTAAATCTAAATTTACGTTTAAGATTCTACAGTTTGTTATATTCTTGCCTAATGAGTACTTGGGGTTTGCTCGTTTTTCTCTTCAACGTGCATTGCCCTGACATTATTCCGTCTATAGCTATTGTTGTTACTGTTGTTGTAGCCCCTGTTATCATCACCACGGCGATTGTGTTGTCCACCGTTATTTCCGCGTTGGACATAATCACTCCTTTATTGCCCTGATTATTGCGGCCATGGTTACCCGTTCCATTTCCACGTCCCCGGAAATTTCCGTATGATCGCCCACGCCTTTGGTTCCGGGTGGCGTTTCTTCCATTATTATAATACATTACTGTATTATTTTTGCCCGCATGTGTAGAGCTGTTTATGAATTTGGCCATAGCATCGTTAAGGGTGCTAAATTGGCCAGCCTCCATTACGAGGCCCACTCTTTCATTAGTGCAGGTTCTCGTCATTGCTTTGACGGCTATGTTGGTCGTGTATTTTTCGGCTAAAGTCGTCGTTAAGCCGTCCGCAATATAGGCACTATTTAGCCTTTTTGCCAGGTCTTCTATTTCTTTGGTATAATCATTCGGTGACTTACCACCTTGTTTTAGATTCATTAATCTCGCTGACAGGACCTCAACGGACTCGCCTTTGACCGTTGTTTTTAGTCCTGCGATAATGCCGGCCAGATTGGTCTCTTTGTCCTCTATAAGAGTGCGTGCCGTTCCTTTCAATTTAGTTTTTACTAAATTGACGGCCACCGCATCCTGGTCCTCAGCGATTGAATCTACTGGTGTTAGTGCATCCAGGAAACTTTGTAGGTTATCTGCCCTACCGTCAAAGTCAGGTATTATCCTGGATGCCGCTCTTAAAAAGTCCGCTGCTGTCTGTCGCATTTGCCTTTCGTTTATTGTCTTTTGTTTCCTCAAAGAATTCTATCCTCTCAAAACCCCTCCGCAGCAACTTTGTGTGCGGATGTTAGTCTCCGATAGTTCACGTTCAATAAAACTCGGATCTCTTCGAGTCTTGGATAGAGGTTTCTTAAGTGTTTCTCTACTGTATCCTCTTTAGTACGCCTATCAGTATTGAGGCATTTGTATGATTTGTCAAATTCTTCCTTGATTACTCTACATTGGCTTATTATCGTCTGCCAATCCATACAAAGTTTTTAGTCAACCTTTATTTACAATTAAGATATTTTAGTACTAGCATATGCGAATTCCGTTCCGAGGCACTCGGGGAAAAAAATTGTTATACGAATTATCTCAACTGTGGCATTTTATGCCCATAAAAAATTGAAAAACAAAATTATTTCATTTATGAGGCTTTTACTGCCAATTATCCAAATTAATCGAAATTATGAGGTGCTAAAATATATATACAATAGTCAGTGAGTTTTCACAATTAAAAAACTCATCCAACCAACGGTTCGCTAATTTTTAAAGATTAAAAAAAAACTTCGAGTTAAATCAATAATAATCCTCGTTCACTTTTATTTTAAGTCTTTAATAGTTGTTTTATCTAATGGAGCAGCTAGAATCGTGCTCGTTTTAATGTTAATGCCAAGTGTCATTCAATTTGGTCAATTTCGATTTAAAATTAATAATATTTGAAATTTTTCAGGCCTTGTATTAAACCTTATCAAGGTTGTCGCCTCTACTCATGTATCTCTTGCGAAGAGATCTTTTGTGTAATTGATATAGCTTAAGCAATAAATTAGCCACACTTATTAATACCAAACACAATGTGAGGTACCACAAGGAATCTATTTGATTCGTATAGTCGACAACCTCGACGTTAGTTATAACATTGACGTTGGGTTTTTCTAGTTTTGATTCAGTCTTCCCCATAACAAAATATTATTCTCGCCTATGTAGGGAATGAATAAAAATACGTATACAAAAATATGTCCGAATATTTCAAATTTCAATTAAAATTCTTCCTTAAAAATTTACGAATTTTTCTACTTTTCCCTTTTTTTCGTACGGTCAAGGTACTTTTCCAAAAAAAAAAAAAGAAAAACTCTAGTCAATTATATTTAAAATTCATTAAGAGTGAACAAAAAGGAATCACTAATTTCTGCCTTTTATTTCCTCATATGTAAAAAATTTAATGAATATTCCCTAATATGTTATAAATAAAAATTATGTAGAAATTTAATAAGTTCCTATTTCTAAACATATTGTAATCCGTCCTGAAAGGTATAAAATCCCTTTTATTTTAAATTCTCCTCATTCTTTCAGAAGAAATATAAAATTATTTTAACCTTTCCATTAGTTATAAAAAAAACTTTCCTAAAATTTTCCTTTGATCTCCATATAAAAATTTCTAGTCAATGTTTTAAAGGTTTTATGTGGGATTTTAATTAGAACTATTAATAATAAAAAAAAATTGGAAAATTTTATTAGTTGCAATTAAAACTAATATACATACAAAATTATTTATATAGATAAATTTTCACAAATTTTTTTTTCATTGCGTTTTTTCTCTATGACGTAACTGCAGTTGTTTACAACAAATGTATTACATATTATTTTAATTTAAAAAGAAAAACTATATATGCCAAAATACACTACTTATCTTATGTTTGCTGCTTATGTTGCTGTTGTCGGTTTTATTGAATTTTTTGCCTTTTTCTGCAATTTTTGTGTCGAGGTGCTTAGGCCGCACCGATCAATGATTTGGCTTCATTGATATCGTCCTTCAAGAAAAGTTAAAGCATTTTTGTTGTTAATTCAAAAGTAATTTAGTTCGTTCGAAAAAACGTTTTTATAGAAAATGTTGTGACCAATCACTGTTAATGTATTTTATTTCTAATTTTATTTGCTCAAACATGATTCATTTTTGTCATAAGTTTTAATTTAGTTTTCGTTTTTATTTACTTATTTTTTTCAGTTGTGTAACTAACTTCACTATTCTAGTCACTTCCACATTAATTTGCATTAGCCTGTGTTTACATCAGGATTAATTAAGCACTTTTTTTTCATTTTGACTTCTCAAAAAGTTTATTTCGTGTTTTTTGTTTAAACTAATGTTTTGCAGTTTATTTTTATTTTATTTTATTTTGTAATTTTCTTGTTATAGTTACACACGTATTGATAAGCACTTATTTGATTCATACTTGATTGATATTTATTTGAAAATTGCAAATATAAATTTTAAATTAAAAAAAATTTTTTTTTCAGGAGGCAGGATCGTTTCTTTTTAATGTTTAAAAAGGAGGCAGGATCGCCATCTAATAAGTTCACTTTTATTTTATCGGACAGCCGCTTGTGCGACCGTCTCGTTGTTCAATCGTTTATTTTCTGTCTTTTCAAATTAAACTTAAATTCTAACTTACGCTAGAATACAATTAAGCGTGAGGGTAAACATGCAAGCACAGCAGGTTCCCATATAGGTAAATAATTAACTAAACATAAATATATTATATTACAGTTTGAGAAATAAATGTTTCTCACGCTAAAATTCAGTGTGTGTGGATATTGTTGTTATTTAAAATGGGTTAATGTTACCATTTAGTTACCGTACTGAAGGTATGGTAACTAAGACTTTTCAAACACACTACACCAGCCCACATGTTAATTGGATCTTCTATAATGGCTTTACCTACACACCTACAAAAATATCAACTATCTAAAAAGATGGCAACTTGTGACCTACTTCAAACAATAATTTCGATTTCAATGGGTTCGTGATTACGTATTAAGTGCAAATTGCTCAATTCATGTGAAAACATTAGAGAGCGTACACTTGTAATCATCCATGAAGACAACATTCCACCTCAGGATTGGCTCCTAGCTCGTGTCAGCAAAGCAATTCCAGGGCGAGATGGAAAGGTTAGAGTGGTCGACCTGAAAACATCTAAGGGCACCTTTGCCTACCGAAGCTAATTGAAAGAGCCTTTCAATGGGGGCAGTATGTTCAGTCAGAATATATTTTATTTATTGGTACATTGATTTGTGAATTAATTTCTTTATATATTTTTTTTACATAATTCAATGATTACTAAAATATCAATATAAAGTATTCAATTAACCATACGTTAAAACTACTATTCCCTTCAAATCTAAATTCCTAACGGTTCCTTTAACAATAAACAAACTTCGTCTAGTTTATACTTTACTTATATATGTATGTACAAGCATTACAATACAGAAGTCATTCGTTATTGAATTGTCGAGCAATAACGAAAAACCAAACCTTAGAAAACAAAAGTCTTCGTTTTTGTTTGAAATTAATTTAATTTATGTTCCATCACTCTGTAATCAGTAAATATTTTCGCAGAAGTTTTTAATGCTTGTACTTTATTTTTAAGTTTTATATTTTCTTTTTGTATTTCTTTAATCTTCCTCTTATTTTCAAAAACATCTTTAAATAATTCATGAAACTTTGATGACATGAAATTTATCCAATCAGTCAGCTGATCCAACTTTTCTAACTTCTCTAGTTTTTAAGTTAATTTTTGGTTATATTTAGCTCCTTTCTTATCTCTCCACATCCTTCTTTACATACATGACAGTTGGAAATTTCATTTGCATTTTTTATTAATCTTTCGAATTCGTGTTTACTCAATTTAGAACAACGAAAGTGAAAATGTTTGTTTCACTTGTCACATTCTATAAAATCATCGGTATCCTCTTTGATCTCATCTGCGCAATGATCACAAAGCATTATTTTTTTGTTTGATAAACTTCGGCGAGCTGGATTTTTAGTCATATTTTATTTTATTCAAATGCCGGCTGATTTCTTTTATCAGTTCACAAGTTCTTGATATTTTAAATATCATCTTTCATACAAAATTTTACAATTTTCAATAATGATCAAGCACAGAGCCAAAATTATTGTAATTCCAAAGGGTTGCTAACTTTAGCTAAAGGTTGTATTACTGCAACTGATGTAGTTAAAATTGTTGGTATATAATTAATATTCGAAGAAAACATTGTTGAGGCAACAGTAGATATATTATTAGTACAAGACAAATTAGAACTATCATTAGCAATCATTTTGAATATTTGAACTTTCAGTATTACTCGATATATTAATTCGAACGAGTCATGTTAGGCTCTACATTCCGTAGTGTATCTCTCGATGCGGTAATCGAATTTTGAGTGTTGAAATTATATTATTCAACCAGAGATTGTATTGCACTCATTTGACTTAAAAATAGAGTTTACATTTCTTTAGAACGTTTATTATAATTATTTGTTGCGTGTTCTTAACCCTTTGGGAGACAGATTGGTCTCGTGTTCATTTTCGGGTGCTTCTGGAAGAGGATTTGTCAATTCTATGGCTGTTCAGTTTTATAGAAACTGTACGTATTTTGTCATAAACTGTACTTAAGCTATTTTATTGTCAGTTTGGTTTTCCATATCTAATAACTATGAAAAATTTCGCCTTACGTTTTAATAACATTTATGTAAGTAAAAAAGGGATTTTTAGTTGTTAGAAAAACCCAATTAATATCCTTATCGTATTTCTAAGTATTTTTAACTATAATAAAATCCTCACCTTTTGTAAGTGATGCACATACGCACACTCAATGATAATATATACATTTATATGTGCTGTATGTGCGCACAACATCCTGACAATACTTACAGTGTCAGGTAGCCTAGTTTAGTAATAAGATTTTCATGTTTAGTACTTAAGTTGTTAATTTTGTAAATAAAAGGGAGTTCTCTTAAAACCCTTGAGCTGTTCGCGTCGTTATTTCCTAACATTTTGGTGACCCCTGAAATTAAAATCACGCAATCCTTCAGGAAGTGTTAAATTAAATTAAAAAAAAATATATATATAAATCGGTCGCGATAATGAATTAGTGAGTAAAAAAAAAAAAAAAAAGAGAAAAAATTGTACATATAAGAGAAATATATAACTGAAAGTCGAGGAGGTAAGTTTTATTTATTTTTTGCTAAAACAGCGGTGTGACCTATCTCGCAGAATACAGATTAATTTTTGATAAATTTTAAATCCTATTTATATATATATATAACATTTTTTTTTTTACAGTTTCCGTATATTTTTTGTACTATTTCTTAGTATTTTTTTTTACACACTCATTAATTAAATATGGACCCTGTAACAATTATAAAAGAACAGAAAAGTTTAGGCAAGGACCTAGCTTCCTGTTACAATTCTTTGAGCGCATTAGCTCAAAGTAATGTTTCGAGGCAGGAAATGACGGCTAGGGTAATTAGTTTAAGGGAGACGTACCACGTAAATCAGGCAAAATTTGACAAAAATGACAAAGAACTTCGACCACCTTCCGCCACTATGGCGCACAATGCGTACTTCACAACGGACTTTGTTGAGGAAGTCCGTACGGCGATGAAAAATTTCAATAGTTTATACTATCAAATTAAGGGAAAACTCCAAGAAGAGGAGAGAATAGCAGCTCTCTCGGCTCCCGTGAGTCAGGAGTTGAAACTTCCGACAGCTCCGTATATCAGTGGAAACGGCAGTCTCGTCGAAGTCGTTGCCAGTACAGAGGACTGATCAGCGAAGTCAGGACATGTCAAATCAAGGACTCGTACGTCAATTCCAGTATATCCTGGATGATTTAGATACCAAAATAAATATATATAAGTAAAAAGAAGTGTCCATTGATACACTAAAAGAAAAATTTAAAACTGCTGAACAAGTGTTTATGCAGCACATGGGACACTTTCCGGACGACGAACTGACGGAAATTTTTTACACATTGAAGGATACTTTTCAACGAATACCTGGTATAGAAAGCTATGCCAAATCCCTCCCGTTTAACTTACAATCCATTGATATTCCCAAATTCAGTGGAAATGTTACCTTTAGGGAACTGTTTGAACAGCTGATAATGGATCAGGCAATTCCAAATACACAGAAAATGTGTGTGCTAAAATCCAGATTAGTAGGAGACGCAGCAAAAAAGATTTCAAAGCTACCCGCAAAGGACGAAAACTTTGAGACGGCCTGGAAAATTTTAGTCACATATTATTCGAATAAAAGGGCAACTACGTCTTTATATTTTAAATCACTAATTGGAGGCTCCAGTGGTAATTTATAATTCACAAAGTGTGAAAAGGTTTACGGAAATTGCTCAGGAAAGTTTACAAGCGTTAGGATTGATGAAAATCGAAACAGAGGAAATGCATCAAGCTTTCTTGTGTTTTGTTCTTCAAAGAAAACTGGACGACCAGTTAGGTATTATGTTTGAACAGCATTTAGGAAATTCAAGAGATCTTCCAAAGGTGGATAATCTTCTTGAATTTTTGGAACAAGTTGATTATTCTTTAGGAGTAAGACAGTATGTACGGACAGGTAATACAGGACTGTTAAATCCATCCAAGTTTAATCAAGGGTCTTGGGAGGTAGGCCAGAAGTCAGCCAATCCTGTCGGATCTGGAGTAGGAAGTCCTCAGGGGGCAAGTCGAAAAGTAGTAAATCCCTCGGGAATACAAAGTGATGTCAGAATAAAGTGTCCACTGGATTGTACAGTTGGGCATCTGCTTTATAGATGTTCCAAATTTAGAAGCCTCCCCACCAAAGTGAAGTGGGAAAAGGTATTTGAGCACAAGGTGTGCACTAAATGTTTGATTACAGATCATACCAAGAGAGTATGTACTTTTAATATGTTATGTAAAAGTTGTAATGGGGATCACCATACTCTTTTACATAGGGAAAAACAGAATATTAAAACCGCTGTGGTAAAGGGAAGTAACAAAGGGTGTAATGGTGCGGTGTTTGGTGGAAGTTCCGCTTCCTGTTTCCCTGAGCCTTTGCTGGTCGCACGTGCTTGCGAAGGGGCCTAGCTCGCCGGATGGGTGGGGTCTTGCTCAGGCCCAGGGAAACCGCACTACAGATTTTCACGTACGATTTAAAAAAAAAAAACTGTCAATTAAGCGGACGCTAAAGGGGACGGATGGCCATATTTACCTTGGGATTGGGGACAAGGTGTTCTGCCCCTTTTGCCCTCCCTACCATGTTACCTCGACTCCATCTCAATTGGAGGTAACCCACTGCAACGATAAGATTAGGTTTGGTTTGGTTTTCTACATTGGTTTTAACAAAAAAACAGTTTATTTAACCTTCATTTAAGGTTTCAAAATTTAAATTATACATATTTAGCAAAACTTATTTAATTTTATTTTTATATTTTAGCAAAATTTTACTTTTTAGAAAAATTTTCAGTTTAGCAAAATTTTATTTCTTAGGAAAATTTTAATTTTAGGGAAATTTTAATTTTAGGAAAATTTTTAAATATAGCTCAATTTTAATTTTAGAAGAATTTTTAAATTTTAGCAAAATTCTGTTTTAGGAAAATTTTAGATTTAGGGAAATTTTAAATTTAGGAAAATTTTTTAAATTTAGAAAAATTTTAATATCAATTCATATATACGAAAAATTTTAATTTTAAATTTATATTTGGAAAAATTTTAGTTTAAATTTATGTTTACGAAACATTTTAATTTTAAATTTATATTTAGAAAAATTTTATATTTAGAAAATTTTTACATTTAGAAAAATTTTATATATAGAAAAATTTTATTTATAGCAAAATTTTATTAATTTAGTAAAATTTTTAAATTTAATAAAACTTTTAAACTTAGAAAATATTTATATTTCACAAAAATTTTAATTTGGACAATTATTTTTTTTTTTTTTTTGGAAGAAATTAAATAAAAAATTACCGCCTTATTGCTGCTGCTGATGAGGTACAGATGAAGCTGCTGTCGCTGGACGTCGTGGTTGTGTCTCGCAATATGCTTTTCAATTTTGGCATGTAACTTTATTAAAACTCCTTCACATTTCATTAGGGTTTCCATTTTAAGTTTTTTTTTTTTTATTCAATTGAAATTTTACGATGAATTCTTCGTATTAATAAAGATGAGCATTAATTGCAGATTTAACAAAATAATTTTAATGATGATATTATTTTATCGTTATTGACGATAATTTAACATAAACTTATGAATAGTTGTAATTTTTTTTCAACGTTTGAGTTTTTAGTTTTCTTATGAATTGTTTATTTAATAGATTTAATATTCTAAGTAGCTGGTGGTTGTTTAAATATTTTTCACGCAAATATTAAAAATATAATTAATAAAAACCGAACAACACATGTCATTAAAATCTAGTTTTTTTTTTCTTAAAGTTTATTTAATTTTTTATTGGCTTTATTTCTTAAATTTTACACTTTCTTTTTTTCTTAAACTTATCTTTTTTTTCTAAACTTAATTTTTCTTTAATTTTCTGAAACTTAAATTTAATTTTTCAAACTTTTTTCATAACTGTTCTTAATTTTTTAAAAATTATTCTAAACTTCACTTAATTTTAATTTCGAAGGAGGTTTATCCACAACCTTGTATTTCAACAAACAAAATTCAACTCCTCGATTTAAATTTAACTTTATTACATTAAACCTTCTCATCTTCATTCATTCATGTCCAGATAAAAACCTGTTTATTAAAAAACAAAATCACCACCAATTCATTGAGAACATTCATATGTAGAAAACCAAACCAAATCAAACTCTTATTATTGCGTGGGTTACCTCCAATTAAGATGGGGACGAGGTGTTCTGCCCCTTTTGCCCTCCCTACCATGTTACCTCGACTCCATCTTAATTGGAGGTAACCCACGCAATAATAAGAGGTTGGTTTGGTTTGGTTTTCTACATTGGTTTAACAAAAAAAAGTTTTTATTTACCCTTCATTTTAAGGGTTTTTAAAATTTTAATTATACATATTTAGCAAAACTTATTTAATTTTGTTTTTATATTTTAGCAAAATTTTACTTTTTAGAAAAATTTTCAATTTAGTAAAATTTTATTTCTTAGCAAAATTTTAATTTTAGGGAAATTTTAATTTTAGGAAAATTTTTAAATATAGCTCAATTTTAATTTTAGGAGAATTTTTTAAATTTTAGCAAAATTCTGTTTTAGGAAAATTTTAAATTTAGGGAAATTTTAAATTTAGGAAAATTTTTAATTTTAGCTTAATTTTAATTTCAGCTTAAGTGTAGAATTAGGAAAATTTTAATTTAAATCTTATAATTAGAAGACTTTTATGTAATTTTAGATAAATTTTGTATTTAGGTAAATTTTTATATTTAGAATATTTGATATTTAGCTAATTTTTACTTACAAAAATTTGCTTTAATTAGAAAAATTTCATATATAGAAAATTTTTAAATTCTAATTAGAAAAATCTTTAGAAAAAATTCTATTTATAGTTAGATAAATCTTAGAAAATTTTTGTTTTCCTTTTTTTTTCTCTCTTTTTTTTTATTTAATTTTTTTTATACCATAATTAGTAAGATTTAGGAAAAGTTTAATTCTAGGACAATTTTTTTTTTTTAATTTTAGGAAAATTCTTAATTTTTAGGAAAAAATTTTTAATAGTAGAAAGATTTTAATTCTAGTACAATTTTAATTTTACCAAATTTCATAAAAAAAAATATTGATATTTAGTTTAAATTTATAATTAGAAAAAAATTTCTTAATGTAGTAAAATGTTGAGTTTAATTTTATATTTCGGAACATTTCTTAATGTAGGAAAAATATTATTTGATTTTATATTTTAAAACATTTTATATTTAGCAAATTTAGTACAATTTTTTTTTTTTAGTCTTAGCAAATTATTTATATTTTATAAAATTTTTTTATTTTTAATTTAAATGTAGAAAATTATTTGTATGTAAAAATCAAAATTACCGACTTATTGTTGTTGTTGCCTGAGGCCGGGGTTTTCCTTCTTTAAGCCTTCACGGACGGAGTTAAGCCAGATCATATATCCGGATAGAGGACGTTTTGGTTTGTCTGCCATTTTGTGTTCTTTGAATTTATGTTCTTTCACAAAGTTTAGACTACTGCAATTAAGTTCTTTTTTTTTCGTACATTTATTTAAAAACTCCCTTCATTTAAATTTATTAAACTTTTAATTCTGTTTTTATTAAAAAAAAAATTTTTTTTTTTTTTGTTCCGCAGTGTTTTGTTCTTTTCTAGGTTGCGTCTACACAAATTAATATTTATGTTGCGGTGTCTGTAAAATTTTTGTTTTTTTTTGTTAATTTATTAAACTTAACTTATTTTCTGTTCTTAAGTTTAATTTTATATTTCTTTAAGCTTTCTTAAACTTTAAATGTTTTTTTTTTTTATCTTAATTTTCCTTAACACTTTAATTTGTTTTAACTTCACTTTTAATTTTTACTGACTAACTTTCTTAACTTTACTTTATTTCTTTAATTCTTAAATACTACATTAATTTTAATTTTTCGGAGGTTTTTCCTCAACCTTTCATTTCAATATCTGCATTTCAACTCCTTAAACTACATTTTAAATTTAAATTATTAAGAGGGTTTTTCCTCAACCTTTTTCGGCAAAAATCAAAATTCAACTCCTCGATTTAAATTTAACTTTATTACATTAACCTTCTCATCTTCATTCATTCATCTGCAGATAAAAACCTGTTTATTAAACAAACAAAATCACCACCAATTCATTGAGAACATTCTTATGCATTCATAATATTCTCTAGTATTTATAACACTCCCACTCATATATGATTATGAGAGCAAGTGAGATCAATACAAGAAAATACGTGGTTTGACCAGCATGATTGCATATGAATGTGTTCATGATTTCATACAACACAATGAAGAGAAAAAAAATGCCATCAACATATTACCATATAAGGTGTTGTTTATATGTACATACTTGAACTTGAAAATAATTTCAAGATCAAGGTTATTATTTTTTTCTTCTTTCTTATTCTGCTTGTAACAGAAATTCTTTTGTTACAGTAAAGCGCAAAACAGATCACCGTCACAAAACAGATGGTTTTGATTTCCATGAAAGGAAAAATCAACTGAAAACGGTTCGATGGGTTTTAAGGTTTGCCATTTTTAAAACTTTGCCTTGAGTTTAGGTCTTCTGCATATAAAAAAAAGAAATAAAAACAGCAGTTTACGCTGTTGGGGTTTTTCAAAACATGGTTCGATATCCATCGTTCAACGGAAAAGATTCCAACACAGAGGTTTTTGGTTATTTTTTTAAAAATTCAGTGTATTGGATTCTTATATCTAACAGAGACCTTAAACCAGCGACTTTTGTTCCTTTCAAAATTCGGTGATTTAAGTTCTCTCATTAAACAATGGACATGGCTCGATATCCATCGTTCAACGGAAAAGATTCCAACACAGAGATTTTTGGTTATTTTAAAAATTCAGTGTATTGGATTCTTATATCTAACAGAGACCTTAAACCAGCGATTTTTGTTCTTTTCAAAATTCGGTGATTTAAGTTCTCTCATTAAACAAGGGACATGGACGCAGAGGTTTTGGGGGGACATTACTAAATTAAAACCGGTGTTTTGAACTCTCCCATCATAAACAGAAAGGCTTTAAACAGAGGTGTTGTTGGCAAAGGGCGTAATACATGACTATCTCTAAAATGGTGTTAGGCTATGTTATGAGATAATGAATGAATGAAGACTAGCTTAATGTCAACACTTTCATAATGAATCAAATTTAAATCAATATCAAAAAAAAAAGATTGTGGAAAACTAAATCGGGTTCTAAAATTAAATTACGCTCAATACAAAAATTCAATTAGGTTTTAAAATTATATGAGCTTCAAATCGAACCCACGCAAAAGTTTTAAATATGTTACATTTTTTTTTTTTTTTCAATAAATATATCCCCAATGTAGTAACCAAAACCAAACCAATTACTACAAAAAAAAATCCTTAAGTAAGTATGACCATCCATCAAAAAAAATAAAATTTTTTTTAAATTTGAGACTTTAATATTTTTTTTCGAGGGTTTGCTACTATTTCGGTACCATAAAAATCATTTTGGACAGGGGACCGGTTCATTTAAAACGAAGTTCCTGTATTCCACAAATAATTTTTACTGACCAAAGCAAATTAACAATCACAAAAGTTAAATTAAATTGTTGAAGTGTGAACTAAATCTCAAAACCCGTTTCCAATTCGGTCAATTTAAATAGTGATTAACACATATTTAATTGAAATTCCAGAAGTGGAAATACTGGAATGAAACTTAGGACACATATAAAAATTATGAATTAGGAACAATTGGTGCTTTCCCGGTGCACAGAAGTTAAAATTAAAAAAAATTGTAGTTCCCTTTTAAAAAAAAATTGAAGTATAAAAAACTGGGCTATTGTCGTTCAGTCCCCACGTTGGGCACCATTTCTGTAATGGTGCGGCGTTGGTGGAAGATCCGCTTCCGTTTCCCTGAGCCTTTGCTGGTCGCACGTGCTGGCGTAGGGGCCTAGCTCGCCGGATGGGTGGGGTCTTGCTCAGGCCCAGGGAAACCGCACTACAGATTTTCACGTGCGATTTACACAAAAAAACTGTCAATTTAAACGGATGCTAAAAGGATGGACGGCCATACTTACCTTGGGATTGGGGACGAGGTGTTCTGCCCCTTTTGCCCTCCCTACCATGTTACCTCGACTCCATCTTAATTGGAGGTAACCCACGCAATAATAAGAGTTTGGTTTGGTTTGGTTTTCTACATTGGGTTAACAATTTATTGAAATTTTTTTTGAAATATATTGAAAAGTATATTGAAAATTTTGAAATTTTCTGAAAGATATTTTATTAACTTATAATTGAACTAAGTTTTAAATTTTGGAAAATTTTTATTACATTTCTTTAATGGTGCGGCGGTGGTGGAAGATCCGCTTCCGTTTCCCTGAGCCTTTGCTGGTCGCACGTGCTGGCGTAGGGGCCTAGCTCGCCGGATAGGTGGGGTCTTGCTCAGGCCCAGGGAAACCGCACTACAGATTTTCACGTGCGATTTAAAAAAAACAACTGTCAAAAACAACGGACGCTAAATGGGACGGATGGCCATACTTACCTTGGGATTGGGGACGAGGTGTTCTGCCCCTTTTGCCCTCCCTACCATGTTACCTCGACTCCATCTTAATTGGAGGTAACCCACGCAATAATAAGAGTTTGGTTTGGTTTGGTTTTCTACATTGGTTTAACAAAAAAAAGTTTTTATTTACCCTTCATTTTAAGGGTTTTTAAAATTTTAATTATACATATTTAGCAAAACTTATTTAATTTTGTTTTTATATTTTAGCAAAATTTTACTTTTTAGAAAAATTTTCAGTTTAGTAAAATTTTATTTCTTAGCAAAATTTTAATTTTAGGGAAATTTTAATTTTAGGAAAATTTTTAAATATAGCTCAATTTTAATTTTAGAAGAATTTTTTAAATTTTAGCAAAATTCTGTTTTAGGAAAATTTTAAATTTAGGGAAATTTTAAATTTAGGAAAATTTTTAATTTTAGCTTAATTTTAATTTCAGCTTAAGTGTAGAATTAGGAAAATTTTAATTTAAATCTTATAATTAGAAGACTTTTATGTAATTTTAGATAAATTTTGTATTTAGGTAAATTTTTATATTTAGAATATTTGATATTTAGCTAATTTTTACTTACAAAAATTTGCTTTAATTAGAAAAATTTCATATATAGAAAATTTTTAAATTCTAATTAGAAAAATCTTTAGAAAAAATTCTATTTATAGTTAGATAAATCTTAGAAAATTTTTGTTTTCCTTTTTTTTTCTCTCTTTTTTTTTATTTAATTTTTTTTATACCATAATTAGTAAGATTTAGGAAAAGTTTAATTCTAGGACAATTTTTTTTTTTTTTAATTTTAGGAAAATTCTTAATTTTTAGGAAAAAATTTTTAATAGTAGAAAGATTTTAATTCTAGTACAATTTTAATTTTACCAAATTTCATAAAAAAAAAATATTGATATTTAGTTTAAATTTATAATTAGAAAAAAATTTCGGAACATTTCTTAATGTAGGAAAAATATTATTTGATTTTATATTTTAAAACATTTTATATTTAGCAAATTTAGTACAATTTTTTTTTTTTTTAGTCTTAGCAAATTATTTATATTTTATAAAATTTTTTTATTTTTAATTTAAATGTAGAAAATTATTTGTATGTAAAAATCAAAATTACCGACTTATTGTTGTTGTTGCCTGAGGCCGGGGTTTTCCTTCTTTAAGCCTTCACGGACGGAGTTAAGCCAGATCATATATCCGGATAGAGGACGTTTTGGTTTGTCTGCCATTTTGTGTTCTTTGAATTTATGTTCTCTCACAAAGTTTAGACTACTGCAATTAAGTTCTTTTTTTTTCGTACATTTATTTAAAAACTCCCTTCATTTAAATTTATTAAACTTTTAATTCTGTTTTTATTAAAAAAAAATTTTTTTTTTTTTTGTTCCGCAGTGTTTTGTTCTTTTCTAGGTTGCGTCTACACAAATTAATATTTATGTTGCGGTGTCTGTAAAATTTTTGTTTTTTTTTTGTTAATTTATTAAACTTAACTTATTTTCTGTTCTTAAGTTTAATTTTATATTTCTTTAAGCTTTCTTAAACTTTAAATGTTTTTTTTTTTTATCTTAATTTTCCTTAACACTTTAATTTGTTTTAACTTCACTTTTAATTTTTACTGACTAACTTTCTTAACTTTACTTTATTTCTTTAATTCTTAAACACTACATTAATTTTAATTTTTCGGAGGTTTTTCCTCAACCTTTCATTTCAATATCTACATTTCAACTCAAACTACATTTTAAATTTAAATTATTAAGAGGGTTTTTCCTCAACCTTTTTCGGCAAAAATCAAAATTCAACTCCTCGATTTAAATTTAACTTTATTACATTAACCTTCTCATCTTCATTCATTCATCTGCAGATAAAAACCTGTTTATTAAACAAACAAAATCACCACCAATTCATTGAGAACATTCATATGCATTCATAATATTCTCTAGTATTTATAACACTCCCACTCATATATGACTATGACCAGCATGATTGCATATGAATGTGTTCATGATTTCAGACAACACAATGAAGAGAAAAAAATGCCATCAACATATTACCATATAAGGTGTTGTTTATATGTACATACTTGAACTTGAAAATAATTTCAAGATCAAGGTTATTATTTTTTTCTTCTTTCTTATTCTGCTTGTAACAGAAATTCTTTTGTTACAGTAAAGCGCAAAACAGATCACCGTCACAAGGGAAAGAGGAAACGTGTGTGTTACTGTCCACTGCGGTAGTTCAAGTGGAAAACGGCGACAATCAATGGGTAAATTGTCGAGTACTTTTAGATAGTGGTTCACAGGTATCTCTGGTGACCAAAGCGTTTAAGGAAAATTTAAAGCTGAAAGGAGTTAAGACAAATGGAGAAATTGAGGGTCTCTCCAAAAACAGGTCGATTGTTGATGAGAAAGTAGGCATCAAGTTGGAAAATTTTACAGGATGGGAAATTTCAAGTTGAGCTTCCGTTTAAAGATAAGAGCGAATAGTTTGGAAATTCAAATTTTATTGCAAAAAGAAGATTTTTTGCCTTGGAAAGGAAGTTAGAAAACAACCCTGTGTTAAAAGTCCAGTACCACGACTTTCTAAAAAGTTATTTAGAATTGGGTCATATGGAAGTTATGAATAATAAAAATTTAATTAAAAGTGGATACTATTTACCACACCACTGTGTATTGCGTCCGGACAGTTCGTCAACTAAACTAAGAGTTGTTTTTGATGCATCTTGTAAAACTACAACAAATGTATCTTTGAACGACATATTATATACTGGCCCTAGAATTCAGGAGGATCTATTTAATATCTTATTACGCTTTAGGAAACATCGTTATGTATTTTCGACAGACATTGAAAAAATGTATAGGCAAATTTGGGTGGCAGAGAAACATAGGAAATATCAATTAATTTTTTGGCGTTGGAATCCAAATGAAAGCATTGAGACATATGCCCTAAAAACCGTAACGTACAGAACAGCGTCTGCTCCTTATTTGGCAGTAAAATGTCTGCAGAAAATTGCTGGTTGGAAAACAAACCAATTTCCACAAGAATCAGATGCAATTAGAAATGATTTTTACATGGACGATTTGATGACAGGAGGCAACTCCTTAGAATCAGTTAGAGCACTGAGAAAAAATATAGAAAAAATAATGCTGGATTTTGGAATGCCACTCCGAAAATGGTGTTCCAACGACATTGTTGGAAGGAATTGACAATGATAATATTGAAGGCAGCCTAAATATTGTTTCCAACCAATCACCACCTGTAAAGGCACTGGGGGTAAGATGGGATACAAGGTTGGACGAATTAGGGTTCAAATGTAATTGAGATACAGTGGATAAAGTGTCCAAGCGAACAATTTTAAGTGAGATTTCAAGATTATTTGATCCGCTTGGGTTAGTAGGTCCTGTAGTAGTAACGACAAAAATACTGTTACAGCAGCTGTGGAAATTGAAAATTGATTGGGATGGCAAAGTCCCAGATGAAGTAGCCTTAAAGTGGAAGGTGATCAAAGACAATTTCATATTTTTGAAGGAGGTAAAGGTACCTAGGCGTATTATTGGTGTCAAGCCAACACAAGTAGAACTGCACGGATTTAGTGATGCATATATGAAAGCATATGGTGCGGCAGTTTACATAAGATCGTTTGATAGCTGCGATAATATATATACCCAATTAGCAGCATCGAAATCAAGGGTGTCCCCAATAAAGATATTAACGCTGCCAAGATTAGAACTTTGTGCTGCAGTATTATTAGCTGAGCTCATTAAGGCAGTCATTGAAAGCCTGAAAATTAAATTTGATAAAGTTTTATATTACACTGACTCATCAATAGTTTTAAGCTGGATTAAGCTAGATCCTGCTCGTTTACAGATATTTGTGTCAAACCGAATGAGTTTTATACAAGCTAACTCTGATGTTGCTAAATGGGAACATGTAAAATCAGAGCAAAATCCTGCAGATTTCATATCAAGAGGATTGTTAGGGAAGGAATTAGTCAACAATAAAATTTGGTTTGAAGGTCCTGAATTTTTAAAGGATAATACGGTAAACGAATCAGCTTGGAACATAGTCAATGAAATACCTGAACTTAAAAAGAATGCGAAAGTGTTGCTAATTCAGGAAAAATCAGTAGTTTGGAAAAGGATAAGCCATAAAAATAATTTTAGATTTTTACAGAACGTATTGGCTTACGTACTTAAATTCATTAATATAGCTAGAAAGCGAAGTGATAAATCATTTATTATTTATAAGAAGGAAGCTCTAAATATTATGATAAAAGATATTCAGGAAATCCAATTTTCAGAGGAAATTAGGATTCTTAAAGCGAAGAAAATATTAAGCAAATCATCCCATTTGACATCATTGCTCCCAATATTAGATCAGAATGATATTATAAGAGTAACTTATCATATGAAGCAAAACATCCAATTCTTCTTCCCTATAAGAACAAAATTGTAGAATTAATGATAACTAATTTACATCTAGAACACTTACATGTAGGGCCACAAGGCTTACTGGCAATAATTAGGCAACAATTTTGGCCATTACGTGGTCGCCAGCTTGTTAAAAAAGTAGTTGGTAAATGTTATAGGTGTTTTAGGATACAGCCGAAAAATTTACACCAATTAATGGGTAACTTGCCAGAAGATCGAGTTATTAGAACTCGTCCTTTTTTGAAAGTAGGTATAGATTTCCTTGGGCCTATTACTATTCATTACAAGATTAGAGGGAAGAAGACTGACAAATCATATGTGTGTGTATTTGTTTGCTTCACAACAAAGGCTGTGCACTTAGAAGTTGTATCGGATTTGACATCGGCAGCGTTTATAGGTGCACTGAAAAGGTTTGTAGCTAGAAGAGGTTGTCCATTAAAGATTTATTCTGATAATGGAACAAATTTTATAGGGGCAGCAAATAGCCTTAAGGATATGTTTACATTGTTTGCTAGTGAACAACATAAAAATAATCTAGATCAGTTTGTGCTCAGAGAAACATAGAATGGTTGAACATACCAGCCAGATCACCGCATGTAGGTGGATTGTGGGAAGCATGTGTGAAATCAGTGAAAAAACATTTTTATACGGTGACTGATGGGACAATGACGTACGAGGAGCTGTACACGCTCATGACACAGATAGAATCCATGCTTAATTCTCGTCCGATGACTCCGTTATCGGATGACCCTAATGACTACAAAGTGTTGACGCCAGGAAATTTTTTGATTGGAGAAGCATTTTCAACATTTGTGGACTCTTCTGGTAACAAATGTCATCAGGGAATGCGCGGACATTGGAAAACCGTACAAGCAAATATGGAAGAGTTTTGGGGACGGTGGTCTTCCGAATACTTATCGGAGTTACAGAAAAGGTACAAGTGGAACAAGCCATATACCAATATAGAGCCTTAGTTTTACTAAAAGATGAAAATAGTCCTCCAATGTGCTGGAGGCGGGGGAGGGTCATCCGAACTATAATGGGTTCGGATGGTTTTTGTAGAATGGTGGACGTAAGGACCAGCAATGGGGAAACCAAGAGGTCAATCCACAATGTTTGTCCTTTTCCTACCGAAGATGATGAAAATGGAGAAATAAAAAATCCATCCTTAGAAACAAATAAAGGAGTGGACAATCCATCCTTAAAGTCAAATTTAAATGTTGGAAATCAAAATAAAAATCACCAAGGAAGCGGTAATTGTAAAAATGTAAAAGAAAAGAAAAGTAATTTAAATAAAATTAAAAATAAAAATATGCTGACAGTATTGTTAACGCTGTTAGCCATTGTAAGTCCCATAAAAAGTCAATATAATGTAAGTAGTTTTAGGAATAAGGCAGGGATATTCTTCGAGAAGGTAGCAACGGTAGGCTTAACGCGGACATCGTGGAACATCGCAGTACACATCAACATATCTGAATATGTAACAGCCATGACGTCGTTGTATAAAGCCATGATATCTCTGGGAATTTTACAAGCTAAGGAAGCTATTCATCATTCATCAGCAAATCAAAATCTCCAAACAATATATGAGAGGATTGTAAACAGGCATGAAATGATAATGTCTTCGAGGCCTAATAGACAAAAAAGGTCACTATTGCCGTTTATCGGGACACTTTCCGGACGACGAACTTACGGAAATTTTTTACACATTGAAGGATACTTTTCAACGAATACCTGGTATAGAAAGCTATGCCAAATCCCTCCCATTTAACTTACCATCCATTGATATTCCCAAATTCAGTGGAAATGTTACGGAATGGGATACCTTTAGGGAACTGTTTGAACAGCTGATAATGGATCAGGCAATTCCAAATACACAGAAAATGTGTGTGTTAAAATCCAGATTAGTAGGAGACGCAGCAAAAAAGATTTCAAAGCTACCCGCAAAGGACGAAAACTTTGAGACGGCCTGGAAAATTTTAGTCACATATTATTCGAATAAAAGGGCAACTACATCTTTATATTTTAAATCACTATTGGAGGCTCCAGTGGTAATCTATAATTCACAAAGTGTGAAAAGGTTTACGGAAATTGCTCAGGAAAGTTTACAAGCGTTAGTATTGATGAAAATCGAAACAGAGGAAATGCACCAAGCTTTCTTGTGTTTTGTTCTTCAAAGAAAACTGGATGACCAGTTAGGTATTATGTTTGAACAGCATTTAGGAAATTCAAGAGATCTTCCAAAGGCGGATAATCTTCTTGAATTTTTGGAACAAGTTGATTATTCTTTAGGAGTAAGACAGTATATACGGACAGGTAATACAGGACTGTTAAATCCATCCAAGTTTAATCAAGGGTCTTGGGAGGTAGGCCAGAAGTCAGCCAATCCTGTCGGATCTGGAGTAGGAAGTACTCAGGGGGCAAGTCGAAAAGTAGTAAATCCCTCGGGAATACAAAGTGATGTCGGAATAAAGTGTCCACTGGATTGTACAGTTGGGCATCCGCTTTATAGATGTTCCAAATTTAGAAGCCTCTCCACCAAAGTGAAGTGGGAAAAGGTATTTGAGCACAAGGTGTGCACTAAATGTTTGATTACAAGTCATACTAAGAGAGTATGTACTTTTAATATGTTATGTAAAAGTTGTAATGGGGATCACCATACTCTTTTACATAGGGAAAAACAGAATATTAAAACCGCTGTGGTAAAGGGAAGTAACAAAGGGAAAGAGGAAACGTGTGTGTTACTGTCCACTGCGGTAGTTCAAGTGGAAAACGGCGACAATCAATGGGTAAACTGTCGAGTACTTTTAGATAGTTGTTCACAGGTATCTCTGGTGACCAAAGCGTTTAAGGAAAATTTAAAGCTGAAAGGAGTTAAGACAAGTGGAGAAATTGAGGGTCTCTCCAAAAACAGGTCGATTGTTGATGAGAAAGTAGGCATCAAATTGAGATCGAAGGCGTCAGGATATAAAACATACGTGGATGCATTGGTGATACAGACCATATTATCCGAAGTGCCACATAGAAAGAGAGTAGCAGAGGAATTTGCGGAAAATGTAAAGTTAGCTGACCCAGAATATTATATACCAAAAGGGATAGATATGCTTATAGGAGCTGAGTTATTTTTCGACATCATGTCTGAAGGTCAGATTAAAGATGAAAAAATAATGTCACGTTGCAGAAAACAAAATTAGGTTGGATAGTAAGTGGGGCAGCTACAATAGATGACTCCAAAGTGGAATCGAGAATAGTAGCGACAGTACATTACACGACTGATGAGCAGTTACAGAAATTTTGGGAAGTTGAGGAAATTCCACAAATAAATAAATTTTCCGTAGATGAGAAATTGTGTGAGCATATCTTCCAAAAAAGTTGGAAAATTTTACAGGATGGGAAATTTCAAGTTGAACTTCCGTTTAAAGATAAGAGCGAAAAGTTAGGAAATTCAAATTTTATTGCAAAAAGAAGATTTTTTGCCTTGGAAAGGAAGTTAGAAAACAACCCTGTGTTAAAAGTCCAGTACCACGACTTTCTAAAAAGTTATTTAGAATTGGGTCATATGGAAGTTATGAATAATAAAAATTTAATTAAAAGTGGATACTATTTACCACACCACTGTGTATTGCGTCCGGACAGTTCGTCAACTAAACTAAGAGTTGTTTTTGATGCATCTTGTAAAACTACAACAAATGTATCTTTGAACGACATATTATATACTGGCCCTAGAATTCAGGAGGATCTATTTAATATTTTATTACGCTTTAGGAAACATCGTTATGTATTTTCGACAGACATTGAAAAAATGTATAGGCAAATTTGGGTGGCAGAGAAACATAGGAAATATCAATTAATTTTTTGGCGTTGGAATCCAAATGAAAGCATTGAGACATATGCCCTAAAAACCGTAACGTACAGAACAGCGTCTGCTCCTTATTTGGCAGTAAAATGTCTGCAGAAAATTGCTGGTTGGAAAACAAACCAATTTCCACAAGAATCAGATGCAATTAGAAATGATTTTTACATGGACGATTTGATGACAGGAGGCAACTCCTTAGAATCAGTTAGAGCACTGAGAAAAAATATAGAAAAAATAATGCTGGATTTTGGAATGCCACTCCGAAAATGGTGTTCCAACGACATTGTTGGAAGGAATTGACAATGATAATATTGAAGGCAGCCTAAATATTGTTTCCAACCAATCACCACCTGTAAAGGCACTGGGGGTAAGATGGGATACAAGGTTGGACGAATTAGGGTTCAAATGTAATTGAGATACAGTGGATAAAGTGTCCAAGCGAACAATTTTAAGTGAGATTTCAAGATTATTTGATCCGCTTGGGTTAGTAGGTCCTGTAGTAGTAACGACAAAAATACTGTTACAGCAGCTGTGGAAATTGAAAATTGATTGGGATGGCAAAGTCCCAGATGAAGTAGCCTTAAAGTGGAAGGTGATCAAAGACAATTTCATATTTTTGAAGGAGGTAAAGGTACCTAGGCGTATTATTGGTGTCAAGCCAACACAAGTAGAACTGCACGGATTTAGTGATGCATATATGAAAGCATATGGTGCGGCAGTTTACATAAGATCGTTTGATAGCTGCGATAATATATATACCCAATTAGCAGCATCGAAATCAAGGGTGTCCCCAATAAAGATATTAACGCTGCCAAGATTAAAACTTTGTGCTGCAGTATTATTAGCTGAGCTCATTAAGGCAGTCATTGAAAGCCTGAAAATTAAATTTGATAAAGTTTTATATTACACTGACTCATCAATAGTTTTAAGCTGGATTAAGCTAGATCCTGCTCGTTTACAGATATTTGTGTCAAACCGAGTGAGTTTTATACAAGCTAACTCTGATGTTGCTAAATGGGAACATGTAAAATCAGAGCAAAATCCTGCAGATTTCATATCAAGAGGATTGTTAGGGAAGGAATTAGTCAACAATAAAATTTGGTTTGAAGGTCCTGAATTTTTAAAGGATAATACGGTAAACGAATCAGCTTGGAACATAGTCAATGAAATACCTGAACTTAAAAAGAATGCGAAAGTGTTGCTAATTCAGGAAAAATCAGTAGTTTGGAAAAGGATAAGCCATAAAAATAATTTTAGATTTTTACAGAACGTATTGGCTTACGTACTTAAATTCATTAATATAGCTAGAAAGCGAAGTGATAAATCATTTATTATTTATAAGAAGGAAGCTCTAAATATTATGATAAAAGATATTCAGGAAATCCAATTTTCAGAGGAAATTAGGATTCTTAAAGCGAAGAAAATATTAAGCAAATCATCCCATTTGACATCATTGCTCCCAATATTAGATCAGAATGATATTATAAGAGTAACTTATCATATGAAGCAAAACATCCAATTCTTCTTCCCTATAAGAACAAAATTGTAGAATTAATGATAACTAATTTACATCTAGAACACTTACATGTAGGGCCACAAGGCTTACTGGCAATAATTAGGCAACAATTTTGGCCATTACGTGGTCGCCAGCTTGTTAAAAAAGTAGTTGGTAAATGTTATAGGTGTTTTAGGATACAGCCGAAAAATTTACACCAATTAATGGGTAACTTGCCAGAAGATCGAGTTATTAGAACTCGTCCTTTTTTGAAAGTAGGTATAGATTTCCTTGGGCCTATTACTATTCATTACAAGATTAGAGGGAAGAAGACTGACAAATCATATGTGTGTGTATTTGTTTGCTTCACAACAAAGGCTGTGCACTTAGAAGTTGTATCGGATTTGACATCGGCAGCGTTTATAGGTGCACTGAAAAGGTTTGTAGCTAGAAGAGGTTGTCCATTAAAGATTTATTCTGATAATGGAACAAATTTTATAGGGGCAGCAAATAGCCTTAAGGATATGTTTACATTGTTTGCTAGTGAACAACATAAAAATAATCTAGATCAGTTTGTGCTCAGAGAAACATAGAATGGTTGAACATACCAGCCAGATCACCGCATGTAGGTGGATTGTGGGAAGCATGTGTGAAATCAGTGAAAAAACATTTTTATACGGTGACTGATGGGACAATGACGTACGAGGAGCTGTACACGCTCATGACACAGATAGAATCCATGCTTAATTCTCGTCCGATGACTCCGTTATCGGATGACCCTAATGACTACAAAGTGTTGACGCCAGGAAATTTTTTGATTGGAGAAGCATTTTCAACATTTGTGGATTCTTCTGGTAACAAATGTTATCAGGGAATGCGCGGACATTGGAAAACCGTACAAGCAAATATGGAAGAGTTTTGGGGACGGTGGTCTTCCGAATACTTATCGGAGTTACAGAAAAGGTACAAGTGGAACAAGCCATATACCAATATAGAGCCGGGTACCTTAGTTTTACTAAAAGATGAAAATAGTCCTCCAATGTGCTGGAGGCGGGGGAGGGTCATCCGAACTATAATGGGTTCGGATGGTTTTTGTGGAATGGTGGACGTAAGGACCAGCAATGGGGAAACCAAGAGGTCAATCCACAATGTTTGTCCTTTTCCTACCGAAGATGATGAAAATGGAGAAATAAAAAATCCATCCTTAGAAACAAGTAAAGGAATGGACAATCCATCCTTAAAGTCAAATTTAAATGTTGGAAATCAAAATAAAAATCACCAAAGAAGCGGTAATTGTAAAAATGTAAGAAAAGAAAAGTAATTTAAATAAAATTAAAAATAAAAATATGCTGACAGTATTGTTAACGCTGTTAGCCATTGTAAGTCCCATAAAAAGTCAATATAATGTAAGTAGTTTTAGGAATAAGGCAGAGATATTCTTCGAGAAGGTAGCAACGGTAGGCTTAACGCGGACATCGTGGAACATCGCAGTACACATCAACATATCTGAATATGTAACAGCCATGACGTCGTTGGATAAAGCCATGATATCTCTGGGAATTTTACAAGCTAAGGAAGCTATTCATCATTCATCAGCAAATCTAAATCTCCAAACAATATATGAGAGGATTGTAAACAGGCATGAAATGATAATGTCTTCGAGGCCTAATAGACAAAAAAGGTCACTATTGCCGTTTGTCGGAGGAGTCTACCATTCATTATTTGGGCTCATGGATGAAGATCACGCCGAAGAAGTATCGCAGAAGATAAAGCAGAACGCTCAAAATGATAAATATATGCTTAACGTTGTCCGTAATCTATCATCAGTTCAAGATATGACGATGGACATAATAAGGAAACAGAACAAAGCTATTTTCAAAAACATTGAAACTTTAAGTGGTGCAATCCAGTCTCTTGAGAAGGAAGTACACGACACGAAAGATGAATCTGCGAGACTGAATGTAATATCTAATATTCTAACGTCTTTAGAGATTCTAGAAAGAATACAAGAGGATATAATTGGAGCCGTATTCAATACTAAAGGAACCTTTCTTCGTGCAATAATGCCGATTAAAAAGTTCAGAAAACAGATTGAACTTATAAAAACCAATGTAAATAAAAAGTTAAGACTGCCATCTGAAGAGCCTGTAGAACTAGCTAAGGTAGCTAAAGTTTCAACTAGAACAACAGCTGACTTTGTACTTTTCAACATTCAAGTTCCGCTGATAAATAATAAAGTTTTCTACGCATATGAGATATATACGTACCCAACAATGCATGACGGGTTCTCCATCAATATACATGCCAGCAGTAGATACTTACTAATTGATGAAAGAAAAACTCTGTACTACAGTCTGACTGGAGACAATTTCGAGCATTGCCAGAAGATGGCAGAACTTGCACTATGTCATCAAGTTCATCCTATATTCAACACCCGCACTACAAACAGCTGTGAACTGCAACTATTTCTGAAATCAAGACGAGTTCCCGAGAGTTGTGAAATTGAAATTAAAAACCCTCACAACTATTGGCGACAAACGCATGCGCCTAACACATGGATTTTCGCTGTATATGAAGATACACCATCGGAAATAACGTGTAACGGAAAGATGCAAAATGTTATCTTAGCAAACTCTGGACTATTAACAATGCAGCCCGAGTGCCATTTCGAAGCAGCAGATATACAGATGTGGGCTTATGACGCATATTTTGCTGATGTGAGTTATGTTTTTCCATCCTTAAACATTTCAACTTTTGTACCATCCATAACACACCTCACATTAAAAAGTGAAATGGAGATGTACAAAATTCCAGACATCCCATCGTCAACAAAAATACTTGGTCTCCCAACGCAACTTGACATTCATCATCTGACTCATTATGGTATGAGCTTCACAAAATTTATCATCATAATCATCATTGGTATTATTCTGTTCTGGGTCCTAAGAAAAACATGTCAGATTTCAACAAGATATTTACCTGCTGCCGCTGCACTACCACGATTAATCTAGGGTAGCATTAAATAATTAAATACTACTTCTAGATTAAAAAAAAAAATTGTAAAACTGTAAAGGTTGAATTCTATGATACTTAGTTAATTCCATGTTATATTTCTTGTTAGTTAAAAGATTGGAATCTTTTAAGGCCGGCAGAATGTTCAGTTTTATAGAAACTGTACGTATTTTGTCATAAACTGTACTTAAGCTATTTTATTGTCAGTTTGGTTTTCCATATCTAATAACTATGAAAAATTTCGCCTTACGTTTTAATAACATTTATGTAAGTAAAAAAGGGATTTTTAGTTGTTAGAAAAACCCAATTAATATCCTTATCGTATTTCTAAGTATTTTTAACTATAATAAAATCCTCACCTTTTGTAAGTGATGCACGTACGCACACTCAATGATAATATATACATTTATATGTGCTGCATGTGCGCACAACATCCTGACAATACTCACAGTGTCAGGTAGCCTAGTTTAGTAATAAGATTTTCATGTTTAGTACTTAAGTTGTTAATTTTGTAAATAAAAGGGAGTTCTCTTAAAACCCTTGAGCTGTTCGCGTCGTTATTTCCTAACAATGGCGGTGGAGGCGGTTGGTGAGCACTACCGAGATAACTGTAATTTATTCTACAGACTCAAAATTCAAATTTCATTTCTTCCAATAAGCGACTTGAACAGGAAGCCAATCGAAAAAGTTGCCCAAATTTAAAAACTTATGTATGATGTTTCTATATTGTTCTTGTTGTTATTCTAAATGTTGTATTGTCGTCATAGCTGGACTTGTTGTTTTTGTGGTCGTTGTGGTAATAATATAATAAAAACTAACCCTTTGTGCATTTTTTTTATCAACTCTGGTAGAAAAATTTAAAAGTTTCCATTGTTTTGGCATCACTAAAAAATTTGTTAGATTATTTTTGTCATCGGCATCGGGAAAGGGGTTAAAAATCGATCCAAAATTTTGTCAACACGCAGAGAAGCAGACATCACGAGTTAATATAAAGGGAGTAAAAATTCACCAATATCTAAAGCAAATAATGCTAAACTGCCTAGTTGTTAATAAAAAAAAAATATTAATCTACCAGAAAAAAATTAATTTATTAATTTATTTAAAGAAAAACATAACAATAACTTTTGATGTTGTATTTTTTGTGTGTAATACTTACATATACATACATACATATAGTATATTAAATAATAAAATAATATACATATATTCTATATATTCTATATATGTATATGCATAATAACCGCATGTAAGAAATAAATCGGTATGTTATTTTATTTATATAAAATTTTCCAATATGTATTTTGTTTTAGGGAAAATAAATTTTTTTTTATATTAACAAACAGAGTGTCACTTCATTTTACTCAGTGCTGTTATGCCACAGTAGATGGCGCCCCAATTTTTGTTCTAATTAGCTTTGCAATAGTTATTTCTATTTTAATATGAATGTCAAAATTTTCAATTAGATATCAAACACAATAATGTTAAGAGTATACACAGGGCCGGTCTTTTATTTCATACGTTTTTCCATTATTCTTTTACAAATATGACCATAAGCTTGGCATATTAACTTTTTACCTACAAAATATCTGATTACGATTACATATAATTTTTAAAAATTGTTTTTAATTGCTAAAGCATTATTATTCACATAAATACAAAATTGCACCTTTTAAATTTTCCATTCAAATTTAAGAAAATATCAATTCTAAAAATTGGAATTCAGATTTCCAATTATAAATTAGAAAATATCAATTGAATTTCAGAAAATCATACTAAAACGTCAGAAATAATAACGTGAAATTTATAAAATTTAAATTTTATTCTTTAAACACAAATTGAAATTCAAAAAACACAAAATATGTTTACATTTAAAAAATCAACTGAATTAAAAAAAGATATTGCGATTCAGGAGACATTAATAGCATTTCAGGATAAGAAAACATTAATTTAAGTTCAATGAAGTTTAGAAAACCTCAAATGGCATCTCTAATTTGAACCAGTGTTCACGATGAGTTTAAAATTTGACTTCATGGTATGCAAAGTAAAACCCAAAAAATTTAAGTTCGATAATAATTCCCAGGTAGCAGTATTTGGAGTCAATAAATGAAAATATATTTTATTAACATAATTTAATTCAAAATCAAAAGTTGGCATGACTGGGTTAGATTTAGTATTGTATTGTGTTATTTAGTGTTACCACAAAATCTAATAGTGAAAACTCCCATTTAATATGTAAAAAAAAAATTTATTCTCTATGTTTTCTAAATATCGCATTATTTTAACAAAAAAATTGAGAGAGCCTTTTTTTGGTTATTATTTTGTTACTCCATCCGACCTATACGGTCGCAATGAAGAATTATTTGGCCAGTTAAAAGAAACTATACAGCCATCTCCAATTAGCACGATTTAATGCGAATAGCCACCCCACACAACCATTACCTTCGCAGTGGAGGTTAGGGCGAGCTATTTAATTTGCAAAAACTTAAACTAAATTAAACGAGAGGTTGTCATATAACCGGAAACGCATGCACGATGACCAAAAAGCAAACACCGAAACATATTTTCTTTTATCCGAAATAAAAGAAAAGACGAAAACGATATTTCCTCGTTGGAGCGCGAATTACTAATGTGAGAGAGCTTTATAGATCAACTCCTACTTTTACGCCCACTTTTGTATACAGTTAATTTTCTGTTTTTTGGTAGAGTTGTTCGCTATACAAATTTGTATTTTTCAACGGATTTCTCTGAAATTTGGTACACACGATCTATGTACTCCAGGAAAGGTCGCCATATGCTTCGTACTGGCCACGCCTACTTTTACGCCCACTTTTTGTATACAATTCATTTTCTGTTTTTTGGTATATTTTCTCTGATATTTGGTACACACGATCTCTATACTCCAGGGAATGTCACCATGTGCTTCTTACAGGCCACGCCTACTTTGCGCCCACTTCTATGTATATAAAATTTATTTTTTTCCTTTTATTTGCTTCTTTGTTTGATTGCTATACAAACTTTTATTTTTCAATGGCTTTCTCTGAAATTTGGAAAACGTCATGTCTCTACTCCGGCGAAGGTCGCATTATATATCTTTCTTGCTACGCTTACCTTTACGCCCACATTTTTATAAAATTCATTTTTTGTTTTTTGGTATATTATTGTAATTTTTATCTTTTAACGGATTTCTCCGAAATTTAGTATATATTCCAGGGAAGGTCGCCATATGATTTTTACCGATCACGCCTTCTTTTACGCCCACTTTTCATATAAAATTCAGTTTTTGTTGTGTGGTATATTTCTTCCCTATACAAATTTATATTTTTCAACGGATTTAGCTGAAATTTGGTTTACACGGGAATAACTTCACGGTAAACAAATTCCCCAAATTTAAAAAAAGGTCCCCAAAAGAAATGAACAAATTCCCCATTTTTTTAAAAAACGAAATAAAAAATTAACTTACTCCCCAAATTCATTCTTAAATTTTTACATATTTTTATTTAATGAATTTTGTTAAATATTTATTTCAGTGAAAATTTGCATACTGCTCTCAACATATGTCTTACAATAAACGCATTTAAAATGAGTATTCTTTTCAATACCATCATTTCTGTGCACGGAAGCTACACGCACGCGGAACACAGCTTAGCTAGAATATCGGAATGATCTGAAAAATATATTTTGATAATTAAAATAAGTTGGCAACAACTGCGCGGCAGCACAGGTGTGGCTGCCAAACGGGCGGAAGCGGCGCGCGACGCGCTCGCGAGCACAGCTTAGCTAAAATATCGGAATGATCTGAAAAATATATTTTGGCGATTAAAATAAGTTGACAACAACTGCGCGGCAATACGGGTGTGGCTGCCAAACGCGCGGAAGCTGACGCGACTCGCTAGCGGAACACAGCTCAGTGAAAAGTCTTATGATAAATTTTATCTACGTATGTGAAATAATTACCTGTTGATCAAAATAGGCCACACATATACTATAAGCAGTTGCTTAAAGAAACCTTGCGGCACAATTTTAAACGTCGCATTAGTTTTTCATTTTTGAAACTTCTATGAATTTGATGATGATCACTTATTGAATGAAGTAATTAAATTTTTAAAAGTTCTGATTCCTTTAATTTGCAAACGATTCCGTTATATTTCATGTTTATAAATAAACTTAAAAAAAAAACGTAAAGCGGTTTCGCAGCTTATTTTTGAAGTACTTTTGCTGCAGCATTTTATAAAAAACTTCTTAATTAAAAAATCAAAAAATTTTGAATTGAAATAAAAAACGAATTTACTGCCCATACACAGTTTTGGGGAGAAAGTTAATTTTATTGGGGAATTTGTTCATTGGGGACTAAGTACTCAGCGCCTGGTAAGCATAGTGAACCATTTTTCAAGTCAAAGGCCTTTTTATCCCGGGCTAGACCGGGTAAAAACAGCTAGTGTAGTATATATATGTACACACATAGAGGGAAAAAAGTACTAAATTTTTTGTCGAGTGGATTTTCTAACAAAATTGTGCGTAATATATCTTATATACATATATGCAATTTTACATATATACTTGTATGTTTCTATTTACAATATTTTTTTGTTAGATATTTGTCAAAAATCTATTTTAAACTTTATTTTATTTTAAATTTTATATATATGGGGCGTTTCATGTCAAGTGATCCAACTTTTGAAACCGATGTCTAGTTTAGAGATTTGACATGTTGACGAAACAGGTATTTTTCTTAGCCATTTCCTTTTAACCTATTGTTCTTAGCAAAATTTGTCCCAAATAGTTTAGATAGCTATTTCTTCAGTCTTTCGGAAAATAAAATTAAAAAAAAAAATAAAAAAAAATTTTTGACTTCTTTTTTTCAAAATCAAAAATCTGTTTGACTTTTTTCAAAAAAGGAAATTTTTATTTTTTTTTGGGCTCAAAAGAAAGCTTAGGCTTTTTCCTTTAAGAGCTTTTTGGTCGCTTAGTGGGACAACGGTTTTTCAATTTTTAGCATATGCACTAATTTGAATTTTTCCTATTAGTGTCTAAGTGTTTCAAAAACCTTAAAAATAAAGCATACACTGAGAAACTAGACAAATTAACCTTTCCGACGGTATGTAACATACCTAACTAAAATTTCATACCTTCGATACTGTAATACCCGCAATATGTTAACCTCAGGAAAAAAAAGATCACTTTTCTATATATATAAAATTCATTTTCTGTTTGTTTGACCGCTATACAAATTTTTATTTTTCAACGGATTTCTCTGAAATTTAGTACGCACAATCACTGTACTCCAGGCAAGGTCTCCCTATGATTATTACCGGCCATGCCTTCTTTTACGCCCACTTTTTGTATACAGTTCATTTTCTGTTTTATGGTATATTTGTTTGCTATACAAATTTTTATTTTTCAACGGATTTGTCTAAAATTTGATACGCACTATCTCTGTACTCCGAAAAAGGTTGCCATATGATTCTTACCAGCCACGCCTATTTTTGCGCCTACTTCTGTGTATACAATTCATTTTCTGTTTTTTTTGGTATATTTGTTCGCTATACAAATTTTTATTTTTCAACGGATTGCTCTGAAATTTGGTACGCACAATCTGTTTATGCATAGCACTGTTCAATGATTCCCCGTCTGCTTTACTCTTTTACACAAAAATATTGTTTCCAAACATATACCACACTTTATACGCATTGAATTTTTATTCATATGTTTGTTTACACTCATATAATTATTTGTATTTATTATTACGTCACATATATTTTACTCCACATTTACTTCCGTATAGTTTTGTTACCAAACATAATATTGCTTAATCAGAATAAACAATATAGGTCAGTCAGTGAACTCAGTAAAATTATTTAACCATTTAGGACCATCAAAACTATTAAGCATTATTATGGTTGGAAACCAAAACGCAACAACAAAATACACTTTTAACTTATAATTGTTTTTCAGCATTTTTTAGTTGGAAACAACAAACACAGTAACAAATGTACTATTTAGCTTATTTTAGTATTAAGCACTTTGATCATTTTTGGGTATAAAAACCCCAGCAAAATAAAGAATAAAACTAGTAATAGAGCATAACTTGGTGTTTTATTACTATCATAACCGTTCAAGTTCAAGTGCTTGAAGGGATCAAAGGAATAAAGATTAGTGTCAGTACGGATTCATGTGTTCGGGCTGATCAACATTAACTTAATTCCTTCATCAACACAAAACATATATTATCATAATGTTGGTAATATATATTTGGTGACCCCCTAAAAAACACTTTTGACTTTAAGTTTCCCCCCACCAGTGGTAAGGAACTTAAAACATTCACGAGTGGATTGACCACGGAACAGGATATCCATCCAGGACGTCCGCTCAATCATTAAGCAGATCCAGCTATAGCATCAGCAGGTCCAGCTTAAACAATCAAATTAACCTACATTTAAGGCACAAATATACATCATCAATCAATTCAGCTATAAGTATACAGATCCATTATCCAGATCATTGGTTCCCAGCATCAATGTTTGGTGAACAACTCAACAGGACATCATCAGTCCATTTTTATCAGAACATCAGTTCATATCACCAACAGGACATCATCAGTCCATTTTATCAGAACATTAGTTCATATCACCAACCAGGATATCATCATTCAAATAATCAGGACATACAGCTTCACATCATCAGTTGTGTGACTCCTCAAATACTTCGATTAAAGCAAATACGCAGTCAACAGAACATCCATCTAGTTTGTAAATCCATTCGTTAATGCATACGATGGAGACTTCAAAACAGTTGTTGGATTTCCTATTAAACACGGGTGAAATGATTCAGACGATCATCCGTAACTATAAAAAGGATTCTGCGGACAGAAAGACAACCGCAGGATACTTCAAAGAACGCTTACGACGGTTAGAAGACGCCTGGAGTCAATTTGAAGCCCAGGATACAACTTTACATATGCCAAATGCTGAGAACAGAGCATGAATACTTTACGAATGAATATTACTCAAAAATTGAGACCTTAACAACTACATATGAAGAAATATTCACTACAGAGGCCAATCGGCTACAAACATCGTCCCAAACTAAACAAATACCATCAGAAACTGAAAATAATGTCTCTCAATCAATGTCTCTGGAGAACACGCCACACGCGGACGATGATCATCAAGGGCTGATTCGGAAGGCAAAAATTCGAATGACAGCATTAGGGCATTTATTATGATGATTAAATTTCACTGAAGAAGCTCAAACCCATCAATATTATGATCTAAGAACTAATACTATTCACAAGCTTTGGGACCAAATTCAAGTTTTCTGCGATGACATTTGTGAAAAAATTGAAGATCCATCAAGAGCAGGCTTTAATATGGATGAATTTTATGCACTGAATGAGACAGTTTAAAATTATTTGGCAGCTGCCACAATTAAAAACAAAAATATTGCCCTCAGTGTAACCCAGCCAACATCATTGGCACAAAACTTGTTACCTTTACCAAAGGTAATAATTCCAAAATTTAATGGAAATTATTTGAAATGGAGCCAATTCCATGACCTGTTTTCTGAGATGATAGATAAACAACAGATTCCAGCAGTACAAAAAATGTGGTACTTAAAAACCAATTTAACGGGAGAAGCAGAACAACTAATCAGCCAATTCACGCTGTCAGATCATAATTACAATGCTGCTTGGAAAATGCTAAAGAAACGTTACAACAACAAGAGACTCCTGGTAGCTAATTTGGTTGACAAAATAATCAACCAACCAGCAGTGACTTCATCTGCACCATCCATAAAAGTTTTGCATGACACCACCAAGGAGTGCTAGCTCGCACTGAATAATTTGGGAATTGTAACATCGTCTTGGGATACAATTCGAATACAAATATTGATCAAAAAACTCGACAGACAGACTCATGTCAGATACATACAGTCGCTAGCTAACCCAAAAGACGTGCCAGTCGTACCTGAATTATTATCATTCCTGGAATTACAATTTCAATCTATGGAAGCAATGGTTGTAGCATGCAACTGAAATTTTATATGACAAAAAAAAATCATAAATCTTAACTCAAAATATCTTATGGCCTAAGCACGTATCTTGTCCGGCTGTATCTCGTCGGCTAATGGGGGTGAGTTATTGGCTGTGATACTTTGATGGATAATTTTAAGAAAAATGCTAAGACTATTACTTTAATTTGTACGTGCTGAGTTTAGAGGAAGTACGAAAAGGAAGAAAATTTAGGGGAAGAAGCATTTAGCAGCATGGAAGTAAAAAAAAATTAACCGGATGTGTATTGATGGTTGCACACTTTTCCCCTCCCTATCCATGATCATATATGAAAAAAAAGCCATATCACTAAACATGATCCCCCATTTATCCTATCCGATCAGTAGCCAGAAATCAAAACAAATATTGTTTAGAGATCCATTTCAATTATTATTAACTTTTATTTAAAAAAAATTACAAAGGTAAAAAAAAACCATTACTATAGTTCTTAATTTTAATTAAAATTAGCTTAATGCTCTAGGAGTTACGAAGTGAGATTTTTGAAAGGACATTATGTACGTTAGTTGAAATCTTTTATAATTTTAAATATTGCAATAGTTATACGGTATTATTATTTTGAACCAAAAAAAAAAAAGTTTAACAAAAAAAAGTAAACCCAAGTCATGTGCAAGAATCTGAAAAAAAATGAAAGGTACATATCCCGTTCGGATATCAGGGTAAATTATATTATATCAATTTCAACGTGCATTAATTTAATATTTTAAATTTACTTGAACGATATTAATATAATAATATATTTAAGTTAATAACCAAATCGAGCAAAGAATATAATGCAATAGAATTCAGTGATCATGACAATGCTTTAAAAAAATTGAGTTTAAATTCTTATAAAAAAATTAATTAAATCAGTTAAGGCATCTTAAAAAGTTTACTCCTTTAGATATCATTTTTTTTCACTGTAATAGGAACGCGGCGAATTAACTTCATTAAAATAAATACTATCTCAAGCACCCACCACTATTGATCGTATTTTAATCGATCGATGTTGGTTGTTGACTTGGATAAAAAAAACAAAGTGTTATACAAACTTACGTGCATCAGACTCCCACGATGAAAGATCTTTCATTCTGCTGGTGACGATGATTTCTGAGATTATTTATAATATTGTTCCTTCTTTTGTTGCTTTTTTAAAATTAAGTTTGGAAAGACTTATTCAAATTTTTAAGGCTATTCCTCAGTTTTTTTTTCTCATTAATTTTAATTAAAATTTTAATAATTGTATTATCGAAGTAATCTTTTTAGCGCGATATGGTAATTAAGTAGTATTTTTCTTTTGTTGTGATCACTTTTTTTTCTTTTCTATGTTTTAATTTCTGTCATAATCGATAGATTTATCATATTATGTGTACATTAGTTTCTTTTTTTTTTGTTTGGATTTTAAGGTAAGTAAATCTGTTTTTCTCTCCTTTTAAAAGTATTAAATTTCTTCACAATTTAATAAAAAAAAATCGCTTTTTGTATTGCGATGAGTTTTACAAAAACGCGTTTTCTCTTTATAGATTCTTGCACACACCGAAGGATTTATTTTTTTTTTTTGCTGGTTCATGACTAAATGGTTGAAAAAAAAAACGAATCTCACGCCGTATTATGTGATGATAATAAATTAATAATTTTCAGAAATTTTGTTTTTATCACATGTTTAAATTATAAAAATGGGTAAATATTTGTAATATAAATCGAATTATTTTGTTTCAAACACTTTTATTTCTTTCTTTTTGTTTTCAGGTAAATTAAGGTAATGTAAGTTAGATTTCATATCTAGGTATTTGACATTTAATTATGGAAAAAGTGAGGTGTTTTAGTTGTAGTATTAAGATTTTAATAACTATACTTTAGATTTTAAGTTTTCATACAAAAAAAAAAAAATATATCAATAAAAAAACTATTCAATTTTAACGTTTTGTTTTAAATTTTTGATGTATAAATTTTACACTTTTTTTGGAATTATTGAATCCGTGAATTTTTTGACTTATTTCCTTTAACCGAACTTAACACTTTTAACCTATCTTTACACTGTTCACTAAAGTTTTTTTTTCTTCTTCTTCAATCTCTAGTGGATTTGATTAGTGGAGGTGGTTAATCGCTCAATGCTGATGATGTTAATGTTGCAGGAGATTTTTTTCCTTTTCTACAGGTTATGTCGGGTTTCCCTGTTCTCCAAGAACAATTTAGTGGCTGGAGTTAACCGCTAACGAGTTGCGTATAAGGTAAACCCTTTCGCAGATGCCCAATCCAATTGGTGTCGGTAAAAGCCCTTTGATTTTGATTTTTTTTTTGTTTCTTATCCCATCAGCAAAAATTCTTCGCAAATGTCATAAGAAATACTTATTGACGGAAAAACAGTAAAAACGCGTGATTTTCGTTTTGCAAGCCTTTTATACCTCCAAAAGAGTACCCACAAATTGGAATAATTTCGGAAAAGTTCCGTTTATTCAGCATTTACTCAGCAGTAGCACATATACACCTAAATTTACCAATGCCTGTACAATCTAACCAATGTCAAAAATTTTAACCAGTACTCCCTTATCATTTTCGAAGTGTTAGTTATGTAAACGAAACAAACCTATTTAAACTATTCACCACCAAATAAAATCAACTATTATTTGATTTCGTTGTATATTTATCGACCTTTTTCTATTTTATATTTTAGTTTGTTTCTTTAGACTTCTCTAAATCAGGCTTTCAAGGTCAAGTACTTATATAAATAAAAGATTATTTATTTCATTGTTATTTTATATATTTTAAAAACTCTTGTTAATTTTCACTATTGGTGCTACAAGCGCCCCTACATAACCCCCCTGCCAAAATCAGGTTTAGGTGGTTAGCAAACAGCTCAAAACTGATACCGCTGTAGCAAAATCAATAAGAAAAATTGTCTGATTTATAAAACAAAATATATATGAAATCAGGTTAATGTCGAATGTCCTTTGCATGGTATTCTCCCACAGAACGTCCATTTAAATCCTCCAATTCGTAGTAAAAATTTCCAGTCTTCTTACGAATACGAGCTTTTACGAAAGGTGGAGCTAGCTTAGCACTAAAATTTTTTTCAAAGCTACTTTCACGAAAATTTCGCCTAAAAACTTCTTGTCCTATCACATAGTTAATCTCACGGGAACGCAAGTTGTAAGACCTTACGTTTCTATCATGTTGTCGATTCATGTTCTTGGAAGCTTGGTTTCTGATTATGTTGAAGGAATCTTCTCTACCAAACTTAACTGTCCTATCATCAAGCATATTTAAATTTCGAAGGAGAGCATATGTCTTACCGTTGGTAATCAACGAACAACTAATGCTACTAAGATACTCATCCCAATTACTCTGATCGTGTTTTATATATGCCCTGATTGCTGATAGCACTGAGCGATTGATGCGTTCAGATGCATTTGCTTGGGGCGAATAAACCGCTGTATAAACATGGTTGATGCCGTAATTTTGTAATAGTTTATTAAACTGTAAAGACTTGAATTGAGAACCGTTATCCGAAACGATTGATTCTGGCGTGCCAAAAGTATGGAATGACTCTTCTTTGAGATATTTAATGACAAGGTCAGCTGTAAACTTTTTAATTGGTTTCAAAAAACAAAATTTAGAGAAGTGATCAAGTACTACAAAAATTCCTACATTGCCTGATTTCGATCGCGGATAAGGTCCAAGAAAATCTACGTACAGCTTCTGGAAAAATCTAAACGTTTCAGTTGTTTTGCCCATGGGTGGACGCATAAAAAAATTTGGATGCTTTGTTCCCTTACAGGTGTCACAAGAATTAACATATTCTTTAACGTCGTTGACCAAATTAGGCCAAAAGTAAAATCGACGTATCCGTTCAAGAGTTTTATTTATTCCCCCATGAGAGGACAAGTGACTATCATGTGCCTTTTCTAATATTTCCGGTACCATACCTTTGGGTAGCCATAGTTTCCAAGCAAAGTCGTCTTGCAGCTGTTCTCCTGTACAGTGTTCCGTTCGTCTGTATAGGTATCCGTCAATGATTTTAAGGTCGGGAGTTTTATCAACATTAAGTCTCATTCTGTCCAACAGTTGTTCGTACTCAGTACTCTTGAAATTATCGGATTGGAAATCCACGAAAACCCCTGTATCGTCTAGTACGGACACGTTAAAACCATTAACTGCAGATAGATCCTCAGAGCGCATCTGGAACCACATTTTTGCTGCCTGTTCGATGCCCAATTTTAAAGTCGAAGCCCTGGTTTTAAAGCCCATCTTGCCAACCGTGAATTGAGGTCAGTTTGGGACATGAGCCATTTAAGCGATGCATGGTCAGTGGTCACTGTAAACTCATGTCCTTCCACATACGCTCTGAAGTTTTTAATGCTTAGCATTGCTGCCAAACATTCTTGTTAGGTAACTGAGTAATTACGTTGGGTTTGGTTAAGTTTCTTCGACATAAAGGCGATAGGAAACTCTTCACCCTCCGCAGTTTCTGTACCAATACACTTCCTATTCCAGTATTACTAGCATCACACTGAATATAGAATGGTTGTGAGAAATCAGGGCTATGCAACACTGGTGCGGTTGTCAAAATGTTTTTCAACTCATCAAAAGCTTTTTTTCACTCCAGACAAATTTTCTACTGGTTTTCAACAAATCTGTTAAAGGCGAGGTTACAGCTGCGTAATTCCTTATGAATTTTCGGTACCAACCAGACATACCCAAAAACCGTCTGACTTGTCTTACAGACCTCGGTGTAGGGAAATCTAAAATGGCCGATATTTTGTCGGGGTCTGTTTGAATCACCCCATTTCCCACTAAATGGCCTAGGTAATGGACTTCTTTTACACAAAATTTTGACTTTTGAACATTAAGACGAATTTGCTTTGAAACTTCTCTTAACACGTCTAAATGTCTAACAAACGAATCTGCCACAATTAGCAAATCGTCCAGATAAACAAACACTTCTGTACGTAAATTAGCCGGTATCACCTTGTCCATTAGCCTTGACATTGTTTGAGGCGCATTACAAAGGCCGAATGGCATTACCTTATAATGGTACAAGGGACGTCCAGGAACAGTAAATGCTGTTTTGTCTTTCGACGATTTGTCAAGAGGAATTTGCCAGAACGCATCCTTTAAGTCTAGGCTTGTTATGTACTCTGCTTTTGGTAAACGACTAAGGATACCATCAATATTTGGTAGAGGATACGCATCTTTTATTGTAACAGAATTTACTTTTCTGTTATCTAGGCATAAACGTACTTTGCCTGGTTTACGAACGAGAACGATTGGCGAAGACCAAGCACTATCTGATTCTTCGATCACGTCATTTTCTATCATCCGGTCAAGCTCTGCATAAATAAGTTTTTCCATTGCTGGAGAAACCGGAAAATGTCGTTGTTTAATAGGGGTTGCTGAACCAACATCAATGATGTGCGAAATCACACTAGTACGACCTAGACCTTCGTCAGCAAATGATGGAAACGAATTAACTACAACTTGAAGTTGTTGTTTTTGGGAATCTAATAACGGGCGTTGATCAGAAATTTCTGATATTTTGTTGGAAAATAAATTAGTATTTAATTCTGAAACTAATCCTGGAGGTAATAAATCAAAAGCTTGCCAAAAATCTATACCTAAATATAAATTCTGGGCTAAATTAGGAACAATATAAAGATTAATTAACTTAGTAACTCCCCGAAAGGTAACACCTGTTTTAACGAACCTTGCAACGCTTTGTGACTCCATCCGCAGTTTTAACAAATGAATGAATTTTTCTAAAATTTTCATTCGACTCTAAAAATTCTTTTGCTGCCTGTGACCCTAAACAACTTATGGAAGCTCCTGTGTCTAATAAGCCGACAATTGATTTGTTAAAAATTTCTACATCAGCATAAGGTCGAATGTCATTTGGTTTATCATAAATTGTACTTAATAAATTACGTCGTGTTTTATTAACATTATCCCAAAATTTCCTCATACGCCCTGTAGACCTTATATGTTTTATTTTTGGTATCTGTTCATTAAAAATTTCTGCTCTTTTCGTGTTGTATTCTGCTAACCGTATATGAAAAGGCTTTAAATATGTTGGTGGATGAGATGACCTGCATGGAATAGGGGTAGAATTAGGTTTAGAAATTTCGTTATTACAATTAATTTTGCTTAAACAAAGCGGTAAGGCATTTGTATTTGAAAATTGTAAATCCGAGGTTTGTATAGAATTATTCGAAGAAAAATCAAGTTTATTATCTTCCGTGACGCCTCCAAAAGATGGTACTTTTTTAAAAGTTAAGTCGGCATTTAAATTAATTGAGTGGTTATTGCATTGATCTTGTACAAAGCTATTTGATGTTTCTTTTAGAAACAATCTTTATTGGTGCTGGTCGATTTGGATGGTTTGCGTGCACTTTTCAGCGCACTCGATTGGTAGTTTTTTGATACACTACAATTTGTGCAATTTGGCTTATAGGTGTTAGCAGCACCACAACCATAACAAAATACTCGTCGGTCATCGAGACAATCCTAATATCGATGTCCAGTTTTCTCACAATTCCAGCACGTTAATGAAATGGCTGCAACATCCTCGTCATCAGAAGGTTCTAATTCATCCTCAACTATTTCCTGTACCTGTCTACGCGCAAATGGTTTAAAAATTTGTTGTTTTCTGCCAACGTCATGCATAAAAAATTCACGTCGGCGACAAATGTCCCGTAATTTTGATACCGAAGTTGTAGGAATATTGAGTATTTCATGTTGAATTTCCGGCAATAAATTTCGACGCAAAATTTCAACTAAAACGCTCTCTGGCAAGGGCGGTGTTAACCTATCTGAAATATCAACTATGTGTTCATAAAACGTGTCAAAACTTTGTTTACGATCGCGGATCATTTCACGAAAATCAACGTCTGTCCGAGAATCTTGATATTGTTCTCGAAGAGCATCACAAAGTTTAGGCCAAAGAATTTTCCTGACAGAGCGATGATATCTCCAAAACCAATCATTGGCTTTGGATTCAAATAGGGGGGAAATATGATCGCAAAGAAAATTAAAATTTCCGTTTAAGGTTTGCGTAGTCAATGCCTCAACTCTATATATAAAATTGTCCACAGACATTCCCCTAGCATCTCCTGTAAATCTAACTTTCCAATTGTGTATTATGTGTCCTATCTTATCAGGCGTAAAAGGTGAATTAGAAGAATGAGAATTATTACTCCCACTAACATCAAAGTTATGGTTCGAAGAGCCTTGTGGGAAATTCTGACCCACAAAATTATTCGAGGGAAGTCCTAATAGCTGCTCAAGGGTTTGTTGTTCAACAGCCGGTAAAGTTAGAATTTGGGGGTTTGTTTCTACTCTATGAGCCGTATGGTTCTCTTGTTGATGAACATTTAAATTCAAACGACGAAAGCCCTCTTCAATGTTTGATTCAATCAACTTGGTCAAGTGTTGGCTAAGACTTGTGAGCATTTCAGCTTGTTGTGCTCCGACAGCAGCTGTTACCAAGTTACGGATGTGCTCACGTTGGTATTGAGGAGAACTTTGCGACATTAGAGATGAATGTGATTCTGAAATAGGTCCAGATTCAGTAACAGATGTTGTTGGTATAGTATTGGATCGGTTTGTATCAAATTCTAATGTTCTTTGAGTTTTCGATCGAGTTCCAATTTGAGAAGTTGGTAAAGTATTTGACACTGTTGCAGGGGTCATTATGGACGCAGAAAGTTTGCCATTGCAGAAAGGGCAAGTTTGCTTAGTTTTGGGAAATCTTCTTAAGCATGTGACATGTAAAGGATGTCCACAAGGAGGTATATACATTGATTTTGAATCTATAATGACATTTTTACATGAGACGCAATGAAGACTTTTCCCAGCCCCAGCTAAATCTTCTGTACTATTTTTTAAAGGCATTTTGAAAAAATACTAACAAACTAACCCACCTTACTATTCTGAGTTGAAAAATAAAAATATATTCTCGAAATGTTTATAAATTCAATATTCTTAAATTTAAAAATAAAGTTTTATGAAAACTATTGAAAAAAAATTCAAAATAAAAAAATTAAACAATTTTGAGGAACTTTCCGGTATATAAGTAAATTGGTTTTAAAATCTTTTGCCAAAAAAAATTTTAAGATGCAAAAAAAATTAGGAAACTTAAAGCTGAATTGTTGACTTACAACCACCTGCTGAATGATTCTCCAAAGAAAAGATAAAGTAATAAAAGAAAAGATGAAAGAGTAGAAGAGTCAAAGAAAATAATATAAGATGTTATGTTGGTACTAGATTAGATATTTTCCAAACTAGTCATTTCCAGGCAAAACAAAAAGAAGTTAGGTAGATATCTTAACGATCCTTTGAAATAATATATGGTCTTTGTATAGAATAATCATCCACACTAAAGCATTTCCAATATACTATCTGCATGAGTATCGAAAAAGAAAAAAAAGAAAAGCCAATAATGAATTTTGGATGCGCAGGTTAACAGCACGTATTTTATTTTATGCCTGTCAATTCCTTAGCGAAAAAAAAATTCATCATGTTAAAAAAATATAAATAAATTATTGCAGTGGGACAGAAATGCGAGTGTAGAATAAAGAAAAGATTAAAAGAAATAAATTTATAGGAGCCACACGAAAAACATGAATAAAATTCAAATGGTGTTAAGTAATAAGTAATTGAAATGTGTGGGCCCCACGTTGGGCGCCAAAAATAATTATCTGTAGCATGCAACTGAAATTTTATATGACAAAAAAAAATCATAAATCTTAACTCAAAATATCTTATGGCCTAAGCACGTATCTTGTCCGGCTGTATCTCGTCGGCTAATGGGGGTGAGTTATTGGCTGTGATACTTTGATGGATAATTTTAAGAAAAATGTTAAGACTATTACTTTAATTTGTACGTGCTGAGTTTAGAGGAAGTAAGAAAAGGAAGAAAATTAAGGGGAAGAAGCATTTAGCAGCATGGAAGTAAAAAAAAAATTAACCGGATGTGTATTGATGGTTGCACACTTTTCCCCTCCCTATCCATGATCATGTATGAAAAAAAAGCCATATCACTAAACATGATCCCCTATTTATCCTATCCGATCAGTAGCCAGCAATCAAAACAAATATTGTTTAGAGATGCATTTCAATTATTATTAACTTTTATTTTAAAAAGATTACAAAGGTAAAAAAAAAACCATTACTATAGTTCTTAATTTTAATTAAAATTAGCTTAATGCTCTAGGAGTTACGAAGTGAGATTTTTGAAAGGACATTATGTACGTTAGTTGAAATCTTTTATAATTTTAAATATTGCAATAGTTATACGGTATTATTATTTTGAACCAAAAAAAAAGTTTAACAAAAAAAAAGTAAACCCAAGTCATGTGCAAGAATCCGAAAAAAAATTAAAGGTACATATCCCGTTCGGATATCAGGGTAAATTATATTTTATATATTTCAACGTGCATTAATTTAATATTTTAAATTTACTTGAACGATATTACTATAATAATATATTTAAGTTAATAACCAAATCGAGCAAAGAATATAATGCAATAGAATTCAGTGATCATGACAATGCTTTAAAAAAAAATTGAGTTTAGATTCTTATAAAAAAATTAATTAAATCAGCTAAGGCATCTTTAAGAGTTTACTCCTTTAGATATCATATTTTTTTTTTCATTGTAATAGGAACGCGGCGCATTAACTTCATTAAAATAAATACTATCTCAAGCACCCACCACTATTGATCGTATGTTAATCGATCGAAACGAATTATGTGATGATAATAAATTAATAATTTTCAGAAATTTTGTTTTTATCACATGTTTAAATTATAAAAATGGGCAAATATTTGTAATACAAATCGAATTATTTTGTTTCAAACACTTTTATTTCTTTCTATTTGTTTTCAGGTAAATTAAGGTAATGTAAGTTAGATTTCATATCTAGGTATTTGACATTTAATTATGGAAAAAGTGAGGTGTTTTAGTTGTAGTATTAAGATTTTAAGCCTTTTATGCTCTCTTTAAACTATACTTTGGATTTTAAGTTTTCATACAAAAAAAACTATATAAATAAAAAAACTATTCAATTTTAACGTTTTGTTTTAAATTTTTGATGTATAAATTTTACACTTTTTTTTGGAATTATTGAATCCGTGAAATTTTTAACTTATTTCCTTTAACCGAACTTAACACTTTTAACCTATCTTTATCGTCTAGTACGGACACGTTAAAACCATTAACTGCAGATAGATCCTCAGAGCGCATCTGGAACCACATTTTTGCTGCCTGTTCGATGCCCAATTTTAAAGTCGAAGCCCTGGTTTTAAAGCCCATCTTGCCAACCGTGAATTGAGGTCAGTTTGGGACATGAGCCATTTAAGCGATGCATGGTCAGTGGTCACTGTAAACTCATGTCCTTCCACATACGCTCTGAAGTTTTTAATGCTTAGCATTGCTGCCAAACATTCTTGTTAGGTAACTGAGTAATTACGTTGGGTTTGGTTAAGTTTCTTCGACATAAAGGCGATAGGAAACTCTTCACCCTCCGCAGCTTCTGTACCAATACACTTCCTATTCCAGTATTACTAGCATCACACTGAATATAGAATGGTTGTGAGAAATCAGGGCTATGCAACACTGGTGCGGTTGTCAAAATGTTTTTCAACTCATCAAAAGCTTTTTGAGCATTATCACTCCAGACAAATTTTCTACTGGTTTTCAACAAATCTGTTAAAGGCGAGGTTACAGCTGCGTAATTCCTTATGAATTTTCGGTACCAACCAGACATACCCAAAAACCGTCTGACTTGTCTTACAGACCTCGGTGTAGGGAAATCTAAAATGGCCGATATTTTGTCGGGGTCTGTTTGAATCACCCCATTTCCCACTAAATGGCCTAGGTAATGGACTTCTTTTACACAAAATTTTGACTTTTGAACATTAAGACGAATTTGCTTTGAAACTTCTCTTAACACGTCTAAATGTCTAACAAACGAATCTGCCACAATTATCAAATCGTCCAGATAAACAAACACTTCTGTACGTAAATTAGCCGGTATCACCTTGTCCATTAGCCTTGACATTGTTTGAGGCGCATTACAAAGGCCGAATGGCATTACCTTATAATGGTACAAGGGACGTCCAGGAGCAGTAAATGCTGTTTTGTCTTTCGACGATTTGTCAAGAGGAATTTGCCAGAACGCATCCTTTAAGTCTAGGCTTGTTATGTACTCTGCTTTTGGTAAACGACTAAGGATACCATCAATATTTGGTAGAGGATACGCATCTTTTATTGTAACAGAATTTACTTTTCTGTTATCTAGGCATAAACGTACTTTGCCTGGTTTACGAACGAGAACGATTGGCGAAGACCAAGCACTATCTGATTCTTCGATCACGTCATTTTCTATCATCCGGTCAAGCTCTGCATAAATAAGTTTTTCCATTGCTGGAGAAACCGGAAAATGTCGTTGTTTAATAGGGGTTGCTGAACCAACATCAATGATGTGCGAAATCACACTAGTACGACCTAGACCTTCGTCAGCAAATGATGGAAACGAATTAACTACAACTTGAAGTTGTTGTTTTTGGGAATCTAATAACGGGCGTTGATCAGAAATTTCTGATATTTTGTTGGAAAATAAATTAGTATTTAATTCTGAAACTAATCCTGGAGGTAATAAATCAAAAGCTTGCCAAAAATCTATACCTAAATATAAATTCTGGGCTAAATTAGGAACAATATAAAGATTAATTAACTTAGTAACTCCCCGAAAGGTAACACCTGTTTTAACGAACCTTGCAACGCTTTGTGACTCCATCCGCAGTTTTAACAAATGAATGAATTTTTCTAAAATTTTCGTTCTACTCTAAAAATTCTTTTGCTGCATGTGACCCTAAACAACTTATGGAAGCTCCTGTGTCTAATAAGCCGACAATTGATTTGTTAAAAATTTCTACATCAGCATAAGGTCGAATGTCATTTGGTTTATCATAAATTGTACTTAATAAATTACGTCGTGTTTTATTAACATTTTCCCAAAATTTCCTCATACGCCCTGTAGACCTTATATATTTTATTTTTGGTATCTGTTCATTAAAAATTTCTGCTCTTTTCGTGTTGTATTCTGCTAACCGTATATGAAAAGGCTTTAAATATGTTGGTGGATGAGATGTCCTGCATGGAATAGGGGTAGAATTAGGTTTAGAAATTTCGTTATTACAATTAATTTTGCTTAAACAAAGCGGTAAGGCATTTGTATTTGAAAATTGTAAATCCGAGGTTTGTATAGAATTATTCGAAGAAAAATCAAGTTTATTATCTTCCGTGACGCCTCCAAAAGATGGTACTTTTTTAAAAGTTAAGTCGGCATTTAAATTAATTGAGTGGTTATTGCATTGATCTTGTACAAAGCTATTTGATGTTTCTTTTAGAAACAATCTTTATTGGTGCTGGTCGATTTGGATGGTTTGCGTGCACTTTTCAGCGCACTCGATTGGTAGTTTTTTGATACACTACAATTTGTGCAATTTGGCTTATAGGTGTTAGCAGCACCACAACCATAACAAAATACTCGTCGGTCATCGAGACAATCCTAATATCGATGTCCAGTTTTCTCACAATTCCAGCACGTTAATGAAATGGCTGCAACATCCTCGTCATCAGAAGGTTCTAATTCATCCTCAACTATTTCCTGTACCTGTCTACGCGCAAATGGTTTAAAAATTTGTTGTTTTCTGCCAACGTCATGCATAAAAAATTCACGTCGGCGACAAATGTCCCGTAATTTTGATACCGAAGTTGTAGGAATATTGAGTATTTCATGTTGAATTTCCGGCAATAAATTTCGACGCAAAATTTCAACTAAAACGCTCTCTGGCAAGGGCGGTGTTAACCTATCTGAAATATCAACTATGTGTTCATAAAACGTGTCAAAACTTTGTTTACGATCGCGGATCATTTCACGAAAATCAACGTCTGTCCGAGAATCTTGATATTGTTCTCGAAGAGCATCACAAAGTTTAGGCCAAAGAATTTTCCTGACAGAGCGATGATATCTCCAAAACCAATCATTGGCTTTGGATTCAAATAGGGGGGAAATATGATCGCAAAGAAAATTAAAATTTCCGTTTAAGGTTTGCGTAGTCAATGCCTCAACTCTATATATAAAATTGTCCACAGACATTCCCCTAGCATCTCCTGTAAATCTAACTTTCCAATTGTGTATTATGTGTCCTATCTTATCAGGCGTAAAAGGTGAATTAGAAGAATGAGAATTATTACTCCCACTAACATCAAAGTTATGGTTCGAAGAGCCTTGTGGGAAATTCTGACCCACAAAATTATTCGAGGGAAGTCCTAATAGCTGCTCAAGGGTTTGTTGTTCAACAGCCGGTAAAGTTAGAATTTGGGGGTTTGTTTCTACTCTATGAGCCGTATGGTTCTCTTGTTGATGAACATTTAAATTCAAACGACGAAAGCCCTCTTCAATGTTTGATTCAATCAACTTGGTCAAGTGTTGGCTAAGACTTGTGAGCATTTCAGCTTGTTGTGCTCCGACAGCAGCTGTTACCAAGTTACGGATGTGCTCACGTTGGTATTGAGGAGAACTTTGCGACATTAGAGATGAATGTGATTCTGAAATAGGTCCAGATTCAGTAACAGATGTTGTTGGTATAGTATTGGATCGGTTTGTATCAAATTCTAATGTTCTTTGAGTTTTCGATCGAGTTCCAATTTGAGAAGTTGGTAAAGTATTTGACACTGTTGCAGGGGTCATTATGGACGCAGAAAGTTTGCCATTGCAGAAAGGGCAAGTTTGCTTAGTTTTGGGAAATCTTCTTAAGCATGTGACATGTAAAGGATGTCCACAAGGAGGTATATACATTGATTTTGAATCTATAATGACATTTTTACATGAGACGCAATGAAGACTTTTCCCAGCCCCAGCTAAATCTTCTGTACTATTTTTTAAAGGCATTTTGAAAAAATACTAACAAACTAACCCACCTTACTATTCTGAGTTGAAAAATAAAAATATATTCTCGAAATGTTTATAAATTCAATATTCTTAAATTTAAAAATAAAGTTTTATGAAAACTATTGAAAAAAAATTCAAAATAAAAAAATAAAACAATTTTGAGGAACTTTCCGGTATATAAGTAAATTGGTTTTAAAATCTTTTGCCAAAAAAAATTTTAAGATGCAAAAAAAATTAGGAAACTTAAAGCTGAATTGTTGACTTACAACCACCTGCTGAATGATTCTCCAAAGAAAAGATAAAGTAATAAAAGAAAAGATGAAAGAGTAGAAGAGTCAAAGAAAATAATATAAGATGTTATGTTGGTACTAGATTAGATATTTTCCAAACTAGTCATTTCCAGGCAAAACAAAAAGAAGTTAGGTAGATATCTTAACGATCCTTTGAAATAATATATGGTCTTTGTATAGAATAATCATCCACACTAAAGCATTTCCAATATACTATCTGCATGAGTATCGAAAAAGAAAAAAAAGAAAAGCCAATAATGAATTTTGGATGCGCAGGTTAACAGCACGTATTTTATTTTATGCCTGTCAATTCCTTAGCGAAAAAAAAATTCATCATGTTAAAAAAATATAAATAAATTATTGCAGTGGGACAGAAATGCGAGTGTAGAATAAAGAAAAGATTAAAAGAAATAAATTTATAGGAGCCACACGAAAAACATGAATAAAATTCAAATGGTGTTAAGTAATAAGTAATTGAAATGTGTGGGCCCCACGTTGGGCGCCAAAAATAATTATCTGTAGCATGCAACTGAAATTTTATATGACAAAAAAAATCATAAATCTTAACTCAAAATATCTTATGGCCTAAGCACGTATCTTGTCCGGCTGTATCTCGTCGGCTAATGGGGGTGAGTTATTGGCTGTGATACTTTGATGGATAATTTTAAGAAAAATGTTAAGACTATTACTTTAATTTGTACGTGCTGAGTTTAGAGGAAGTAAGAAAAGGAAGAAAATTAAGGGGAAGAAGCATTTAGCAGCATGGAAGTAAAAAAAAAATTAACCGGATGTGTATTGATGGTTGCACACTTTTCCCCTCCCTATCCATGATCATGTATGAAAAAAAAGCCATATCACTAAACATGATCCCCTATTTATCCTATCCGATCAGTAGCCAGCAATCAAAACAAATATTGTTTAGAGATGCATTTCAATTATTATTAACTTTTATTTTAAAAAGATTACAAAGGTAAAAAAAAAACCATTACTATAGTTCTTAATTTTAATTAAAATTAGCTTAATGCTCTAGGAGTTACGAAGTGAGATTTTTGAAAGGACATTATGTACGTTAGTTGAAATCTTTTATAATTTTAAATATTGCAATAGTTATACGGTATTATTATTTTGAACCAAAAAAAAAGTTTAACAAAAAAAAAGTAAACCCAAGTCATGTGCAAGAATCCGAAAAAAAATTAAAGGTACATATCCCGTTCGGATATCAGGGTAAATTATATTTTATATATTTTAACGTGCATTAATTTAATATTTTAAATTTACTTGAACGATATTAATATAATAATATATTTAAGTTAATAACCAAATCGAGCAAAGAATATAATGCAATAGAATTCAGTGATCATGACAATGCTTTAAATAAAATTGAGTTTAGATTCTTATAAAAAAATTAATTAAATCAGTTAAGGCATCTTAAAGAGTTTACTCCTTTAGATATCATTTTTTTTTTTCATTGTAATAGGAACGCGGCCAATTAACTTCATTAAAATAAATACTATCTCAAGCACCCACCACTATTGATCGTATGTTAATCGATCGATGTTGGTTGTTGACTTGGATAAAAAAACCAAAGTGTTATACAAACTTACGTGCATCAGACTCCCACGATGAAAGATCTTTCATTCTGCTGGTGACGATGATTTCTGAGATTATTTATAATTTTGTTCCTTCTTTTGTTGCTATTTTAAAATTAAGTTTGAAAAGACTTTTATTAAAATTTTTAAGGCTATTCCTCAGTTTTTGTTTCTCATTTATTTTAATTAAAATTTTAATAATTTTATTACCGAAGTAATCGTTTTAGCGCGATATGGTAATTAAGTAGTATTTTTCTCTTGTTGTGATCACTTTTTTTCTTTTCTATGTTTTAATTTCTGTCATAATCGATAGATTTATCATATTATGTGTACATTAGTTTCTTTTTTTTTTTTGTTTGGATTTTAAGGTAAGTAAATCTGTTTTTCTCTCCTTTTAAAAGTATTAAATTTCTTCCCAATTTAATAAAAAAATCGCTTTTTGTATTGCGATGAGTTTTACAAAAACGCGTTTTCTCTTTATAGATTCTTGCAAACACTGAAGGATTTCTTTTTTTTTTTTTTTTTGCTGGTTCATGACTAAATGAAAAAAACGAATCTCACGCCGTATTATGTGATGATAATAAATTAATAATTTTCAGAAATTTTGTTTTTATCACATGTTTAAATTATAAAAATGGGTAAATATTTGTAATACAAATCGAATTATTTTGTTTCAAACACTTTTATTTCTTTCTTTTTGTTTTCAGGTAAATTAAGGTAATGTAAGTTAGATTTCATATCTAGGTATTTGACATTTAATTATGGAAAAAGTGAGGTGTTTTAGTTGTAGTATTAAGATTTTAAGCCTTTTATGCACTCTTTAAACTATACTTTAGATTTTAAGTTTTCATACAAAAAAAAATATATCAATAAAAAAACTATTCAATTTTAACGTTTTGTTTTAAATTTTTGATGTATAAATTTTACACTTTTTTTGGAATTATTGAATCCGTGAATTTTTTGACTTATTTCCTTTAACCGAACTTAACACTTTTAACCTATCTTTACACTGTTCACTAAAGTTTTTTTTCTTCTTCTTCAATCTCTAGTGGATTTGATTAGTGGTGGTGGTTAATCGCTCAATGCTGATGATGTTTAGGTTGCAGGAGATTTTTTTCCTTTTCTACAGGTTATGTCGGGTTTCCCTGTTCTCCAAGAACAATTTGGTGGCTGGAGTTAACCGCTAAGAGTTGCGTATAAGGTAAACCCTTTCGCAGATGCCCAATCCAATTGGTGTCGGTAAAAGCCCTTTGATTTTGATTTTTTTTTTTGTTTCTTATCCCATCAGCAAAAATTCTTCGCAAATGTCATAAGAAATACTTATTGACGGAAAAACAGTAAAAACGCGTGATTTTCGTTTTGCAAGCCTTTTATACCTCCAAAAGAGTACCCACAAATTGGAATAATTTCGGAAAAGTTCCGTTTATTCAGCATTTACTCAGCAGTAGCACATATGCACCTAAATTTACCAATGCCTGTACAATCTAACCAATGTCAAAAATTTTAACCAGTACTGCCTTATCATTTTCGAAGTGTTAGTTATGTAAACGAAACAAACCTATTTAAACTATTCACCATCAAATAAAATTAGTTATTTTATATATTTTAAAAACTCTTGTTAATTTTCACTATTGGTGCTACAAGCGCCCCTACATGGTGTCGAAAGAAAAGCCAACATACAAAGCGTCTCAACAGTAATAACATCCAATGAAAACAATGTTATCGCATGCAAATTGTGCAAGAGCAGTGGTCATAAGTTATATCACTGCAACAAATTTCTACAACTATCAGAAGCAGAGCGACTACACTGGATACAAAAACAGAATCTATGTGTCAACTGCTTCGGAAGTAATCACGCGTCGAAATCCTGCAATGCAAGCAGTTGCAGAAAATGTACGAAAAAACACAACACGCTACTTCACTTAGAAAGATTTCACAATACTCAAAGAAGAAACATGTCAAGATCAAGAATGTCACATCCAACTACAGAAGTAAAGACGGCTGCCCCAAATATCGCAGCATTCACATCAGCAGCAATAAACGTCGGTGCGGTCTGCCAGGGCTATGTGTTATTAGCAACAGCAAAAGTCATAATTACGGCACCAAATGGTACCTCAGGGGAATTCAGAGCAATATAAGATTCTGTATCTCAAGTGAATCTGGTCTCCAATCCAAAAATTATCCACTTTCCCTTCAAGAGCTTCACTACGCATAGACGGGGTTGGCAACATCCAAAAAAGGTCAAATTATCGCTTTAATGTCGAAATGAAATCCACAACCTTGGAAGCATAGATACTCCCAAGTATCATTCCACCTCAGCCAAATCAACACATCGATATATCTACATGGGAGATTCCAAGCCACATTCAATTGGCAGATCCCCATTTCAACCACCAGGAAAAAATAGACATTTTACTCGGTGGAGAGTTTTACTACAAATAGACTGAAACGAGAACAATAAAACTTTGCGACGGTCTTCCAACACTTCAGAACAATTCACTTGGCTGGATTGTAGGTGAAGCAATCGGACAACGCTCAACTCCCAACCAGTTATCTGCTCTCACATGTGCAGTATTTGACAACACATCATCGTTAGAAGAAGCTATAGAACAGCTCTGGAAACTGGATGAAATCGAACCCAGCATCAAAAGTCTTTCGCCACCAGAAAGGCAATGTGAGTCACATTTTATTCAAAATGTACACACCAACGATGATGGTCGTTTGGTAGTTAGCCTGCCGTTTCAAGATAATCCAGCAGCATTAGTAGAGTCATACACAACTGCTTATAATAGGTTCATGGCGTTAGAACGACGATTATTAAAAAATGAAGAGGTGCGAAGTCAATATATTCAATTTATGCAGGAATATGAGAACCTGGGACACATGCAGCAGATTAACATTGATACAGTATTGAGTCCAAAATACTTCATCTCTTATCACTTTGTCCTGAAACCAGACAGCACTACGACGAAACTAAGAGTAGTATTCGACGCATCGGCAAAAACATCAACAGGTTACTCCTTGAACGAATTAATGTTCACCGGCCCAATCGACCAAAGTGAACTATATTCAATTCTGCTCCGTTTTCTTTTGCCCAAATTTGTATTCACCACAGATATTGAGAAGATGTATCGGCAAATACTAATTCATCCAGAAGATCAGCAATATCAACTAATCGTATGGAGAGAGGACCCAAAGACACCTATAAAATACTTAAGCTCAACACAGTTACATATGGGACACGTTTAGCACCTTATCTGGCCACAAAATGCTTACAAAAAATCGCTGATGAAAATTGTGAAAGGTACACATTCGGCTCTCAGATCCAAAAAGACAACTTTTATCTGGATGATGGGCTAGGAGGTTCGGATAATCTTAATAGCGATTAAAACTCAAAAGGAACTCATAGAAATCCTAAAGAAACATGGCTTTAACTTAAAAAAATGGTGTGCCAATCATCCGAAACTACTTGGTAATATCCCACTCGGAAATCAAGAAGTAAATTTGGACTTTAACGATCAGAATGTCAGTACCATAAAAACATTGGGGTTATATTGGCACTGATCACCTGTGCATCAGGGCAAACCTAAACCCAATGCAAATCGTGTCAAACCGTACAGCCACTTCCGATCTAGCGAGGTTGTTCGATCCCCTTGGTTTAATAGCACCTGTGGTTGTCAAGGCAAAGATATTCATCCAACAATTGTGGCAATTAAAATTGGATTGGGATGAAACACTTCCTGCTGATCTTTATTCTACTTGGAATACCTTTAGGAATGACTTGGACAATCTGAATAATATGAAAATTCCACGGCACATCTTCAAATGCGAAATTCCAGCTGCTACACAATTTCACATTTTTGGCGCAGTTGCATACATCCGTGCTTAGGCTTAGAGACGGACGAATCATCGTACAATTGCTGTGCGCAAAAACACGGGTCGCTCCATTGACGCGACAGACGTTGCCACGTCTAGAATTATGTGCCGCAGTAGTAGCCGCTCAACTTGCACATAAAATAAAAACTGATATCCAAGTAAAAAATCAACCAATGTTTTTATGGACTGATTCTGAAATTGTGCTATCTTGGATAAACCCACAATCAAGTCTGTATCGAGTTGCCACAATCCAGTCGGTAACATTAACTGACCAATGGTATCGTGTCGGATCAAAACACAATCCGGCTGACGTACTATCTAGAGGTTTATCAGCATCCAAACTTTTCAAATGTAATCTTTGGTTTCATGGACCACTTTTTCTCCATGGAAGAGAAGAAATGTGGCCTCCTAAATTTTCGCAACCAATTTCCAATGACATCGAAAAAAGGAAGGTAACTCCTATCGTAACGATTACCGTGTTCACTGAGGACTTCATATACAAAATCCCACATCAAAACTCCTTCAATAAATTGCAAAGGATAATGGGATATGTCATCAGATTCATCAATAATGCAAGGTTACCGAAACATCAACGTCCATCACACAAGGCACTAATATCAAACGAGTTGGATCAAGCACTTTTCGCAATTATGAAAACGATTCAGTTATCCGACTTCTCATCAGAACTCAAACAACTAAAGAAACATAATCATGTCGACAAAAATAGTGCCATCAGCAGCTTATCCCCATTCATCGATGATAGCGGTATTCTACGAGCTGGAGGCCGATTGGAATCATCAACATTATCGAATGATGCAAACCATCCAATGTTACTCCCATATCGTGACCCAGTCGCAAACTGTTATTTATAAAAATTCACATTGAAAATAAACATTGTGGTCCTCAGGCATTATTGAGCATAATGAGACAACGATTCTGGCCAATTAAAGGGAAAATCACACCAAGAGCAACTGTACAAAAGTGCATAACCTGTACTAGAGCTCGACCACAATTATGCCAACAACTCATGGGCAACCTACCGTAACCCAGAGTTACACCTTCACGACCTATTATCAATGCAGGTGTGGATTACTGCGGGCCGTTCTGGATCCACTATAAGATCAGAGGTAAAAGACCAACTAAAGCTTATATAGCTGCTTTTTGCTGCCTTGCCACAAAGGCTGTACATCTCGAATTAGTAACCAACCTATCAACGGACGCATTTATCGGTTTCTTAAAAAGATTCATTGGTAGACGAGGTCGCTGTCAAAACATGTACTCTGACAGCGCCACACATTTCGTCGGCGCCAAGAATAAATTGTCGGAACTACTTCAGACATATTCAGAGAAAGGACAAAATGAGATCATTTCCGCTTCCAGCTCCAAGGGAATAAACTTTCTCTTCATTTCTCCCAGAGCACCACACTTCGGATGGTTATGGGAAGCTGCTGTAAAATCAGCAACACATCTACTACTTCGAAGCGTTGCTACACCATCATTAACATATAAAGAGCTTGAAACAGTCATCGTGGAGATTGAGGCAATACTGAATTCACGTCCTTTAACTCCAATGTCGAGTGATCCTTCTGACCTAACAGCATTAACGCCAGGACACTTCCTAATAGGAGAAGCGCTGACTTCCCAAATAGACAGTCAAGCGGACTCATCAAGACTTACACTGTCATCGCGCTGGGAACAAGTCTCCAATTTAAGACACAAATTTTGGAAACAATGGTCAAATGAATATATGAATGAGCTCCAACAACGAAATGGAAAACAAAAATAGAAAACTCTGCTTAAGCAGAGATGATTTTTTTTATATTTTTAATACCAATAATCTCTGGAACGCCAGTCAAAAATACAAAGTTCGGACCAAAACTCGGAATCCATTTCGAGGAAGTGAGTACAGTCCCTATTTCAACTACTAAATGGAATCTACTAGTATATTACGATTTGGCTACCTACTGGTCAGATACATCAATTCTTGCCAATGGGACAAATTCGTTAAGAACTCTTTGCACCATGATGACAATTAATGAATTTTGTCGCAGCATAATCGATCCTTTTGAACACATGGAACGTGATATGCAACTAGACAACCGATTGCTTCGAACTAAAAGAGGAGCATTAGATGTAGTCGGCAACGTTGCCCATTCACTATTTGGCATATTGGATTCTGATTATGCTAACCAAATGTCCAACACAATAAGTGAAGTCAAGGAAAACGAGTCATATTTATTGAGATTACTTAACCTAACTACAATTGTTGATTCAACAATTAATATCATGCGGCATTCTCAAACCGCATCTAGGACCAGGTTTGAAAAACTAGAGCAAGAAATTAAACTCTATTCAGCAGAAATGGGCAACATCGACCAATAGTTATTTCAAATTCATCTTAATCAACTATTTACCTCTGGAGTCTTAAGTTGTAACTCTAATTGCAAACAATCTACAGAAAATACAAATTTCAATCCTTGATACTCTTACGGATACACACCATGGAAAAATTTGCCCATTATTACTTACTCCGGAACAATTGCAAAACGAAGTTAACCAAATCAATCTGCACTCACCACCTTCGGTATATCTTCCTTCACTAGATTTGCTGCAACTCTTTAAACTTATGAAGATTAAGGCGGACTTACACGTCAACACGCTAACTTTAAAATAACTATACCATTGGTTGAGCGTGATCCATTCGGAATGTTCTACCAAATTCCTATACAGAATCCAGCGAACAACACCATGATAGTCATTAAGCCATGCACCACATTTTTTGGCACCTCAGCATCCCGTCAACCATACATTCGTCTTAAAAGATCTGAGCTGAATTCCTGTTACACCATAAAGCAAGATGACTTTCTGTGTACCAACATCCAAATCAGATATGATTACGATTCCGAAGTATGCGCATGTGAAATAAACTTATTCAACAATAAAACATCACCGACTTGCATTTTGGAAAAAAACAACACCAAATGTTAGATGGATACCTTTGAATAAAAACAGTCAATGGTTATATACCACTTCATCATCTTCCGGGGCCACAGCGGAATGCATGCTAAAACACGATCTCATCATGATGAATGGACGACAAACCATGCCCAGCACATTGAAATCCTCCTACTCCAGTCTGGGCAAGATGTCGGATCTATCGTTAAAAGAAAACATTCAACCTCCCACGGATCACCATCACTCAACTTCAAAGGGTCTAGAAGATGCATATGCTAAAAATATAAAAGATCTGACACCTACAAAAATCCCTGGAAGACCACAAAATCATTGAACTTCCCAATAAATTGAAGTCCCATCAGGAGCACAGCTACGCAATCGGATATCTAGCACTGACGTTCAGCCTTGTCACATTAATCGTTTTTGTCTCAACTGCAAGGCCCAACGGACCAAACAAAAGCACGCAACAATGCCCACCAGAGAAATCAACAAAGATAACTCAGTTGGGTCTGACACTCTATAAATAACACCCCAACCGATGCCCCGCCACCAACTTCATCAACTCACATTAGATGTCACAGATGTCTAATCACATTTCGCCATGAGAACAACCAACTACAAAACATCATTCATGTTGAACAGCCGTTCAACGCGGGGGAATGTTTATGCACAGCACTGTTCAATGATTCACCGTCTGCTTTACTCTTTTACACAAAAATATTGTTTCCAAACATACACCACATTTTATACACATTGATTTTTTATTCATATGTTTGTTTACACTCATATAATTATTTGTATTTATTATTACGTCATATACTCCACATTTACTTCCGTATATTTTTGTTACCAAACATAATATTGCTTAATCAGAATAAACAATATAGTCAGTGAACTCAGTAAAATTATTTAACCATTTATGACCAACAACACTATTAAGCATTATTATGGTTTGAAACCAAAACACAAAAACAAAATACACTTTTAACTTATAATTGTTTTTCAGCATTTTTTAGTTGGAAACAACAAACACAATAACAAATGTACTATTTAACTTGTTTTAGTATTAAGCACTTTGATCATTTTTGGGTGTAAAAACCCCAGCAAAATAAAGAATAAAACTAGTAATAGAGCATAACTTGGTGTTTTATTACTATCATAACCGTTCAAGTTCAAGTGCTTGAAGGGATCAAAGGAATAAAGATTAGTGTCAGTCATCAACACAAAACATATATTATCATAACATTGGTAATATACACAATCTCTGTACTCCAGGCAAGATCGCCATATGCTTCCGGCCGCGCCTAATTTTGCGCCTACTTCTATGTATATAAATTTTTTTTTCCTTTTATTTGTTTCTTTGTTTGACTGCTATACAAACTTTTATTTTTCAACGGCTTTCTCTGAAATTTGGTACACGTGATCTCTGTACTCCAGCGAAGGCCAGATTATATATCTTTCTGGCCACGCCGACCTTTGCGCCCACTTTTTATAAAACTCATTTTCTGCTTTTGGTACATTTGTTCGCTATAAAAATTTCTATTTTTCAACGGATTTTTCTGATATTTGGTACACACGGGAATAACTTCACCATGAACAAATTCCCCAAAATAAAAAAAGGTCCCCAAAAGAAATGAACAAATTCCCCATTTTTTTTTTAAACGAAATAAAAAAACGAACTTACTCCCCAAATTCGTTCTCAAATTTTTACATATTATAGTGTACCACACAAGTCTACAACGCATACATAGTACATAGAACAGACAATTAATAGTGTCGATGACAATTCAAACTAGCCTGTACACAGTGAGTGTATGTGACGGACAATATCGATAATGACTCAAACTGTTCTATGCATAGCTTGTATGTAACAAATAATATTTGAGTGAATCATATTATTTGAGTGCTTACCAAATATATAGCATTGTAATTAGTCAGTAAAGTAAAGCAATACAATCCTTCATAATACTGAATGAAACAAATGTAACATTAACTATAAGCTAGAATAAGTTAGAGATATTAAACTAAATTATGACAATTTGTATAAAAAGGGTGCAATACCAAAATAAAATCAGACTTGAATTCTAACCACTAAATCGGCAACAACTGCCTTAGTTTTTATTATAAAAGTTTCCTTTTGCCCTTACAATAGTAAGATCGGCAAATGAAATAGCAGAACCAGTGGCAAACTCTGCCGGTTGTAAAACCTGAAAAAACACTACAATATTTTTGTTTAATGAATTTTGTTAAATATTTATTTAAGTGAAAATTTGCATACTGATCTCAATATCTGTTCTGCAATATAGTATCATTTCGACGCGCTCGCGGAACGCAGCTCAGCAATCTTCATTAACAGAAGCGGAAATGGCTGAATCTACTCAAGTGCGTCTAGAAATCCAGCTCCTCAGACAAGCTGGATCCAGGGAATCTGAAACTCCTTCAACGACTGTTTTTCTCATAGACGATTTTATGTCGCCTGCTCCAGACTATAATATTTTCGTAGATACACCAAAAGGAAAAACCAGAAATGTTGTATATCACAAATCTCTAGAATAACTAAAATTACGTAACTTTTAGATACCATACACTCAAAATACTCCATGCATAAACATAGTTAGTTGTAAGGTAAGCAGGCGCCGAATACTTAGTCCCCAATGAATAAATTCGCAAAAAATTAACTTATTCCCCAAAAAATTTGGGAATAACTTCACGATGAACAAATTCCCCAAATTTAAAATATTTCCCCGAAATAAATGAACAAATTCTCCATGCTGCTCTCAATAGCATCATTTCGGTGCGCGGAATCGGGCGCGGACGCGAACGCGACGCGACGCGTTCGCGCAACACAGCTTAGCTAAAATATCGGAATGATCTGAAAAATATATTTTGGCAATAACAATAAATTGAAAACAAATGCGCGGCAAAACTGTTGTGGCTGCCAAACGCGCGGAAGCGGCTCGCGGACGCGATGCGACGTGTTCGCGGAACAGAGCTTAGCTAAAACATCGGAATGATCTGAAAAATATATTTTGGCAATAACAGTAAGTTGAAAACAACTGCGCGGCAGCACTGCTGTGGTTGCCAAACGCGCGGAAGCGGCTCGCGGACGCGATCACGGATCACAGCTCAACTAAAATATCGAAAAGATCTGAAAAATATATTTTTGTAATTAAAATAAGTTAACAACAACTGCGCGGCAGCAATGGGTGGCTGCCAAACGCGCGGAAGCGGCTCGCGGATGCGACTCGCTCGCGGAACACAGCTCAGTGAAAAGTCTTATGATAAATTTTATCTACCTATGTGCAATAATTACCTGTTGATCCAATTAGGCCACACATATACTATAAGCAGTTGCTTAAAGCAACCTTGCTGCACAATTTTAAACGTCGCATTCATTTTCCATTTTTGAAACTTCTATAAATTTGACGTCTCTGCTCAGTGATGATCATTTCTTAAATGAAGTAATTCAATTTTTAAAAGTTATGATTTCTTTAATTTGCAAACAATTCCGTTATATTTGATATTTACAGAATAAATAAACTTTAAAAAAAAACTTCAAGCGGTTTCGCAGCTTATCTTTGAAGTATTTTTGGTGTAACGTCTTAAAAAAAACTTCTAAACTAAAAAATTAAAAAATTTTAAATTGAAATAAAAAATTAATTTACTCCCCAAATTCGTAAACAATTTTTTTCATCATGAACAAATTCCCCAATCCCATAAAAATTTTTGGGGAGAAAGTTAAGTTTTTTGAGGAATTTGTTCATTGGGCACTAAGTACTCAGCGCCTGGTAAGCATAGTGAACCATTTTTCAAGTCAAACCCCTTTGGATCCCGGGCAAGACCGGGTAAAAACAGCTAGTTTTCTATAGAAATGTTGAAAAACTATTTTTTTTTATTTATTTGTAATAATAATTAAATTAATATATAATAATAATAATAAAAATAAAAAAATAAAGAACTTAATAAAATTTTATCGTAATCACATTAGGTCCATTTTTAACATAACTATTTTTTAAATTAATTTATTGTAGCTGATGAAGTATTTAAGTTTTGTACATTTTTAAATACCCAGTCTTTCATCCAGCTTATTAATCGCCTTTATTTGCTGCTTTTTTGCCAATCTTTTCTTGGCGTTACTAGGTTCAGCTGTTGATTTCGCTGCTGGTTTCTTTTTTGGCTTTAGAAAGAACTCGCACTGAGTGGAGGCAGAAAACTTAGGTCTTCCATCGACAAGCGGTATAAAACCATGGTATTGAGCGGTGCCATCGATTGTTATCGCAGTATCGAATCTGTTCTTCAGTGTTTTCAATGTTTTCTCATGATCCTCTTTGCTACTAAGAACTATTTTAGTTTCTTTACAATAATTCATTGCCCAATGGAATAAAGCAGTCGCATCTAAGATGCGATCTTGATGAGAGCACTGGAGGCTGTACTTGACGAGCTACGTCCGAAAGGTAGTATACCTTCTCTACTGTAAATTTAGATTTTAGATATTTAGTTGCTTGGTCGTTATTGAAGTAGAAAGCTTGTATGGCATCCTAAAGAACATATTTATAGATTTCTGCGAAATCATACGAAATAACGAATTCACCAGACTTCAAATGTATCTTCAAATCCTTGAAGAATGACCATTGCTCTTTGACTAAAAAGTCATGGGTTCTCAAGTTGAGCAATCCTGTTCACATTTCCTCCACAAAATCATCCACATTTAAAATTATTGTTTTCAATGTGCATCTGTCAGTCTGAATCCAAGATTCAAATTTCACCTCTTCAATATATTCGCGATCAAAAGAGTTGATTAAATTCTCTTTGATGAATGTGGTTTCCGGGCAATTTTAACTTCACTTAAGTGGCAAGAAGTTGTTGTATTAGGACACATAAGTTAGGACACATTTAAGTTGATTTCCTTCAACATCAGTTTAAGCAACAGCTGAACCTAGTAACGCCAAGAACAGATTGGCAAAAAAGAAGCAATTAAAGGCGATAAATAAGCTGGATGAAAGACTGGGTATTTAAAAATTTACAAAACTTTAATACTTCATCCGCTACAATAAATTAATTAAAACAAGTATGAAAATTATAGTAGGTCTAGACCGACTATACGATACCTATACCATGCGTTTAGAGACCATATCTCTTAGGCCTAACTAACTGGATATAGAAAATAAGCATAAACCAAATTTGAGTGGGATTTTTATTAATTTTTTTGGCTGCAGATATGAAAAAGTTCATATCGGATGCTATATCTATATGGGGACTAGGCCCAAAAATGGACCGATCCTGACCATGTTTGGTAAAGTCTCTTGTATTTTGCAAAAATATATACAAACAAAATTTGAGAAGAATCAGTGCAATATTTTTGTTTTTTGATAGATTTAAGTGAAGATCGGGAAGCAGCTCTATATGGGGCCTATGACTAAGAGTTGTCCCATAGGATTCATTTTTGGACTACTCATTAATGGATGTAATAAACGCATACAAACCCAATTTGAGTAAGATCTATATGACAATTATGGCAATTTATGTCTATTTCATAGGGGTCATTTGTACGGGGACTAGGTCTGAACATTGACCGAATTTCACCAATTTAAATAGCGTTCATCCTATGGCCGACAAAAGCTTATATATGCAATTTCGTCAAAATATATTCATATTTGCGACCTGCAGTTTGATTACAAGGTTTACATGGACACACGGACGGACGGGTGGACGGACATTGTTAAATCGAATCAGATAGTGATTCTGATTCGATCGGTATAATAAAAGATGGGTCTAGGTCAAATATTTTTTGGTAGTTACAAACAGCAGTCATAATACCCAAACCACATAGTGGTATAGGGTATAAAAATAGTAATGTTATAAATGGATCTAATAAATTATTTATTGTTTTATTTTTATACCCTATACCACTATGTGGTTTGGGTATAATGACTTTGTGCTGCTGTTTGTAACAACCAAAAATATTTGACCTAGACCCATCTTTAATTATAGCGATCGAATCAGAATCACTTTCTGAGTTGATTTAACAATGTCCGTCCGTCCGTCCGTCCGTCTGTGTGTCCATGTAAACCTTGTAATCAAACTGCAGGTCGCAAATATGAATATATTTTGATGAAATTTGGTATATAAGCTTCTATCGACCATGGGATGAACGCTATTGAAATTGGTGAGAATTGGTCCATGTTCAGACCTAGCCCCCATACAAATTACCCATGTGAAATCGACATAAATTGCCATAAGATCCAAATTGTCATATAGATCTTACTCACATTGGGTTTGTATGCGTTCATTACATCCATTAATGAGTAGTCCAAAAATTATCCCTTTGACCCCATATAGAGCTGCTTCCCGATCTTCACTTAAATGTATTAAAAAACAAAAATATTGCACTGATTCTTCTCAAATTTTGTTTGTATATATTTTTGCAAAATACAAGAGACTTTACCAAACATGATCAGGATCGGTCCTTTTTTGGACCAAGTCCCTATATAGATATAGCATCCGATATGAACTTTTTCATATCTGCAGCCAAAAAAATTAATAAAAATCCCACTCAAATTTGGTTTTTGCTTATTTTCTATGTCCAGTTAGTTGGGCCTAAGAGATAGGGTCTCTAAACGCATGGTATAGGGTATCGTATAGTCGGTCTAGACCGACTATAATATTCTTACTTGTTATTATTTTTATTATGTATTAATTTAATTATTATTAGAAATAAATAAAAAAAATAATTTTTCAACATTTCTATAAAAAAAAGTGATTTGTTTTCCTGAGGTTAACATATTACGTGTATTACAGTATCGAAGGTATGAAATTTTAGTTATGTATGTTACATACCGTCGCACAGTGGCTGAAAATCGTTTTTCATTGGCCAAAATTTTGTAACTTTTGAACCGATCAAAATAGTAAAGTATTTTTTTTTTAATGGATAGATATTTAGTTTAGCTTGACTCAGTTTTAATTACATTAAAATTAATTGAGGACTTTTTAAGGAATTCTAGTTCAAAGTTGAACTTTTGATTTTTTTTTCAACATTAGAGTGAGATATGTGTTTATTATTTTTTTATTTACTAAAAAATTTAATATTTGGATTTTAATAATAATTATAAACATTTTTCGTAATAATGGGATTTTTTAATGTTACACTCAAAAAAATTTTTACACGCAAAAAAAATAGTAAAATCAACTGGAGATTTTGCTATTATTACCGAAAAATTAAAAATTTTTGTTGTCAAATTTGCAGATTTGTTTACACTCAAATAACATTTTCACTTAAAAAAAAAACGTTAATAATATTATCTAAAAATCTTGCTACTACTACAGAAAAATTTATTATTTTTTGCTGTCAAATTTAATAATTTTTAAAAATATTTTTAAAATAAGAACTGCAATAGATTTTAATTGCATTTGTAAGAATGGTAGGTTCTGTTTATTATTATTTTTTACTAATACTATGTTTTTTTTACTTAAATAACAATGAAAGGCAATTATAATTATTGTTCATTTGACTCAAATATTGATTGCAAATATTCCATATTTGGTTATTTCTGTTCTTTAGTAGTTTTTTGACTTCTTCATCTAAATCCCGATGTTCCACTTTCCATTGATTTCGAATACTGGAGATGAACGGATCTGACGTTGCCAATAATATATTAAATAGATCTTCGTTTGTGGAATTTCGTGAAACTTTTCTAGTATTGTGCTCTCCATAAAATCTGTAATCCTTATTCCTTTTTTCCTGAGCCTCCTCTGATAGAACTCCAAGTGGCACCAAATGATATTTAATGGCATCTTCTCCATGATAAAGGATTTTGTGAACTATTGCAGACATATTTCTCCATGGGTAGTAGGTTGTATATATTTTTGCAGTTTCCTTAGCATAATCTCCAAATTTTCTAGAGTCAATTTCTTCATTGCACGCAAGTACTTCTAGGATTATTTTAAATCTGAAAATAAGGTTTAAATCCACTCCTGTTATTTCAGATGCTGTTTCTGGATCTGAAAAGAATCTTCTTGCGGTATTGCCATCATTTGTATTGCCTGACCCTTGTTTTGGCTGATCTATAATCAATCCAAATTTGCGATATTCATTCTTACTTACAAATATATACTGGTAATATAACAAATAAAGACTATTATAAGCTATAAAATACCTAAAGCACAAATTTAATACACCATTGCATATGAGTACTAATAGGGCTGTTTAAATTATCGTAATTTGAATTTGTTCATTAAAATTAAAAAAGTGTTCTACCCACGGGTCGTTACGGGTGCAAAAGTATGTAAAGGGTTAAAGAGGACACTCTTATTGACATTCTTACTTACAAATATATACTGGTAATAGAACAAATAATGACTATTATAAGCTACAAAATACCTAAAGCAAAAATTTAATACACCATTGCATACGAGTACTTATAGGGCTGTTTAAATTATCGTAATTTAATTTTTTTTTAGAGTAATTTCATTAAAATTAAATAAGTGTTCTACCCACGGGTCGTTATGGGTCGTTAAAGAGGACATATTATGTATTAAGCATGCTATGCATTCCGATGCTATTATGTATAAATCGTTTTATGTATAAATCGTATTATTCGTTCGAAAATAAAACAATGTACTCGTTTTTTCGTGTAGTGCTCTGATGAGCTTTATTTAAAGTTAGTTGCAACTTATCTATGCCTTTGCTGTCGGTTATACTCTCCAACCAGAGAAGAATTGACCTAAATTAATTTTCCCATTACCTTGTTATTTATATTAAATTTTTCCAAAGTCATTTTTCCTTTTATAAGGTGACACCTCAGTGGTCTACCTTGTAGGTCAAACTTTAGGCGAACAATTTTTCTGAACTCTCTTATGGTCAATGTTTCATACATTTTTGGAGTTTCCGTTATACTAGTATTCTTATTTGTGGCTTTTGTCACTGCTTTTTGCGACTTCGATCTCGTCGTCACCATATAAATATTTCTGATATTCTTAATATCATTAAAGTCTATTCGAGATAAAGCATCTACAGTGTGGTTGTCCTTTACCCTCAGGTACTCTACGGTAAAATCATATTCTTCCAATTCCAACCTCATTCGCGTCAATTTTGATGATGTATTTTTCATTGAAAATAAGTCTGACAGTGGTCTATGATCGCTTCTTACAATGAATTTTGTGCCATAGATATATGGTCTGAAGTAAGTGATTGCCCAGTGTATAGCCTCTAGTTCCTGTTCGATAGTAGACTTATTCGATTCACCTTCATTGAATGACCTTGAAGCATATGCTATAGGGAGTTGTAAACTGTCGTACTCTTGGCTCAGTACGGCGCCGCATGCATATTTGCTTGCATCGGTTGTTATACAAAATTTTTCATTAAAGTTTGGATTTTGCAGTATCCTTGGACTCATCAAGGAATTCTTTAAAAACTCGAATGCTTTTTCACACTCCCTGCTCCATTCGAATTTTATATTTTTTCTACATAGCCTCGTTAAGAGGCGAGCGTGTTCCGCAAAATTTGGAACAAAGCGTCGATAATAATTGCAAAATGCAACAAATCGTTTAGTTTCATCGGCATTTTTTGGTGTTGGATAGTCTTGAATTATTTTGAATTTGCTATCGTCAGGAAGAATGCCTTTGTCTGTACATTTATGCCCTAAATAAGTCACCTCGTGAGATTATATTTTCGGCATGTTTCGAAAACATCTGTTAAATTTTTCAACATATGCTTTTCAGAACGGCCTAGTACAACTAAATCATCCATATACAGAAAAGCCTGAGCTGGTGATAGTCCAGCAAATGCTATAGTCATCATTCTTTGAAATGAATTTGGCGTTATTTTAAGCCCGTAGGGTAAACGTTTAAATCTAAATGATCCCTTATCCGTCGAAAATGACGTAATGTCTCTTGATTCTTCATCTAATTCAATCTGACGAAATCCAGAAGTTATATCAAGGCATGAAAAGTATTTAGTTCTACCAAGTTGGTCGAGAATATCATCTATCCTTGGTAATTGAAATTTATCTGCAATTAATTTTTTATTGACTCCCCTATAGTGCACTACTAATCTCCATCTCTTTTTCTCGCTTCCGGCTATAGATTTCTTTGGAACCAGTAAAACTGGGCTATTGTACTCTGAAGCCGATGGCTCTATTATGTCATCTTTCATCAATTTGTTCACCTGCTTAGTATTTATTTATTTATTTATTTAAAAACTAAATTATAATAAATTATAATATAGTTATGATTTTTGAGCACTAGCTACTTTGGCCATCAGCTCATATTTTTACAATGCTTTAATTATTAGTAATTATATATCAAAATTAGTACAATTTATATATTTAAATATTTATATATTTAAAAATATTTATTATTTTTTTTTTTAATTCATTTTAAAAAAAATTCATGTTTTTAAAAGGCAGTTCATTTATATATACAAAAATTGTGTTTTTTTTTTTTACAAATGTGTTAAATTTTGTTAAAAATGTTTAATTCTTTTAAAAGTTTTACAAGTTTGTTGATGTTGTCTTTCGAAACATCAGAAAGTAAATTAGGAAGACAGAAATTATGTTTAGTGCAAATGGATTTTATATAAATACATTCGTTGACCAAATGATTCATTGAAATATTTGAATTACGGCAAAAATTACATTGGGGTGCAGGTTTTTTTTTCCATAAGATGCTGGTGTGTGAGTTGGCTATGACCTAATCTCATCCTAATACATTTCTGTAGGTGAGTTCTTGTAGCGTTAGGTGGATATAAAGGTGGCTTACCATCGGGATTGAATTGCTTGTAGAAATGAGTGTAGTTTTCCCAGAAAATGTTTTGACTGTTATTAAAGAAGTTACCGATTGCGGAGTATATTGATTTTTTATTTTGAGTTGAGGTCATTATAGGGGGTAGTTTGAGAGCTTCTTTAGCAATTTTGTCTACCGTTTCATTGCCTTTAATGTTTGAGTGGCCTGGTATCCACATAAGTTTTATTTTATTTGGAAATCTAATTAGATTATCCCTAATTTGGCTGACAATATCTTCTGAGTTTGAAAAGTTTTGTATTGCGGTAACACATGATTTAGAGTCTGTGCAGATGATGTGTTTTAATCTTTGTTTTTTTGCCCATAAAATTGCATTTAATATCGCTTGTGCTTCTGCATAAAATATTGAGTTGTTCTGGTTTATTATGCCATATTCGATTGCGTTGTAGTTGTTGTCTATCAAAGCAAAGGAAACTCCTATATGGGATTTTGAGCCGTCAGTATAACAAAACTTCCAATTATTTTTTTTATATTGTTCCTTTAATTCTTGAAAATGAGCAATGTATGTCTCACGTGATGTTGTTTGTTTTGGATACGTCATCATTGAATCTACAATGCTTTCTTCAGTTAGTAACCATGGTGGACGAAGACAATTAAATTGTTTCTTTGGTGTACGGTCGATATCAAGTATGCGTATATATTCATTCATTCGTTGGACGGCTGATTTTAATTTTTTGTTACAAGAAGTTTTAGGGTTATATTGGAGAATTTCTTTTTCCGTTGGTAGGAGTAGTTTTGTGACTAATTTTGCTGTGTTAATCTCTATGAGATTGTCGAGAGAAATTAGACCAGTTTCTGTTAGTAAATTTTTTATTGGTGTGGATCTAAACGCACCAACTGCAAATCTTGCAGCTGAGTGGTATGTAGATTGAATTTTATTTAATTCTACTTTTGCAGCGTATCCATAAATTGGAAGGCCGTATTCTATTTTAGACACTAGTAATGATTTTATGATATTAACTGTGGTAGATGGGTGTGCATTGCCATTCAGACTCGAAATACATTTTATAATATTTAGTCTTTTTTCCAGTGATTTTTTAAGGTAAGCTATATGGTCTTTCCATCTATATTTTGAATCAAAGACCAAGCCTAATATTTTCATTACATTTACTAGATTAATTGTGTGCGATTGAATGCTTATTTGAGGTTTAGTACATTGGGTTTTACGGCAAAAATGAATAGCTTTAGTTTTATCTTATGATATTTTGGCACCATATTTATCACACCAATTTTTCAAATCTAAAAATAAGTTGTCAATTTTTACTTGATCTATTGATTGTTTGTGTTTTATAATAATGCATAGATCATCTGCGTACATGCAATGATTGAATGCTGGGTGTTTAAGTAAGATAGAATTAATTTTTTCGTATGCAATTTGAAATAGTATAGCCGAAATGGGTGACCCCTGAGGTATGCCATTTTCAAGTGGTTAAAAAACCAAAAATAAATTTCAGCATTTTAAAACCAATTCGCCATTCTTTTAGTTGAGTGATTATGCCGTGGATTCCAATCCTGTCAAATGCCTTTTCAAAGTCCATTGACAGAATTGTTAAATGGTTACCGCAGGACAAACCTTTAGTAATTTGTTGATCTAGAAAAAGAAGTGCATCGCTTGTACCTTTACGTTGTTTAAACGCTACTTGTTTTTGGTGGATTAATTTGTTTTTGTGTAGAAACCAGGCTAGTCTTCTGGCAATTATTTTTTCTAGTAACTTACTCATGCAGGAAAGTAACGATATAGGTCTATAACTCAGCAGTTTGTTTTTTTCTTTTCCATGTTTTGGAAGTGGTATAATAGTCGATATTTTCCAATCTTGTGGTATGCTGCCAGTATCAAAAATGTTATTAAACAATGTTGTCATTACTTTTTTAGTTGCAATTGGCATGTTTTTTAACATGGGGTAGTTGATTTTATCGAAACCTGCAGTCTTACCTTTTAAGGAGTCTAATGCCGAGTTCATTTCCATAATTGAAACATGCGAGTCTATAAACTTCGCTGAAGAGATAGGTGTGTAGTTACACGAAATATTTATCGAAATTTTGCTGTTTATAAAAGCTTGGCTGAAATTTGAATCACTAGATTGAAAACACCATTCCTTACCAAAAAGCATGGCTATTTCTTCTGATTGAGTATAAGATTTGTTTTGATGTTCTATACATCGTATTTTTTGAGTGTTATTTTTACCGTAGAGTTTGTTTACGTTATGCCATATTGTTTGTATAGATGAGCTTGGACTTATTACAGATGTAAATTCGTAAAAGCTGTCATTTTTTGCTTTTTTTGCTTGTTTTTTAAATAAAGCGTTAGCTTTGCGATATTCGATTTTATTTTCGGGAGAGGGATTATTCTTAAAAATATGCCAGATATTTTGTTTATTGTTTCTTAAAATAGCTAAGTTAGTGTTCCACCAGTGTACTGTTTTACGATTTGTATTGCTAGCAGTTTTGGGAATTGATTCGTTGGCTGAGGCTAGTATGACCTTTTTTAGTGATGCTGCATCCCTGTTGTTGTTTTTTGTAATAGACATGTTTTTAGTTTTAGAGTCTATTAAATTTGTAAATTTAGGCCAGTTTGCTTTATCGGTATTAAATCTAAGATGTTTGAATGATGTTTTATTACTGCCGGAGTTTTTGTTGTAGGTAATGTATATGGGATAGTGATCGCTGCCATGGAGTTGAGAATCAATTTGCCATGTTATAAAGGGGAACAAAGTTGCGGAGGCAAAGGATATATCAACGTGTGTAAACGTGGATCGTGTGGAGTAGTGTGTAGGTTTGCCGTTGTTTAAAATTATGAGGTTCGATTGTTGGTAAAATTGTTCTACTAATTTGCCACGTATGTCAGTATTGATGGAGCCCCATATCGTATTATGGGCGTTAAGATCCCCTAGAATTAGAGTTGCAGAATCAATGTGACTGTATAAAACATTAAGGTCAATTTTTGAAATGTTTTGAGATGGAGGTATATAAACGGAAATTATATTAATTTTGATCTCAGCTTCGATTTTTACTCCCACTGAGTAAAAGCTAGTATTTGGAAAATAAGATGAATGTTGAAGAGACTTTTTAACCAGTATAGCTGTACCCCCTTTAGCGCGAGTGCAATTGCAATTTTTTGTATAAAATTCGTAGTTGCCGAAGTTCATTGAGTGGTTTTTTAGGTGTGTTTATTGCAAAGTTATCACATCTGGTGACCTACTATTTATGAGGAGTTGAAGTTCGTGTAAATTATTAAGGTATCCATTCATATTCCATTGTAGAATACTTAGGACCATAAAAATAAATTGTAAAGGTTGTCCACCAGTGATACACAAATGTGAATCAATGTGAAGCTTAGCATGTATCCATATTGCTTGCTGGGTTAATGTCTTTTACTTTTTGATTATTGTTGTATTTTTTGTTATCATCTTTGTCTTGTTTATTTTGTTCTTTGTTTAAGTTAAGAGAGTATTTTTTGAAAGAAAGTTCTGTTGCTGATTTAAGAGTGTTAATTTGTTCTAAAATATTTGTTGTGTTTATGTTGTTGTTTACGTTGTTTGTAATATCATTCGAGTTGCTATTGCTTTGTGATGCTGTTTCTGGTGATTTTGTTTCGTTTGATTGTTTTTTTAGTTGGGTTAATCTTTGTTTGCGTTTTTTAATTGCTTCTTCTAATTTTTCTGATGGAATGTCATTTGATGTTATTGTTATCTTTGACTCATTTGCTTTTTGTATAGCTTCATTAAATGTGCAGTTATTAGTTATTTTAATTTTAATAATTTGTTGTCTTTTCTTTATACTTGGGCAATCTTTGTTGAGAGCACGGTGTTCGTGTTTGCAATTAGCACACTCTACTTTTTTGCATGGTTCAGGGTCATGAATACCCGATGAGCAAACTTCACATTTTGGTTCGGTATTGCAGTGTTTTTTTGTATGGCCTAATTTGAAACAGTTTTTGCATTGTAATGGTTGGGGTATATAGGGGTTCACTTTGCAGTTAAGGAATCCTATTTTTATTTCAGATGGAATTGAGTAACGATCAAAAGATAAGATATGTAAACATGTGTTAATAAGTTGGCCTTCTACGTATTTGGTAACTTTTTGGCATTCTATAACTCCTTGGTCTTGCAAACCTTCTTTAATTTCTGTTTCTGATAGATTTTTTAATAATGGTGCAAACACTACGCCTTTGGTGGTGTTAAGTGTAGGATGTAGTATAGTGGTTACTTTGCATACTCCAATCAGTTCTTTAGTTTTTAAAAATTTATTTGTTTGGAACGCATTTTTTGTCAATATCAGTAAATCACCATCACGTGTGAACGTTGTTTTTTCTAGTTTTTCTGTTGTTACTGCTTCTAGGGCTTTTGATAGCAAAAATATGTTGTAATCTCTTAAAGTTTTGTTGTCTTTGGTATCACTTTTGATTAAGATGTATTTTGGAGTGAAATTTTTAGATTTTTGAGTATTGTCTAGTTTGGGAAAATCATATTGGTTATTCATATCTAAGTTAGCACCTCTTTTCCGTTTTCGAACGGGGTCTGGATCTGGGTCCAGGGAGGCAAAATAATTGCCCCCAGGTTTTGGGGTCATTTTAAAGTTTGACACTAACTATGAGTAATTTACTTAAGTTTTGTTTTTTTTTTTTAAAGTTTTTTTTTTTTTGAGTGAAACAAATGAAGGAGGAATGATTGTATATAAGAAATGTTCAAAGAGCACACAAATAATACGATTGACTGATTTTAAAACACGTCTTTATTCAATGAGCGCACTTTATTAACTCACCTGCTTAGTAATTTCCTCTTTATGTGTATGATGTATTCTATAATTTTTAACATAACTTGGATCGTTATCCTTCAATCTCAGTTTCCGTCTGTAAAAATTATTCACTGAAATTGTTTCCGTTTCAAGTGCAAAGACATCCATATATTTCCTGCATAATTCCTTGAGTTCATTTTCTACGAACTTTGGGAAATTTTCGATAATTTTTCCAATTTCTCACTGTCATATTGACTCTCCGTTGCATTTGCCACTTCGTAATCATTCAGATTTTCCGTCTTCACCTCAAAATCCGAAAGGATCACGTTTTCGCTTGTTGTGTTAATTATCCTAACAAACGTTTGTTTGCAACTCGAAATTGGCTATGAATATCCCCTCTTGAAAGGTCTGGTTTGGGATGAATACATCTCCCTTTGGACATTTTATATATATTTTCCTAATTACCTCTGATCTTGCAGGCAGTGAAATTATATTAATGTTTGGAGATTCACACATTGGTATACATATGCTTTCGGGAAAATTGTCTGGTCTTAGCGCTATCATATTCCGATCTGTCCCATACTCTAGTATACAATTGTACTTTTTGATGAAGTCAAGCCCGAGTATTCCATCAGATGGAATTGGGAATTCATCTTCTACCACATGGAATTCATGTTTTATTAGTAGTTTATTGAATATGAGGTCAGTTTAAATTTTCCCTTTTGTATAAATTGTGCCACTCCCAATACCGTGTAGGCTGGTGGTCTTATTTGTGTTGATGTTCCCTTTATCTATTTGTCCAATTTTAATTATGGATATGTCTGCACCTGTATCAACTAGGTATGTAGACATGCTATTATTGAATTTTGATCCTAATGAAATATATGACGCCAGATTTAAATAAATGTTCGAATTTTACCGTTTTCCTTATTTCTGTTTAATGAGTACCTGGGGATTGCACGTTTTCCCCATCTTCGTGCACCGCTCTAACATTATTTCCCTATTGCCGTAGTTGTTTTGGCCATAACCCCTTTGGTTATTTTGCCTATTCCCGTCGTTGTTTCGGGCATAATTATTATTGTTACCCTGGACGTAATTTCCTCCGTTACCTCTTTGTCCATTCTGATTTCGGTGATTACTGAAATTTCCGCGCCCCCTGAAATTACCATAGGAGCGCCCACGTCTTTGCCCCCGATTAGCATTCCCATTTCCATTATAATACATTACTGTATTATTTTTCACAGCCTCGGTGGAGCTGTTAATAAATTTGGCCACTGCATCATTTATAGTGCTAAATTGGCCCGCTTCCATGACGAGGCTCACTCTTTCATTAGTGCAGCTCTTCATCATAGCTTTCACCGCAATGTTGGTCGTATATTTTTCAGCTACAGTCGTCGTCAATCCGACCGCTATGTAGGCGCTTTGCAGCCTTTTTGCCAGTTCCTCTATCTCCGTGGTATAGTCGTTTGGTGTTTTACCACCTTGTCTGAGATTCATTAATCTCGCCGAAAGCACTTCAACGGACTCACCCTTGACCGTTGAAATAAGCCTCGCAATGATGCTGGCCAGATTGGCTTCGTTACCCTCTATCAGGGTACGTGCAGTTCCTTTTAATTTAGTTTTTACTAAATTGACGGCAACCGCATCCTGATCTTCAGCGATAGAATCGAGCAGCGACAGGGCATCCAGGAAGCTTTGTAGGTTCTCTGCCCTACCATCGAATTAGGGTATAATTCTGGACGCTGTCCTTAAAAATCCCGATTACTTCCGTCTGAATTGTCAATTGTTCTTTATCTTCAACAAATTCTATTCTCTCATGTAATGAGTGGGGCAATTTTACCTCAATGCCCCTGCGGGCTGCTACACTAATGAGTCTACCTCGTAAATCAATGAAAAAACCTTCCGCCGCTACCTTGTGTGCGGAAGTTAGTCGATGATAATTGACGTTCAATGAAACTCTGATCTCCTCTAATCGTAAATAGAGATTTTTCAGATGTTTTTCTACCGTATCGTCCCTTGTAGGTCTGTCAGTATTAAGGCATTTATGTGATTTTTCAAATTCGTCTCTAATCACTCTACACTGGCCTATTATCGCCTGCCAGTCCATGCAAAATTATTATCAAAAATTCACGTACTCAAGGCTACCCAAGTAGTGATTGAAATTTGTCCTATGGCAAATAATTAATTGTGTTAGGAAATTTCCCTAATCAGTTAGTCCATCGCAAAGATAAAATTATATGTAAAGTTCCAATAATTTTCTCTCTTCTTCTACTTTCATAAAAGCTCGTTCAGAGGGGAAAAAGGAGAAAATGAGAAAATGCGAAAACAACAAAAAAAAAATTTATATAAAAACTTGCATTGGCGCTGTAATGACTGTCAAAAAATTGGCGCTGATTTTTACCGCTTCTTCCAAAGCACTACAAACATTTTTTTGCAAATTCAAAACCATTTTGCTAATTTATCCGGGCAAATAAACTCTTATGGAAAGCTTTTCGATGATTTCAAGTCATTGGATGGACTCGAATCACCTAAATTACCATCTCCAAATCGCCGTAAGTCACCCAGATTCATGAATAGAGAAAACCCTGATAATACTACTGCTTCTTCGATCCATACAACTCTGAATTCTGCAAATATGCTTACGACAATTTGAAGAACAAGTATAAAAAGTATAAAATTTTTGGTTCTCTTGTATTTTTTGAAAAATACTCCATCATCGTGCCGAATATAATATTCTTAACAATTGTTTATACAAAAACTATCTAAACAAAATGAAGGAAGATTTCAATCGTGATCCTAAAGCATTTTACAACTTTGTTAATTCAAAAAGGAAAACTACTGGTTATCCATCTGTAATGAAATTTAACGATATTGAATCTAGTGATGATACTATAATAAGTAACATGTTTGCAGACTTTTTTGCTAGTACATATTCTGTTGCTCAATATTGTTCCAACAGCTATTCATATCCAATAAACACAAATCAAGCTATATCTTTTCCCCTAATTGATAAGGCAGAACTTGTTAATAGCCTGAAGAAACTTAAAATTTCATTTACTCATCATGATGGAGTACCTAGTTCTATACTCAATTATTGTGCTACTTCCTTGGCAACACCACTGACTCCGTTGTTTAATGCGTCAATAAAAAACGGTTATTTTCCAAAATTTTGGAGAGCTTCTTACATGATTCCATTATTTAAATCTGGAAATAGATCGGATGTTTCTAATTACCGTGGTATTGCTAAACTTAGTGCAATCCCTAAGCTTTTCGAGAAATTTATTACAGATTTTTTTCTGCTATCACTCATCGTCAATTTTGTCACCATTTCAACACGGATTTCGGAAAGGATGCTCTACCGTTACAAATGTGCTTCATTTTACGACAATAATTAACGATGGTTTTGTCAAGAAAAAACAAACGGATGCAGTATACACCGATTTTAGTAAGGCTTTCGATAAAGTAAACCATAACCTTCTACTAATCAAATTGGATTTATTAGGTTTAACACCATTAAGCCTTAAATGGATGAAATCATATCTTTCTGAGAGAACACAACGTGTAATGTATAATAATATGTCATCTAAAGATATTACTGTGACTTCTGGTGTTCCTCAAGGCAGCCTTGGACCAATTCTTTTCTCCCTTTTCATCAATGATCTTCCAAAAGTGATAAATTTTTGCAACGTTTTAATGTACGCTGATGATGTTAATATTTTTTTAAGTTACTGTCAACATAATGATCATATTCATCTTCAATCAGATCTCAACAATTTCATTTCGTGGTGTAACCGTAACCTAATGGCACTAAATTTGAAAAAATTTAAATGTATGCGTTTTTCTAGAAATAATGTTTGTCTTGCTAACTACTTTTTGGGCGGGTATCAGCTTGAACTTGTTGATACTTTTCTGGATTTAGGGATTCTACTTGATCCTAAATTAAACTTTGTATCTCACGTCACCATGACAGTTAATAAAGCTAGAGGTACACTCGCCTTTATTAAAAGATGGGCAAAAGAATTTATTGATCCTTACATAACCAAACAACTTTTTACATCTCTTGTAAGACTTATTTTAGAATATGGGTCAATAATATGGGATCCCTTCTATAACAATTTCTACTCTTTTGCTTACGTGACTTACCTTGGAATTCTGCAATTAATCTACTTTCATACGTTGATCGACTTAAATTAATAAAATTACCTACTTTGGAAAACCGTAAGACTATGCTAAAAGCAACATTTATGATCAACCTAATTAATGGTGAAATCTTTTCTGACTTTCTTGTCAACAATATAACTTTTAATGTTCCTCAACGAGTATCACGCCAATTCCAACCACTCTTTGTTAAATATTTTCAAACCAACTATGCTCTAGCTGATCCTTTTAGAAGAATTTGTTGTGATTATAATAATCTTTATCAATTAATTGATTTTTCGTTGAATACTGATGTAATTAAGCATAATATCATTATTTTCTTAAATTCCTAACTATTTGATTTTATTTGTAAATCATTTAATTGTTTCAATATATGTACATATGTAATTATATCATTTATACAGGTCTGTAAGTATTTATTCCATTGACCTAATAAAAAAATAAATTAATAAATATGCGTGTAAATAAAGAATGTTATATTCCCTACTTAAACCTTATCAAGGTTGTCGCCTATGCTCATGTATCTTTTCCTGAGTGATCTTTTGTGCAATAAGTAAATCTTAAGCAATAAGTTAGATGCACTCATCAATACTAAGCACAATGTGAGGTACCACAAGGAATCTATCTGATTCGTGTGGTTGACCACCTCGATGTTGGTTATTACATTGGCCATCGGACTCTCTAATTTCGATTGTGGTTTCCCCATGTTATTTACCCAATTATCATCTTCTAAACTTCTTACAAAATTAGTTATATTCAATCAGATCCTTATTTTCCTCTTCTCTATTTTTCCTTTTTCCTCTTTTTCTTTTTCGCACAATTTTTCCTCTTCCAAAAAACTTTCCTATTATTCATAAAAACAAAACTACAGACACTTTTACCTTTCTCCGGGTGGTATACGTTTCTTGTTTCCTTTTGTTCCCTAGAAGTTCTATTCCACTAAAATTGAAATTTGAGAAAAATATAGTAGTTTCATAAATATTTCATAACGCCCCTAATATTAAACGGTAGAGCTGTGACCACTTACAACAACTAAAGATTGTGTATTGACATTCCTACTTACAAATATATACCTGTAATAGAACAAATAATGACTATTATAAGCTATAAAATACCTAAAGCACAAATTTAATACACCATTGTATACGAGTACTTATAGGGCTGTTTAAATTATCGTAATTTGAATTTTTTTAGAGTAATTTCATTAAAATTAAAAAAGTGTTCTATCCACGGGTCGTCACGGGTGCAAAAGTATATATAGGGTTAAAGAGGACACTTTCACCTTTTTCCGGGTGGTATACGTTTCTTGTTCCCCTTTGTTCCCTAGAAGTTCTAGTCCACTGAAGTTGAAATCTGAGAAAAATATAGTAGTTTCATCAATATTTCATAACTCCCCTAATATTAAACGGTATAGCTGTAACCACTTACAACAACTAAAGACTATAATCTTACCAACATTATCAAAAGACCGCAGTCATTATCGATGATAGCTTGCGAGTAGTAACCATTTATTTTTGATAAAAAACAAAAAAAAATCACATTTTTCTGAAATTAAAAAATCAGTTGAGTTTTACAGCATGCCACGCCCACAATTAGCAATAGTTTAACCTAATCTTTTGGCTACCTTAATCTGGATATATTAGCTACAAAAAAGCGTTAAAATTTTAAAAATCGGTGACAAAAAAAAATTAGACTTTTGGCCAATGAAATCAAAATTTTAGCCACAGTGCGTCGGAAAAGTTAATTTGTCTAGTTTCTCAGTGTATGCTTTATTTTTAAGGTTTTGGAAACACTTACACACTAATAGGAAAAAATTCAAATTAGTGTATATGCTAAAAATTGAAAAACCGTTGTCTTGAGTTACAAAACATTTTTTGTTGGGAGATATCCCACTCGCATCCCACTCGCATCCCACTAAGCGACCAAAAAGCTCTTAAAGGAAAAAAACCTAAGCTTTCTTTTTAGCCAAGAAAAAATTATTTTTTGAAAAAAAGTCAAAAAAATTTTTGATTTTGAAAAAAAGTCAAAATTTTTTTTTTATTTTTTTTAAATTTTTTTTCCGAAAGACTGAAGATATAGCTATCTAAACTATTTGGGACAAATTTTGCTAAGAACAATAGGTAAAAGGTAACATGGATGAGAAAAAAACACCTGTTTGGTTAAAATGTCAATTTTTGAGCCCCTCTAACTCAGAGAGTTCTGGACCGATCTTGTTGAAAAAATGTGTCTAAACTACTATCCAATAGGACTAACCTCAACCCGATCGGTAGACATCGGTTTTAAAAGTTGGATCACTTGACATGAAACGTCCCATATACTTATATATTTCTTTTTACAATATATTCTCTTCTTTTTTTAGATATTTTTAAAAATATATTTTAAATTTTGTTTTGTATTAAATTTTACCTATTTTTCATTTTTCTGTTTTTGTTTATTTTATTGTAATTGTGTATAGGACATATGTCTGAATAAAGAGATTTAGTACAAATTTGTTGTTTCTGTTTATATTAATGGATAAAAGTATTTCTATTAGTAATTTATATTTAGCTTTTGTCTTTTTATGTGGGACTTATAATATTTGTGCCCTGTGTGGCTTATAACATGATCATTGTCAAATCTATCTACATGAATTTTTCTAAATTTAGCGTGATTTTTGACACCTCTATCACTTTTCATATATACTTGACCGGTTTGAATTTGGCATTCGTCGCGATCGCGATTCAAATTCGATAATTAACTTTTCCTTTGATGTATTAATTCTGTCCCTTATTTTCTGGTAATCCTCCGTTCTTATTGAACCGTTTTGAAAATCAATAGGTTTGCAGCCCGTGGTTGAATGGATCGTATTATTATAAAAGGTAATTAATTACCTTGTAAATTTTCTCCTCAACACCATCGATGTCCTTATTAGGGTCATGTATCAGCAAACGAATGCGCTCATCCATTGTATTATATAATAGATTTTATAAAAACACATTCTTTTTGTTTTGCTCTTACTGAGCGGTTTGTGACAACTGTCTTTTTATTTAAATTTAAACTTAATTCTACCTATAAATAACACACACACACATACATATACTTAATCTAACTTAAACTAGCGTGAGAACCAAATATGTATGACAATTTGCAATGTAAGCAAATTGTCATAAGTGACTGCGCAATGTGATTCACTAAGAATGCATGGTGTTCTATTGCATGTCTGGAGCATGGCAATAGACACTGCTTAAACACACTACACCTTCCCTTTTTACAAAAAGAATAATTAATACTTAATTGATTATTCTTCAATTTACAGTCTTTACAATATTTAAAATTTTTATATATTGGTTCTCACATTATATATGGGTACTTTCTTTCCTTCCCCTTTTTCTAAAAATTTAAAATTTGAAGATTTCCTTTTTTTCGTTTTCTTTTTTTTTTTTTTTTTTTGTAAAAAAACATATTTATATTAATAAACAAACCTAGGAATGCGTAGTATTTTAATATTAAAATTTATATAGTTTTCAAATTTATTAATTAAAAAAATTTTGTAATATAAAATATTAGTATTAAGATTTATAGAAAAATGAAATATAAAAAAATTAAAATTTGTCTTAAAAAATAAAGAAATAAAAATTTTCATTTTTAAATTCAGTCTTAATTTTAATTAATTTTCTTTCCCGTTTGAAATTTATCCTAATTATGTTTTTTTTTAACTTCATTAAATTAAATTAGTGCAAAAGAAAATCCAATCGTTCTTTCATTTTCAAAAAAATATAAAAAATTTTTCCTTTTTCTTTAATTTGAGAATAATTTTCCCTTCTTTAATATAGAGGGTCTGCAGCTCTGCGTTGTGCAACTTGAAGTCTGACTTTAACTTCTTTTTCATAGGAACTAACATTGTATAGTGGTTCCACTCTATTTTCCATAATATAATTCAGGGTAGGTGGTATTTTACCGTAAACTAATCAAATGGACAGTATCCATGAGCAGTTGATGGTGTCGTGTTATAGCAATACACGAAAAATTTCAACCACACATCCCAATCGGACCCATTAGATGGTACACATGATCTCAAATATTCGTTGAGTGCCCTGCGAAACCCCTCAACAGTATCTAGTTCCTGATGATTAAATGGAGTAGAGTTTAATTTATCTATTCTCATCAGTGAACAAAGCTCCTGTACAAGTTGATTCGTATATGCAGTACCCATGTCCGTAACTATTTTAGCCATTGGACCATATATCATGATGAAATTTTCCATAATTGCCTTAGCGATACTCTTGGCATTTTTGCTCTGAATGGGTACTGCAACGAGATATTTTGTTAAATTGCACATGCTAAGGGCCCGATAATGTCAATTGTGACAATATCGAATGCCTTTGCAGTTATTGATTTTTCAACGAAAGGTTCCCTAAGTTTAGATGTAGAGTTGTCTATTCGACATATCTTACATACTTTGACATATCTAGTTATGTCCCTAGTCATGCCATTCCAAATATATTCAAGGCCCATTTTCTTTTTCATTCGCTTATACCCGAATGTTCACCGGTTATAGGGTCATGATGATATTTTTTCATAATTATATTCTTTTCATCATTGGTAGTTATTTTTCTTAATATGGGTATGAGCACTATGATTAACTCTTGCAAGATTTCATTACCCTTTTCTTTGAGGGATTCAATATCTGTTCCTAGGATGTTAGGCAGGCTATCATCTAGTGATAGTCGCATGGTTGATAGACCCATGTTACCAGCTATTTTTTCAAGCCTTGGAAAGATGTGACCTAAGTCTACTTTTCCATTAATAACGAAGTCATCTAACCTGTGTTCGGAAAGCTTTTTCCTTCCTCTACGGATAATTAATTTATCCTTAGTAAATGCAATTGAGGCATTTTACGGTGCTCGTGGGCATTTTCTGCCTCATATACTTTCAAACTAACCAATTTATCGGAGTGTATATTTGCACTTCCCCTACTTCTCTTAGACTGAAGTCTAGTTGTGACCCTTCATATTTTATTAACTTCAATATTTTTATGTCATCAATTTCTAAACGCTGTAGCGCATTCGCGGCGTAATTTTCCTTGTCCTTTTTATTTTCCTTGCCCTCAATACACTCGACTGTAAAGTCATATTCCTCCAAATCTAACCTCATATGTGTCAATTTGGATGATGGATTTTTTAAAGAAAACAGGTAGGTTAGTGGTTTGTGGTCGCTTCTCATCACAAACTTTTTGCCATAAATGTATGGTCTAAAATATTGTATTGCCCAATGGATTGCAGCAAATGCCTGCTCTATTCTAGATTTTATTAATTTCATCCTTTGTGAAAGATCTTGATGCATAAGCAACAGGTAATTGAATACCCTGTTCTTTTTGGCTTACAACAGCTCCACAAGCATATTTGCTTGCATTTGTCGTTATATAGAAATCTTTGGAAAAGTCCGGATACTGTAGTATCCTCGATTTAGCAATTTTCTTTTAAGTAATTGAGAGGAATCTTTACATTCTTTAGTCCATTCGAATGATACATTCTTTTTAGACAATCTGGTAATGTGTCGAGACGAAGTAGTTGTAGAATGCAACGAAGCGTTTAGCTTCAGCACCACTTTTTGGTGTAGGATAGTTTTCAATTATTGAAAATTTGCTGTCATCTGTCGCTTCATGACAGAAACATGAACATTTTTCCGGAGGTAATTTAAGATTGTACTTTCTGCAGATGCCAAATACATCTTTTAGATTCTGTAACATATGATCCGAAGAACAACCTATAACGACCAAGTCATCCATATATACAAAGGCTTGGGTTGGTGATAACCCAGAAAATGCTAATGACATCGTTCGTTGGAATGAGTTTGGGGCGATTTTAATACTATAAGGCAGTCTTTTAAATTGAAATGAACCATTTTCCGTTGAAAATGACGTTACGTCCCTGGATTCCTCTTCTAATTCTATTTGAAGAAAACCTGTTATTAAATCTAGGCATTAAAAATATTTTGCTCTGCCTAATTGATCTAGAATGTCATCCATACGAGGTAGCGGAAATTTGTCAGCTATTAATTTTTTATTTATTCCCCTACAGTCGACTACTAATCTCCATCTTTTCTGATTTGTACCCGGTAAGGGCTTATTTGGTACTAACAAAATTGGACTATTTTATTCCGAAATTGATGGTTCGACTATATCATCATTTACTAGCTTTTCGACTTGTTTTTTCATCTCTCCTTTATGAGAGTCGGGCATTCTATAGTTCTTCATAAAGACAGTCTTTGAGTCTGAGTTTTTGTTTATAGAAATTATTAGTGGTTACTTTCTCAGATTCTAGTGCGAATATATCAATAAATTCCGAGCATAAATTTTTCAACTCAGCATGAGCGAACTCGGGAAAATTTTTTGATAATTTTTCCAATTTTTCCTTATTTTTGTTGGAATTACAGCTAGGTTCGACGATTTTGTAGTCGTTTAGACTTTCTGTTTTTATTTGAACGTTGTTAATGATGAGGTCTTTGTCAGTTGTATTGACAATTTTCACCAGTGGTTTCGACCTAGATGTTATGGTATTGGCGATGTATACACCATGTTGGAGTGTCTGTTGTGGTACTAACACATCATCGTAATTTGATTCAAAATTTATTGGTCTTATAACTTCAGACCGAGCTGGTAGCGATACAGAATTAATATTCGGGGCGTTCATCAATGGTATAGCTATATCATATGGAACATCATTGGTTCTTAAGATAATGTAATCTTTGTCACCTTGATAGTCTAATATACATCTGTACTTTTTAATGAAATCCATTCCAATAATTCCATTTACCTGAATCGGAAAGCTATTATCCACGACATGGAAATCATGTGCTATGAGAAGTTCCTCGATTTTCAAATCTGTATGAACTTTACCAAGTGTAGTTTTCAGACCTTGTCCAATACTGTTTATATTCATCTTTTTGCCGTTATTTATGTGTTCGTTAAGAACTTGGTTGCATTTTACAACTGAAATGTCGGCGCCTGTATCTATTAGGAAAGTGGATTTATTATTATTCATGGAGGTTCTAATCTTCAAATAGCTGTAGAGACTTAGATTTATACTGTATATTTTCATCTCTACTGAGTATGTTGGGGCTTTTTACGTTTCCCGAATGTACATTATAATTACTTATATTATTCCTATTACGTATATCATTCCTATTGCCCTTTATATGCGTATAATATAGACTTCTGCTATTATTTCCAATATGTTTATTATATATATTTTTTCTACTACTTCTAACACGTCCTCGGCACTGGAAATTACCACAGCGATTATAGCCGAGGGCTTTTACAGAATTTTGTCTATCACAAACGTTGGCACAACTATTAGAAATTTTCCAATCACCTCGTATAGATCCTTGAAAGTACCTGATTCCATGATCAGTTTGACACTTTCATTCGAGGTATTTCTAATTATTGCAGTAACTGCGGAACGCACGGCATATGTGCTCGCTATCTGGTGTGGTACACCGTCAGATATATAAGAAATTTCAAATTTTACTGTGAAGTCTTCCACCTCCTTAACATAATCATTGGGACTTTTGTTATGTTGTTTCACATTCAACAACTTCGCGGTCACTAATTCGACCGTCTCGCTCTTCACTTTAGCCCTTATTGAACCAATTATCTCGTTAAGAGTTACTTCCGTCGAAATTAGGTTTCTGGCTGGTCTTAATTTGGTCTTTACCAGATTTACGGCAAGAGCGTCATGTGTTTCCTTAATGGAATCCACTAATGTAAGGGCATCTAGATCAGCTGTTAGGTTTTCTGCCCTGCCATCGAAATCGGGTATCAATTTCGATGCTAAATGTAAAAATTGCACCGGCGTTTGTGCCATTATCTCTAACGATGCACAGTGGCGCCCGTAGAGCAAACGAGGTTGCAAAAATCAAAATTTTCATGTGCGCCGACGAAGTTTTGAATAAACCCATGTTATAGGAAACCTTTCAACGATTTCAAATATGCTACTCTTAGTAATATCACATTTTTAGTTTAGAAGATATAACCGTTCAAAGTTGACCGACTTTCGGTTTTCAAAAAAACACACAATTTTTAGTCAATTTGTTGCGATTTCAGGTGTAATATCACGAAAAATAGGTAACGAATCGCCTTATTTTTTGTTTGTGTTGATTGATGTATTTACTAAATATATAATGATAAAAAAAAAAATAACTGTTTGCTTTGTGTTTCTCCTGGTAAATCACTATTTAAAAACTATCCGTTTTTTTCACTATTTTTCAACTTTGACGGAAAATAAAAAAATCTATATTTTTCTATATTTGCTATATTTGCAAAACATGTTCTTTGATTATTTCTTTACATAATTCAAAAGGTTTTATCTGCCCGTACGTGCCCGTTTGGCTTCTAGGGATAAAAAAGGTTAAAAAGACATGGTTGCAGAAATTGTATGGTGTGCATCCCTGACATGCTTTGACTGACAGTAGTTTGATCTAATAGTTTGAAAATTGCATTTTAAGTCGGTTGTCTACCTGTGAGCCTCTGCCAAAGTCTACTCCCAATATTCTGTTACAGACACAGGATGCACAAAAAACTACTCATTGAAATTCGCAGGTACGCACCTCTGTAATGGTGCGCCGTTGGTGGAAGATCCGCTTCCGTTTCCCTGAGCCTTTGCTGGTCGCACGTGCTGGCGTAGGGGCCTAGCTCGCCGGATGGGTGGGGTCTTGCTCAGGCCCAGGGAAACCGCACTACAGATTTTCACGTGCGATTTAAAAAAACTGTCAATTAAGCGGACGCTAGAAGGATGGACGGCCATACTTACCTTGGGATTGGGGACGAGGTGTTCTGCCCCTTTTGCCCTCCCAACCATGTTACCTCGATTCCATCTTACTTGGAGGTAACCCACAGCAATGAAAAGAGTTTGGTTTGGTTTGGTTTTCTACATTGGGTTTATAAAAAAGTTTTTTATTTACCCTTCATTTTAAGGGTTTTTATATTTAAATTATACATATTTAGCAAAACTTATTTAATTTTTTTTTATATTTTAGCAAAATTTTACTTTTTAGAAAAATTTTCAGTTTAGCAAAATTTTATTTCTTAGGAAAATTTTAATTTTAGGGAAATTTTAATTTTAGGAAAATTTTTAAATATAGCTCAATTTTAATTTTAGAAGAATTTTTAAATTTTAGCAAAATTCTGTTTTAGGAAAATTTCAAATTTAGGGAAATTTTAAATTTAGGAAAATTTTTAATTTTAGCTTAATTTTAATTTCAGCTTAAATGTAGAATTAGGAAAATTTTAATTTAAATCTTATAATTAGAAGACTTTTATGTAATTTTAGATAAATTTTGTATTTAGGTAAATTTTTATATTTAGAATATTTGATATTTAGCTAATTTTTACTTACAAAAATTTGCTTTAATTAGAAAAATTTCATATATAGAAAATTTTTTAATTCTAATTAGAAAAATCTTTAGAAAAAAATTCTATTTATAGTTAGATAAATCTTAGAAAATTTTTTGTTTTCCTCTTTTTCTCTTTTTTTTTTTATTTAATTTTATACCATAATTAGTAAGATTTAGGAAAAGTTTAATTCTAGGACAATTTTTTTAATTTTGGGAAAATTCTTAATTTTTAGGAAAAATTTTTAATAGTAGAAAGATTTTAATTCTAGTACAATTTTAATTTTAGCAAAAAAAAAAAATATTTGATATTTCGTTTAAATTTATAATTAGAAAAAAATTTCTTAATGTAGTAAAATGTTTAGTTTAATTTTATATTTAGGAACATTCCTTAATGTAGGAAAAATATTATTTGATTTTATATTTTAAAACATTTTATATTTAGCAAATTTAGTACAATTTTTTTTTTTTTGTCTCAGCAAATTATTTATATTTTATAAAATTTTTATTTTTTTAATTTAAATGTAGAAAATTATTTGTATGTAAAAATCAAAATTTCCGACTTACTGCTGGTATTGATGAGGTACCGATGAAGCTGCTGCCGCCGGACGCCGTGGTTGTGTCTCGCCATATGCTTTTCAATTTTGGCATGTGACTTATTAAAACTCCTTCACCTTTCACTCTTTGTCGGAGTATAACAGCATTTAATTGTTGTATTAAATTATGATGACTGCGATCAATTGAGTTGTAGTAGATTTAGTTTTGTTTCCAATGTCTTACTATTATATATTTCCCTAGACACTGTATTTTAATTATTGTTGTTGTTATTGTTTGTGGTTTGTCTCTTATTATATGATCTTGTTGGCGATTCGATTTTTTTTTTTATAAAACACAGTTATTTTTGTAACGAAATGCCATTCAATTATTAATATAATTAATATTATTTATTTAATTTTTTTTTTCCGATTAAATTTCATTAATTTTTTTTCTTTCTCAAAATTCATAGAGTTGTTAAACATTAAACATTATTATTACATTAACACAACACTATATTACATTTTTCAATAACTTTTATTAAATTTCAAACAATATTTCTATTATTATTCAAGAATTAATTGCTTAAACAAAAATTGTCAACCGACCACATTAAAGATTTTTCTGCTACTCTAGCTTTACTTATATTTATAAACTTATTTTAACTTCACTTTTTTTTTTTCTTAAAATTTCTTAAAACTATAATTTAATTTATTAGAGGTTTTTGCTCAACCTTTAAGTTCTGCTATCAAATTTCAACTCCTTAAACTACATATTTAAATTTAATTTTAATTTCAGGTTTTTCCTAAACCTTTCTTTGCACGACTCAAAATTCAACTCCCTGATTTAAATTTTACTTTATTACATTAGCCTTCTCATCTTCATTCATTCATGTTCAGATAAAAACCTGTTTATTAAAAAAACAAAGTCACCACCAATTCAATGAGAACATTCATATGCATTCATAATATTCTCTAGTATTTATAACACTCACACTCATATATGACTATGAGAGCAAGTGAGATCAATACAAGAAAATACGTGGTTTGACCAGCATGATTGCATATGAATGTGTTCATGATTTACTTCACCACAATGAAGAGAAAAAATACGCCATAAAAAAAAAAATGCCATCAACCGATTACCATATAAGGTGTTGTTTATATGTACATACTTGAACTTGAAAATAATTTCAAGATCAAGGTTATTATTTTTTCTTCTTTCTTATTCTGCCTGTACCAGAAATTCTTCTGCTACAGTGCAGAGCAAAAAAAGATCACCGTCACAAAACAGATGGTTTTGATTTCCATGAAAGGAAAAATCAACTGAAAACGGTTCGATGTGTTTTAAGGTTTGCCATTTTTAAAACTTTGCCTTGAGTTAAGCCTTATGCATATATAAAAGAAATCAAAACAGCAGTTTACGCTGTTGGGGTTTTCCAAAACATGGTTCGATATCCATCGCTCAACGGAAAAGATTCCAACACAGAGATTTTTGGTTATTTTTTTTTTTTTTTAAATTCAGTGTATTGGATTCTTATATCTAACAGAGACCTTAAACCAGCGATTTTTGTTCCTTTCAAAATTCGGTGATTTAAGTTCTCTCATTAAACAAGGGACATGGACGCAGAGGTTTTCGGGGGGGGACCTTACTAAATTAAAACCGGTGTCTTGACCTCTCCCATCATAAACAAAAGGCCTTAAACAGAGGTGTTGTTGGCAAAGGGCGTCATACATGACTATCTCTAAAATGTTGTTAGGCTATGTTATGAGATAATGAATGCATGAAGACTAGCTTAATGTCAACAATTTCATAATGAATTAAATTTAAATCAATATCAAAAAAATAAGATTGTGGAAAACAAAATCGGGTTCTAAAATTTAAATTAGGTTCAAATCGAACCCACGCAAAAAAATTAAATATGTTACATTTTTTTTTTCAATAAATGTATCCCCAATGTAGTAATCGAAACCAAACCAATTACTTAAAAAAAAAATCCGTAAGTAAGTATGACCATCCATCAAAAAAAATTTAAAAAATTTTTAAACTTGTGATTCTATGTTTTCCCGATTATTTGCTGCTATTTCGGTACTATAAAATTTGTTTCGGACAGGGGACCGGTTCGTTTAGAACGAAGTTCCTGTATTCCGGGAACAACTTTATTGACCAAAGCAAATTAAAAATCACAAAATTTAATTAAAAAATGTTGAAATGTGAACTCAAATGTCAAACAAGTTTCCATTTCGGTTAATGTAAATAGAGATGTACCCATATTTAATTAAAATTCCAGAAATATCAGCAAGTATGACTTCAAGAACACGGATACAAAAAGGATTAGGATTAAGGAACAATGTGCTTTCCCGTCGGCACTGATGTTAAAAATTGAAATTATTTTTAGTTCCTGTTGTAGGCTATAAAAAATGGTTAATTTAAACTTGGACTATTAATGTTCAGGCCCCACGTTGGGCGCCATTTCTGTAATGGTGCGGCAACGTGGTTATCGAAATGATCAACTTATCGGCACCACGTTGGGCGCCATTTCTGTAGTGGTGCGGCGTTGGTGGAAGATCCGCTTCCGTTTCCCTGAGCCTTTGCTGGTCGCACGTGCTGGCGTAGGGGCCTAGCTCGCCGGATGGGTGGGGTCTTGCTCAGGCCCAGGGAAACCGCACTACAGATTTTCACGTGCGATTTAAAAAAAACTGTCAATTAAGCGGACGCTAGAAGGATGGACGGCCATACTTACCTTGGGATTGGGGACGAGGTGTTCTGCCCCTTTTGCCCTCCCAACCATGTTACCTCGACTCCATCTTACTTGGAGGTAACCCACAGCAATGAAAAGAGTTTGGTTTGGTTTGGTTTTCCACATTGGGTTTATAAAAAAGTTTTTTATTTACCCTTCATTTTAAGGGTTTTTATATTTAAATTATACATATTTAGCAAAACTTATTTAATTTTTTTTTATATTTTAGCAAAATTTTACTTTTTAGAAAAATTTTCAGTTTAGCAAAATTTTATTTCTTAGGAAAATTTTAATTTTAGGGAAATTTTAATTTTAGGAAAATTTTTAAATATAGCTCAATTTTAATTTTAGAAGAATTTTTAAATTTTAGCAAAATTCTGTTTTAGGAAAATTTCAAATTTAGGGAAATTTTAAATTTAGGAAAATTTTTAATTTTAGCTTAATTTTAATTTCAGCTTAAATGTAGAATTAGGAAAATTTTAATTTAAATCTTATAATTAGAAGACTTTTATGTAATTTTAGATAAATTTTGTATTTAGGTAAATTTTTATATTTAGAATATTTGATATTTAGCTAATTTTTACTTACAAAAATTTGCTTTAATTAGAAAAATTTCATATATAGAAAATTTTTTAATTCTAATTAGAAAAATCTTTAGAAAAAAATTCTATTTATAGTTAGATAAATCTTAGAAAATTTTTTGTTTTCCTATTTTTCTCTTTTTTTTTTTATTTAATTTTATACCATAATTAGTAAGATTTAGGAAAAGTTTAATTCTAGGACAATTTTTTTAATTTTGGGAAAATTCTTAATTTTTAGGAAAAATTTTTAATAGTAGAAAGATTTTAATTCTAGTACAATTTTAATTTTAGCAAAAAAAAAAATATTTGATATTTCGTTTAAATTTATAATTAGAAAAAAATTTCTTAATGTAGTAAAATGTTTAGTTTAATTTTATATTTAGGAACATTCCTTAATGTAGGAAAAATATTATTTGATTTTATATTTTAAAACATTTTATATTTAGCAAATTTAGTACAATTTTTTTTTTTTTTTGTCTTAGCAAATTATTTATATTTTATAAAATTTTTATTTTTTTAATTTAAATGTAGAAAATTATTTGTATGTAAAAATCAAAATTTCCGACTTACTGCTGGTGTTGATGAGGTACCGATGAAGCTGCTGCCGCCGGACGCCGTGGTTGTGTCTCGCCATATGCTTTTCAATTTTGGCATGTGACTTATTAAAACTCCTTCACCTTTCACTCTTTGTCGGAGTATAACAGCATTTAATTGTTGTATTAAATTATGATGACTGCGATCAATTGAGTTGTAGTAGATTTAGTTTTGTTTCCATTGTCTTACTATTATATATTTCCCTAGACACTGTATTTTAATTATTGTTGTTGTTATTGTTTGTGGTTTGTCTCTTATTATATGATCTTGTTGGCGATTCGATTTTTTTTTTTTTATAAAACACAGTTATTTTTGTAACGAAATGCCATTCAATTATTAATATAATTAATATTATTTATTTAATTTTTTTTTTCCGATTAAATTTCATTAATTTTTTTTCTTTCTCAAAATTCATAGAGTTGTTAAACATTAAACATTATTATTACATTAACACAACACTATATTACATTTTTCAATAACTTTTATTAAATTTCAAACAATATTTCTATTATTATTCAAGAATTAATTGCTTAAACAAAAATTGTCAACCGACCACATTAAAGATTTTTCTGCTACTCTAGCTTTACTTATATTTATAAACTTATTTTAACTTCACTTTTTTTTTTTCTTAAAATTTCTTAAAACTATAATTTAATTTATTAGAGGTTTTTGCTCAACCTTTAAGTTCTGCTATCAAATTTCAACTCCTTAAACTACATATTTAAATTTAATTTTAATTTCAGGTTTTTCCTAAACCTTTCTTTGCACGACTCAAAATTCAACTCCCTGATTTAAATTTTACTTTATTACATTAGCCTTCTCATCTTCATTCATTCATGTTCAGATAAAAACCTGTTTATTAAAAAAACAAAGTCACCACCAATTCAATGAGAACATTCATATGCATTCATAATATTCTCTAGTATTTATAACACTCACACTCATATATGACTATGAGAGCAAGTGAGATCAATACAAGAAAATACGTGGTTTGACCAGCATGATTGCATATGAATGTGTTCATGATTTACTTCACCACAATGAAGAGAAAAAATACGCCATAAAAAAAAAATGCCATCAACCGATTACCATATAAGGTGTTGTTTATATGTACATACTTGAACTTGAAAATAATTTCAAGATCAAGGTTATTATTTTTTCTTCTTTCTTATTCTGCCTGTACCAGAAATTCTTCTGCTACAGTGCAGAGCAAAAAAAGATCACCGTCACAAAACAGATGGTTTTGATTTCCATGAAAGGAAAAATCAACTGAAAACGGTTCGATGGGTTTTAAGGTTTGCCATTTTTAAAACTTTGCCTTGAGTTAAGCCTTATGCATATATAAAAGAAATCAAAACAGCAGTTTACGCTGTTGGGGTTTTCCAAAACATGGTTCGATATCCATCGCTCAACGGAAAAGATTCCAACACAGAGATTTTTGGTTATTTTTTTTTTTTTTTAAATTCAGTGTATTGGATTCTTATATCTAACAGAGACCTTAAACCAGCGATTTTTGTTCCTTTCAAAATTCGGTGATTTAAGTTCTCTCATTAAACAAGGGACATGGACGCAGAGGTTTTCGGGGGGGGACCTTACTAAATTAAAACCGGTGTCTTGACCTCTCCCATCATAAACAAAAGGCCTTAAACAGAGGTGTTGTTGGCAAAGGGCGTCATACATGACTATCTCTAAAATGTTGTTAGGCTATGTTATGAGATAATGAATGCATGAAGACTAGCTTAATGTCAACAATTTCATAATGAATTAAATTTAAATCAATATCAAAAAAATAAGATTGTGGAAAACAAAATCGGGTTCTAAAATTTAAATTAGGTTCAAATCGAACCCACGCAAAAAAATTAAATATGTTACATTTTTTTTTTCAATAAATGTATCCCCAATGTAGTAATCGAAACCAAACCAATTACTTAAAAAAAAAATCCGTAAGTAAGTATGACCATCCATCAAAAAAAATTTTAAAAATTTTTAAACTTGTGATTCTATGTTTTCCCGATTATTTGCTGCTATTTCGGTACTATAAAATTTGTTTCGGACAGGGGACCGGTTCGTTTAGAACGAAGTTCCTGTATTCCGGGAACAACTTTATTGACCAAAGCAAATTAAAAATCACAAAATTTAATTAAAAAATGTTGAAATGTGAACTCAAATGTCAAACAAGTTTCCATTTCGGTTAATGTAAATAGAGATGTACCCATATTTAATTAAAATTCCAGAAATATCAGCAAGTATGACTTCAAGAACACGGATACAAAAAGGATTAGGATTAAGGAACAATGTGCTTTCCCGTCGGCACTGATGTTAAAAATTGAAATTATTTTTAGTTCCTGTTGTAGGCTATAAAAAATGGTTAATTTAAACTTGGACTATTAATGTTCAGGCCCCACGTTGGGCGCCATTTCTGTAATGGTGCGGCAACGTGGTTATCGAAATGATCAACTTATCGGCACCACGTTGGGCGCCATTTCTGTAGTGGTGCGGCGTTGGTGGAAGATCCGCTTCCGTTTCCCTGAGCCTTTGCTGGTCGCACGAGTTAAGTCCAATGGAACACTGAACTCAACAGATTCCATCGAACTTGAAAACCCTATATCTAGCATAAGAATAAATTACCAAGAATAAAATAAATACCATATTATTAAAATTATAATTTTTAATAACTAGAACAAAGTGTTAATAAACTTTGTATTAATAAAATTGTTTACTCAATAATTATTTCAGTTCATCATTTAAAATGAAATAAATGTCAAACTAACAGAATTATAATTTTAAACGAAAACAAAGTGTTAATAAACTTTCATATGGAAACTTACTTCATTCATTGAAACTTGATACCTTTGTTTTCGTCATTAAACTAGAACAAAGAGTTAATAAACTTTGTATTGAAATTTTGTTTATTCATTTCAATCATTTAAAATAAAATAAATGTCAAATCACCAAAATTACAGTTTCAAAACGAAAACAAAGTGTCGATAAACTTTCGTATGAAAAACTCACTTTGTTTTCGTCATTTTACTTCCTACAAAATACAATATTGTTTTATGACCAACCAATTAAACGTTCTATAAAAGAAACCAATAGCATAAGCATATTTTTTTATTGAATATTTATAGTTTTAGATTAAGAATATTTTTGTATAAAAATATAGCAAACAATAAAGTAAAGGGCAGTTCATATTAACATTCCAACCAAATGTATTCGTGGACTTTCATTTAACTGGCGCAGTCGGTAGGATAAATCCAAAAGATATTCTGAAGAATATCCCTATTTGGTCGCGACGCTATCTAAAAGAAATTAATGAAGATATTCTAAAGAATATCCTTTTTTAAAACAAAAAAACATTAGTGAAAATTGTCTAAAGAATATCCTTTTTTTTAAGAAAAAAAAAAAAAAGTGAAACATTAGTGAAGATATTCCAAAGAATATCCTTTTTTGAAAAAAAATAACATTTGTTAAAATACTGAAGATATTCTAAAGAATATCCTTTAAAAAAAAAAAAATATATATTTGTGAAAAATTTTAAGATATTCCGAAGAATATCATTTTGAAAACAAAGAAGAAAAAAGACTAAAGAACTTATTTTTCGTTACGGTTCGAGTTTGTGAAGGAACAGTGAATTGTGTCTAAACTCCAGGGAGATGCCTAAAGATACGGAGAAAACTGAAACACCACAGTTTAAACCATACTTCAACATATTACAAAGCAACGATATACTCAACACAATGACATCAACATCATCAACAGCAACACTAACTTCTGCTCCAACACAAACATCAGCACCCACAGCAGTGCCAACAGAAACATCATCGTTGGGTCCGATTCCAATTTCTATCCTTTTGAAGGAAGTAGATAGAATAAATGTTTTCACTGGAAAAGATCGAGACTATGACATATCATCATTCATCAAGGAAGTCGAAATCTTCCTACGAATTTTTCAAGATGGTGAAATGGAGGAATATATATACCATCGCTGCATACTTAAGAAGATACAGGGAGAAGCAGCCAATATAATTCGAGGTTTAACCGATAAATCATGGCAGAACGTGAAAAATGAGCTATTAAAGGTGTTCGGCATCAGGGAAAGCTACACCCAACTATACCATAGAGCACTATCAACAAAAAACAATGATGTAAGTCAATTATATAATAATTTAAAAATAATATTAGATAAGTTGAATACAAAATACGAACAAGATTCATGTAAACCATTAGAATTCAACCCAAATATAAACGAATCAATGATTTTTCGAACTTTTGTTAATGGTATACCTCCGCATTTGGCAAGTGTTATATATAGCCGAAATATTAATACTATTCGCGAAGCATATCATTGTTTACAGGAATGCGACATGATCAGGGAAAATAATCGACATTTTAGAAATACTAATCAAAATATTAAATACACTAACCAAAATTCTACCCATAATTATTCCGAACCTCACCAAAGGCAAAATTTTCGACAAACAAATTTTAGACCGAGTAGACAGAATTTCCCAGACCAACGGACACAAGGTTTTTCTTGTCACCAAACACAAAACTTTCCAAATTCAAATCGACAAACACAAGGTTTTGATAATCGGCAAGGGCAATATTCAAACGTAATTCGAAATTCGCAACAGTTCCGACAATCTAATCAGTCGCGACAAAATTCTGGTCAACATCGACATAATGTTGAACCGATGGAAATAGATCATATTGAACAGAGTGAAATTGTTCCGAATGAGGAAGCAAATTTTCGTTCAGCCGAAAAGAAAACGGTTTACCGATAGTACAATTAACTATTGGTAATTCCAAGATAAGATGTTTGATTGATACTGGATCAACCACATCAATATTAAATTGTAATGCACTTCCTAGTTATGAACGTATAAAATTAAGAAAACCATTAACTTTCTCAACTCTGGCAAGCAAAGTAGTTATAAGTGAGGAAATTGTCACGGAAATCCCAGAAGAGTTTTCCGATAATAATTTTATGGCTTGGAAATTGTTGAAATTGACTAATAATAGATTTGATGGAATAATTGGTAATAATATATTGAAACCTTTAGGTGCAAAAATTTGTTTAGAAGAACGGTATATTCAGATTAATGATAGAAAAATTTTTTTTACAAATTCATTTCCTTGCTATTATAACGAGATTCATGCATTGGAATTTTTAGATGTCAATAAGGAGAACATTAAAAAACTTTTTAGAGTCGACATGAATTCCGAAGAAAAAGAGTTTCTTCGTGATCTCATAAGTAAAAATAGCGACTTGTTGTTTCATGAAGGTGATTCACTTACTCATACTCATGAGATAAGACATTCCATAATTACTACTACAGATAAACCTGTATACTCTAAAATATACAGATATCCCAAAGTACATGAAGACGAAATTAACAGGCAGATCCAAGAAATGTTACAACAGAAAATAATTGTGGAAAGTAACTCTGCCTATAATTCTCCTATCTGGGTTGTTCCAAAGAAAATGGACCAATCGGGCAGGAAGAAGTGGCGCATTGTTGTTGACTACAGAAAATTGAACGAGATAACGGTGGACGACAAATTTCCAATACCCAATATAGAAAATATATTGGATAAATTGGGAAAATCTACTTATTTTACAACATTGGATTTAGCCAAGGGTTTTCACCAAATTCTCATGAATACAAACGATAGAAAAAAAACAGCTTTCTCGACTCCCTTGGGACATTTTGAATACAACAGGATGCCCTTTGGATTAAAAAATGCTCCAGCAACCTTTCAACGTCTTATGAACTCGGTACTTAGAGAATATATTAATAAAATTTGCGTTGTTTATTTAGATGACATTTTAATTTTTAGTACATCATTAACAGAGCATGTACAGAGTGTCAACAAAATTTTTCAAAAATTACGAGAGCATAATCTGAAGATACAGCTCGACAAATGCGTTTTTTTGGCGAAGGAAACTGAATACCTTGGTCATGTTCTGAGCGAGGAAGGTCTAAGACCTAACCCAAATAAAATTGATGCAATTCAGAAGCTAAAGCTTCCTGAAACAACTAAACAGATAAAATCTTTCTTAGGAGTTACGGGGTACTACCGAAAATTTATTAAAGACTACGCAAAAGTTGCACAAGGATTAACTAAATATCTAAAGAAGAATACGAAAATTAATCTCAACGATCCTAATTATCATGATTCCTTTGAAAAATTGAAAAAGTTGATCATTAACCCACCGATACTTAAGTATCCAGATTATTCAAAAAAATTTAAATTAACTACTGATGCAAGTGGTTATGCTGTAGGTGCCGTATTGTCTCAGGAAAATCATCCAATTGCCTATGCAAGTAGAACATTGAATGACCACGAGAGGCATTATGCGACTGTGGAAAAAGAATTGCTGGCTATTGTTTGGGCAGTAAACTACTTCCGTCCATATCTATATGGCAGGCAATTTGAACTATTTACGGACCATCAACCATTGGTTTGGCTTCAATCCAAAACCAAGGGTAAAGATATAAACCAAAGACTCCAGCGTTGGCTGTTGAGGTTGGGAGAGTATGATTTTAAAATAAGTTACATCAAGGGTAAAGAGAACGTTGTAGCCGATTTTATGAGCCGTATAAATGCACCAAATGATATTGTTTTCATGGCAGATGATCAAATGAGTGTGGCTGCAACTATCCATTCTCAACAGGAAGAATTGAATGATCATTTTTTTATTTTGGACACAGTCGTTAATAGATTTGAGAAGCAAATAATACTAACTGATAACAAAACTAATGAAACTCAAATCATTGACGGCAAACATAAAATTTTTTTAAACACTAACGATATCATAACCGGTACAATGACCGATATAATTAGAAGGAATATAACTATCAAGAGAAATTTGAAGATAGGTATTTACACCGAATTGTCTGATCATTTGTACAATAAAGTACAATTAAAGCTAATTGAAATATTCGGTAACTCAATAAAATTTGTCCGATGTGTTTATCACGCTAAAGATATGCTGAATGAGGATGAATTGTATAGATATATAGCAAAATACCATAAAAATGAAACAGGTCATGCAGGAATTAACGAAAATTATTGTGGTTTGAAAACTAAAATTTATTTTAACAATCTTAAACATTTTATTCAGAAATACGTTAATAATTGTAATGTTTGCAACAAATCCAAATATGATAGGAAACCAATAACACCAAAATTTCATGTCACAGAAACACCAAAAGATGTTAATGAAATAGTACATATGGACGTATATACAAATAAGAAACACAGTTTTTTATCTTTCATTGACAAATTTTCAAAATACGCAGTTATGTTATATTTGGAAGACAGAAATAGCTGTACAATAGTAGAGAAAATTAGACTCTATATATCAATGAGAGGTAAACCAAACAAAGTAGTTACAGACAACGAATTCGCATCCATCAATGTAAAGAACTTTTTACGAGAGGAAAATATTACAGTTCATTTCACCAAACCTAACAACCATACAGGAAATGCAGATATCGAAAGATTACATAGTAGCATATCAGACAAGTTTAGAACATTAGAATTTCAACGATCAGAATTATCAGTACAAGAGCGAATGTATAAATGTGTTGAATGGTATAATAAATCCATTCACTCAACAACGATGAGCAGACCATTTCATGTAATACAAGGAACAATAGATAAAATAAAATTATATAATCGATTAAAAGACTTTAAGGATAAAATTATAACAAAAAGAAATTTGAATAGGGAACAATTTAATTATGACAAACCAGAAGCATATGTGAAAAATTATAAAGCTTTAAGACATAAATACGAACCTCGTTATAGAAAACTGAAAGTAGATAATATCCACCCAACTAACATCAAACGTCCCTTTAAATTTGCAGATTCACTGGATATTACGGCTTACGATTCTAATCCTACTAATATCACCGGTAATGAATAACTTATTGATTCAACCTATAAATGAAGGCAACAGTGGATATACGGAAATTAAGTTGGACAATGTAACAATGGTCGAAGCATATACAACGATAGTTCACACCATTTATCTAAGTGAAATCCAGGAAATAATTAGCCACATTGAAAATAGTATACAGCAGTCTAACATAAATAAACAAGTCTTACAAGCTCAGCTTAACAGGGTTATAATAAAGTTTCGTACTCTACAATTGAATAGAGGTAAAAGAGGTTTAGCTAATGTTTTGGGATCAGGTCTGAAATGGATGGCAGGAACTATGGACGAAGAAGATAGGGAAACAATACAGAATCATTTACAAATTATAGATAACAATAATCATAATATAATAGAAACCGCAAACAAACAAATAAAAATTACAAATCATTTCAATGAAACACTAACTAACTTAAAACACACTATTGAATCGGATAGAGATATTATTCTGGCAAAAATCAATTCAATAGACAAAAATAACTTAGATATTTTTTCACACATTTTTTATCTTGATTTGGTGCTAAAGATTAAAACATTGGACGAACAGATTGAGCATATACAAGATAATATTATTGCAGCTAACCACAATCTTATGACTAACAATATACTAACACCAGAGGAAATTAATGATTTAAATATTGATTTCAATAAATTACAACAAATACAATTAACAGTTGCTAAATACCGGAATGAACAAATTGTATTTTTTATAAAGATACCACTAAATATTATTACAGTCCCAAAATCATTGATTATGCCAATTAAAAACAAGGAAGGTTTTGAATTAGATATAAGAATACAAGAAATTGTTATTATCAATAATACTGTTTACAATTACAATAACGAACAAAATATTTCCAATCTAAAAAAATCAAACCTATGTATTTTTAGTAATAAGCAAAAGTGTTACAAAATTCTCAATAATAAAGAAGAAATTTTAGAGGTTGAACAGGGAATGGTGCTTCTAAAGAATGTAAATGGTGCAAAGGTAGAAAGTAACTGCGACAGCAGGAAATTAGTTTTAAGTGGAAATCAACTTCTTACATTTAATGATTGCAAAATAAAAATTGATGGCAATATTTATGAAAATAAACAAAAAGAATATAAAACCAGTTTTGCATTATCACCAAATTTAAATTTAAATAATATGGAAACAACCATTTCTTTGGATCAAATAGCTATAAATGAAGTGGAACATATAAAAACCATAGAAGAATTGAAATATCATAAAGCAATACATTTTAATTCAATAATTGGTAATTATTTTCTAACTATCTGTATTGCAATTATATGTTTAACTTTTATAATCATAATTTATAAGAAATACAAAAAATCTCTTAAGAAAATCCAGGAGAATTTTCAATCTAAGGAGGGAGGAGTTAAGTCCAATGGAACACTGAACTCAACAGATTCCATCGAACTTGAAAACCCTATATCTAGCATAAGAATAAATTACCAAGAATAAAATAAATACCATATTATTAAAATTATAATTTTTAATAACTAGAACAAAGTGTTAATAAACTTTGTATTAATAAAATTGTTTACTCAATAATTATTTCAGTTCATCATTTAAAATGAAATAAATGTCAAACTAACAGAATTATAATTTTAAACGAAAACAAAGTGTTAATAAACTTTCATATGGAAACTTACTTCATTCATTGAAACTTGATACCTTTGTTTTCGTCATTAAACTAGAACAAAGAGTTAATAAACTTTGTATTGAAATTTTGTTTATTCATTTCAATCATTTAAAATAAAATAAATGTCAAATCACCAAAATTACAGTTTCAAAACGAAAACAAAGTGTCGATAAACTTTCGTATGAAAAACTCACTTTGTTTTCGTCATTTTACTTCCTACAAAATACAATATTGTTTTATGACCAACCAATTAAACGTTCTATAAAAGAAACCAATAGCATAAGCATATTTTTTTATTGAATATTTATAGTTTTAGATTAAGAATATTTTTGTATAAAAATATAGCAAACAATAAAGTAAAGGGCAGTTCATATTAACATTCCAACCAAATGTATTCGTGGACTTTCATTTAACTCACGTGCTGGCGTAGGGGCCTAGCTCGCCGGATGGGTGGGGTCTTGCTCAGGCCCAGGGAAACCGCACTACAGATTTTCACGTGCGATTTAAAAAAAACTGTCAATTAAGCGGACGCTAGAAGGATGGACGGCCATACTTACCTTGGGATTGGGGACGAGGTGTTCTGCCCCTTTTGCCCTCCCAACCATGTTACCTCGACTCCATCTTACTTGGAGGTAACCCACAGCAATGAAAAGAGTTTGGTTTGGTTTGGTTTTCCACATTGGGTTTATAAAAAAGTTTTTTATTTACCCTTCATTTTAAGGGTTTTTATATTTAAATTATACATATTTAGCAAAACTTATTTAATTTTTTTTTATATTTTAGCAAAATTTTACTTTTTAGAAAAATTTTCAGTTTAGCAAAATTTTATTTCTTAGGAAAATTTTAATTTTAGGGAAATTTTAATTTTAGGAAAATTTTTAAATATAGCTCAATTTTAATTTTAGAAGAATTTTTAAATTTTAGCAAAATTCTGTTTTAGGAAAATTTCAAATTTAGGGAAATTTTAAATTTAGGAAAATTTTTAATTTTAGCTTAATTTTAATTTCAGCTTAAATGTAGAATTAGGAAAATTTTAATTTAAATCTTATAATTAGAAGACTTTTATGTAATTTTAGATAAATTTTGTATTTAGGTAAATTTTTATATTTAGAATATTTGATATTTAGCTAATTTTTACTTACAAAAATTTGCTTTAATTAGAAAAATTTCATATATAGAAAATTTTTTAATTCTAATTAGAAAAATCTTTAGAAAAAAATTCTATTTATAGTTAGATAAATCTTAGAAAATTTTTTGTTTTCCTCTTTTTCTCTTTTTTTTTTTATTTAATTTTATACCATAATTAGTAAGATTTAGGAAAAGTTTAATTCTAGGACAATTTTTTTAATTTTGGGAAAATTCTTAATTTTTAGGAAAAATTTTTAATAGTAGAAAGATTTTAATTCTAGTACAATTTTAATTTTAGCAAAAAAAAAAAATATTTGATATTTCGTTTAAATTTATAATTAGAAAAAAATTTCTTAATGTAGTAAAATGTTTAGTTTAATTTTATATTTAGGAACATTCCTTAATGTAGGAAAAATATTATTTGATTTTATATTTTAAAACATTTTATATTTAGCAAATTTAGTACAATTTTTTTTTTTTTTGTCTCAGCAAATTATTTATATTTTATAAAATTTTTATTTTTTTAATTTAAATGTAGAAAATTATTTGTATGTAAAAATCAAAATTTCCGACTTACTGCTGGTATTGATGAGGTACCGATGAAGCTGCTGCCGCCGGACGCCGTGGTTGTGTCTCGCCATATGCTTTTCAATTTTGGCATGTGACTTATTAAAACTCCTTCACCTTTCACTCTTTGTCGGAGTATAACAGCATTTAATTGTTGTATTAAATTATGATGACTGCGATCAATTGAGTTGTAGTAGATTTAGTTTTGTTTCCAATGTCTTACTATTATATATTTCCCTAGACACTGTATTTTAATTATTGTTGTTGTTATTGTTTGTGGTTTGTCTCTTATTATATGATCTTGTTGGCGATTCGATTTTTTTTTTTATAAAACACAGTTATTTTTGTAACGAAATGCCATTCAATTATTAATATAATTAATATTATTTATTTAATTTTTTTTTTCCGATTAAATTTCATTAATTTTTTTTCTTTCTCAAAATTCATAGAGTTGTTAAACATTAAACATTATTATTACATTAACACAACACTATATTACATTTTTCAATAACTTTTATTAAATTTCAAACAATATTTCTATTATTATTCAAGAATTAATTGCTTAAACAAAAATTGTCAACCGACCACATTAAAGATTTTTCTGCTACTCTAGCTTTACTTATATTTATAAACTTATTTTAACTTCACTTTTTTTTTTCTTAAAATTTCTTAAAACTATAATTTAATTTATTAGAGGTTTTTGCTCAACCTTTAAGTTCTGCTATCAAATTTCAACTCCTTAAACTACATATTTAAATTTAATTTTAATTTCAGGTTTTTCCTAAACCTTTCTTTGCACGACTCAAAATTCAACTCCCTGATTTAAATTTTACTTTATTACATTAGCCTTCTCATCTTCATTCATTCATGTTCAGATAAAAACCTGTTTATTAAAAAAACAAAGTCACCACCAATTCAATGAGAACATTCATATGCATTCATAATATTCTCTAGTATTTATAACACTCACACTCATATATGACTATGAGAGCAAGTGAGATCAATACAAGAAAATACGTGGTTTGACCAGCATGATTGCATATGAATGTGTTCATGATTTACTTCACCACAATGAAGAGAAAAAATACGCCATAAAAAAAAATGCCATCAACCGATTACCATATAAGGTGTTGTTTATATGTACATACTTGAACTTGAAAATAATTTCAAGATCAAGGTTATTATTTTTTCTTCTTTCTTATTCTGCCTGTACCAGAAATTCTTCTGCTACAGTGCAGAGCAAAAAAAGATCACCGTCACAAAACAGATGGTTTTGATTTCCATGAAAGGAAAAATCAACTGAAAACGGTTCGATGGGTTTTAAGGTTTGCCATTTTTAAAACTTTGCCTTGAGTTAAGCCTTATGCATATATAAAAGAAATCAAAACAGCAGTTTACGCTGTTGGGGTTTTCCAAAACATGGTTCGATATCCATCGCTCAACGGAAAAGATTCCAACACAGAGATTTTTGGTTATTTTTTTTTTTTTTTAAATTCAGTGTATTGGATTCTTATATCTAACAGAGACCTTAAACCAGCGATTTTTGTTCCTTTCAAAATTCGGTGATTTAAGTTCTCTCATTAAACAAGGGACATGGACGCAGAGGTTTTCGGGGGGGGACCTTACTAAATTAAAACCGGTGTCTTGACCTCTCCCATCATAAACAAAAGGCCTTAAACAGAGGTGTTGTTGGCAAAGGGCGTCATACATGACTATCTCTAAAATGTTGTTAGGCTATGTTATGAGATAATGAATGCATGAAGACTAGCTTAATGTCAACAATTTCATAATGAATTAAATTTAAATCAATATCAAAAAAATAAGATTGTGGAAAACAAAATCGGGTTCTAAAATTTAAATTAGGTTCAAATCGAACCCACGCAAAAAAATTAAATATGTTACATTTTTTTTTTCAATAAATGTATCCCCAATGTAGTAATCGAAACCAAACCAATTACTTAAAAAAAAAATCCGTAAGTAAGTATGACCATCCATCAAAAAAAATTTAAAAAATTTTTAAACTTGTGATTCTATGTTTTCCCGATTATTTGCTGCTATTTCGGTACTATAAAATTTGTTTCGGACAGGGGACCGGTTCGTTTAGAACGAAGTTCCTGTATTCCGGGAACAACTTTATTGACCAAAGCAAATTAAAAATCACAAAATTTAATTAAAAAATGTTGAAATGTGAACTCAAATGTCAAACAAGTTTCCATTTCGGTTAATGTAAATAGAGATGTACCCATATTTAATTAAAATTCCAGAAATATCAGCAAGTATGACTTCAAGAACACGGATACAAAAAGGATTAGGATTAAGGAACAATGTGCTTTCCCGTCGGCACTGATGTTAAAAATTGAAATTATTTTTAGTTCCTGTTGTAGGCTATAAAAAATGGTTAATTTAAACTTGGACTATTAATGTTCAGGCCCCACGTTGGGCGCCATTTCTGTAATGGTGCGGCAACGTGGTTATCGAAATGATCAACTTATCGGCACCACGTTGGGCGCCATTTCTGTAGTGGTGCGGCGTTGGTGGAAGATCCGCTTCCGTTTCCCTGAGCCTTTGCTGGTCGCACGTGCTGGCGTAGGGGCCTAGCTCGCCGGATGGGTGGGGTCTTGCTCAGGCCCAGGGAAACCGCACTACAGATTTTCACGTGCGATTTAAAAAAAACTGTCAATTAAGCGGACGCTAGAAGGATGGACGGCCATACTTACCTTGGGATTGGGGACGAGGTGTTCTGCCCCTTTTGCCCTCCCAACCATGTTACCTCGACTCCATCTTACTTGGAGGTAACCCACTGCAATGAAAAGAGTTTGGTTTGGTTTGGTTTTCCACATTGGGTTTATAAAAAAGTTTTTTATTTACCCTTCATTTTAAGGGTTTTTATATTTAAATTATACATATTTAGCAAAACTTATTTAATTTTTTTTTATATTTTAGCAAAATTTTACTTTTTAGAAAAATTTTCAGTTTAGCAAAATTTTATTTCTTAGGAAAATTTTAATTTTAGGGAAATTTTAATTTTAGGAAAATTTTTAAATATAGCTCAATTTTAATTTTAGAAGAATTTTTAAATTTTAGCAAAATTCTGTTTTAGGAAAATTTCAAATTTAGGGAAATTTTAAATTTAGGAAAATTTTTAATTTTAGCTTAATTTTAATTTCAGCTTAAATGTAGAATTAGGAAAATTTTAATTTAAATCTTATAATTAGAAGACTTTTATGTAATTTTAGATAAATTTTGTATTTAGGTAAATTTTTATATTTAGAATATTTGATATTTAGCTAATTTTTACTTACAAAAATTTGCTTTAATTAGAAAAATTTCATATATAGAAAATTTTTTAATTCTAATTAGAAAAATCTTTAGAAAAAAATTCTATTTATAGTTAGATAAATCTTAGAAAATTTTTTGTTTTCCTATTTTTCTCTTTTTTTTTTTATTTAATTTTATACCATAATTAGTAAGATTTAGGAAAAGTTTAATTCTAGGACAATTTTTTTAATTTTGGGAAAATTCTTAATTTTTAGGAAAAATTTTTAATAGTAGAAAGATTTTAATTCTAGTACAATTTTAATTTTAGCAAAAAAAAAAATATTTGATATTTCGTTTAAATTTATAATTAGAAAAAAATTTCTTAATGTAGTAAAATGTTTAGTTTAATTTTATATTTAGGAACATTCCTTAATGTAGGAAAAATATTATTTGATTTTATATTTTAAAACATTTTATATTTAGCAAATTTAGTACAATTTTTTTTTTTTTTTGTCTTAGCAAATTATTTATATTTTATAAAATTTTTATTTTTTTAATTTAAATGTAGAAAATTATTTGTATGTAAAAATCAAAATTTCCGACTTACTGCTGGTGTTGATGAGGTACCGATGAAGCTGCTGCCGCCGGACGCCGTGGTTGTGTCTCGCCATATGCTTTTCAATTTTGGCATGTGACTTATTAAAACTCCTTCACCTTTCACTCTTTGTCGGAGTATAACAGCATTTAATTGTTGTATTAAATTATGATGACTGCGATCAATTGAGTTGTAGTAGATTTAGTTTTGTTTCCATTGTCTTACTATTATATATTTCCCTAGACACTGTATTTTAATTATTGTTGTTGTTATTGTTTGTGGTTTGTCTCTTATTATATGATCTTGTTGGCGATTCGATTTTTTTTTTTTTATAAAACACAGTTATTTTTGTAACGAAATGCCATTCAATTATTAATATAATTAATATTATTTATTTAATTTTTTTTTTCCGATTAAATTTCATTAATTTTTTTTCTTTCTCAAAATTCATAGAGTTGTTAAACATTAAACATTATTATTACATTAACACAACACTATATTACATTTTTCAATAACTTTTATTAAATTTCAAACAATATTTCTATTATTATTCAAGAATTAATTGCTTAAACAAAAATTGTCAACCGACCACATTAAAGATTTTTCTGCTACTCTAGCTTTACTTATATTTATAAACTTATTTTAACTTCACTTTTTTTTTTTCTTAAAATTTCTTAAAACTATAATTTAATTTATTAGAGGTTTTTGCTCAACCTTTAAGTTCTGCTATCAAATTTCAACTCCTTAAACTACATATTTAAATTTAATTTTAATTTCAGGTTTTTCCTAAACCTTTCTTTGCACGACTCAAAATTCAACTCCCTGATTTAAATTTTACTTTATTACATTAGCCTTCTCATCTTCATTCATTCATGTTCAGATAAAAACCTGTTTATTAAAAAAACAAAGTCACCACCAATTCAATGAGAACATTCATATGCATTCATAATATTCTCTAGTATTTATAACACTCACACTCATATATGACTATGAGAGCAAGTGAGATCAATACAAGAAAATACGTGGTTTGACCAGCATGATTGCATATGAATGTGTTCATGATTTACTTCACCACAATGAAGAGAAAAAATACGCCATAAAAAAAAATGCCATCAACCGATTACCATATAAGGTGTTGTTTATATGTACATACTTGAACTTGAAAATAATTTCAAGATCAAGGTTATTATTTTTTCTTCTTTCTTATTCTGCCTGTACCAGAAATTCTTCTGCTACAGTGCAGAGCAAAAAAAGATCACCGTCACACCTCATTTAAAAATTACTTTGGAGTACAAATGGTCAAGAACAATATTGACTTATGGTCCCTCCAGGTAGGCACAAATCTTATATAGACACGAGCATAATATCAAAATTGTATAATTCAGCCTAAATCCATATATATGCAGGGAACAGGTAAATTTTTAGGCATGGTAGCATAAGCCTATATATTGCAAAATAAGCATAATGCCTGGATTAGTCTACGACTGAAAGTTGGCGCAACAAGTACTGAAACCATGGCGTTAAACAATTTAAGTACTGAAAACATGGCGTTGAACAATTTAAAATTATTTGAACTGCTTAGAAGGTCAACCACACCAAAGTTTTTCACGGAAGCTGCTTTAGAAGAACTTGATAGCTTATACGGAAATATTGAGAGAAGCGAAATTATAAAATATAATTTTTATCTGATATATGCAAATATTAAGGCAAAATGGGTGAAATCTAATCGAACCATTCAGAACTTCAACTCTTAATACGAGGACTGGCTTAATGAAGACACCATCCTGGATATATTGGCAGTAGATAAACCCACCACATCAACCAGAGGAGCAAAAGGAAGTCCAAAAAAAGTATTGAGGAGTGTTCAGTTTTCACAAGAAAGAGGAAACTTGCCGATGCCACCAATGACTTGACCACGAAGCATTTATCGGACGCGCTGTCTATTAAATATACAAAGGATAGTGAAAGAGTTAGGTCGCATATTACAAAATCTGTTGCTGATGCAAGCCCACTGCGACTTAAAAGGATTATGGAAAGCATTCCCACGCCCACAAACGCACACATTAAAATGTATGGTTCCGAAGAAGACTTGGCCTTGTTTATGGACTTACAACTTTCCAAAGAAAAATATAAGATACTACGGGCATCCTTGATGCGACACGGGGCTGACGTTTTACCAGGATACAAGCATATTACGCAAGCCAAAATAAATTCACGACCACTGCATACGGAGTTTACGGAAGTCTCTGTGAAAGCTAATCTGCAGGATCTCATGGGCCATACAGCAAAACGGTTGTTGGAGAGTCTTCCTGAAAATGAGGTGAAAATTCTTCCTGAGAAACTGACATTGATCAGCAAATGGGGCTGCGATGGATCATCCGGACAAAGCGTTTAAAGCAAAGGATATCTTCCGATGACGCTACAATATCGGACGGAAATATGTTTATGGCATCTGTTGTTCCTTTGCGGCTAAAATCTGACGTTTCCCTACACTGGAAAAATCCACGTCCGTCATCAGTGCATTATTGCCGACCAATAATGTTTCAGTTTGCAAGGGAATCGGCAGAACTCATAAGTACCACGGTGAAGGACATTGAAGAACAAATAAGCAAGATTAAGCCTACAAAGCTGCAAATTGGAGAAGGAAAATATATTGAATGTAATTACGAGTTCCACCTGACCATGGTTGACGGAAATGTCGTAAACGAACTGACAGGAACAACCTCGACATTGTCATGCCCGATTTGCAAAAAGAGTCAGAAGAACTTTGGTAATTTAAACGATTCTACAAACGCGGAGAATTACGAATATGGAATGTCACCATTGCACGCAAGGATAAGGTGTATGGATTTCTTGCTAAAACTGGCGTATACCCTACCACAAGAGGAGGGAAACTTCGATGAAAAAAAATCAATAAAGGATAAGGAAAAGATCAGAAAGAAGCAAATACAGGATGCTTTTTTTAAACAAGTTGGACTAAAAGTAGACTGTCCCAAGCACGGATACGGTACTTCAAACGATGGAAACACTTCTAGGAGATTTTTTGAAAATGTTGAGGCAGTAACTAGAATCACTGGAATTGACAATCAAAGAGTTAGAAAATAATTATAGTTTAGAAATGATTAGTCTTTTAGATATACCTTCTCTTACGAATTGTGATGAATATTTTACAGAAAATTGAAAAAATAAATTTAAAAAAGAAGTAATTTTTTTTAATTTGTTGGGTAATAATTTAAAACATAAAACCCTAAAAAAAAAATAAAAACAATCTAAAAATGTAAAAATAATTTTTTTTAGTTACCATAAAATTGATTTTTCTAAAATTTTAACTTTGATAACCCATAAGTAGGCCCCTACAAAGCACCTTTCCAAAAGCTCATTTCATAGGCTGAACAGTTATCTATCATATGCTGTTTAAACTGTTCAATTATGTTATTCGGTTCAAAAGATATGATTTTTGCAACGAAAAAACTCAAATGGCGCCACTGTGCGGTGGTTCCCTATTATTATCAAAAAAATTCTATTCAATTCAACTACCTGCGGCTTTGCCTCAACTTCTTACAAGTGATAATCACCAATAAAGCTAGGGAAGTTTATTCCAAAATAATAATAAAGGAAAGCTATTATTTTTCTATACGAAATAATTTAGAATATCTAGAAATATATATGAACAATTCACAATAAATGTTAATGTTCACAATAAAATAAAAAATTTGGGAAGAAATTTCTGATTTAAAATAATAATTAAATAATTATAACTTTTATTGGAGATTTGGATTTTTAATGGTTGTAAAAATTGTTTTTTTTTTTTTTTTTGCAGTAATTTAAATATGATTACTTTTCTAGTTAACAGAAGAAATTCACAGTTTAATTAAATTTAAACTGAGTTTGAAATCAATCATATTTATTCTCTAATAATTAATTTAAACTTAATTATCATACGAAATAATTTTCAAATATAAACAATATTAATGTAAATATTAAAAAAAAAGATCTTAATCGCCATGATTCCTTATTTGCAAATGGTTTGGCTAGACTAATAACCATATTAATTAATTTTACATAAATATACATGTATTTATATATATTTTTATTTAAACATTTAAAAAAAAAATTTTAATTAAATGGTGCGTGGTAAAGAAGAAGAAAGCATACATTTCAAAAATTCATAACTGCACTGTATTCTTAATCGGACCGGTTTCTGGCATTTCAGCCTTCATCAGCGATTTATTGAACATTGTGATAATTGTTATGTTTTAATTGAATAGGTTGTTTCTATATGAAAATTTTTTCTACTTAGGGCGGCCGTGAGGTTTTGACCGTGAACCTTTCACATACACTCGTACTTGCACTTTTTGGTCAGCGCTTTAACACACTCACCTAAAGTCAGGCCTACGAGCAGTGTGGTTAGTTTTCAGTTTTCGTACCATAAAGCTTTACTTTGTATTAATTTCAGAAGATACAACTCTGTCCAAACAAACAATCGTTATTTTTGAATTTTTGAATATTTTTTGCATTTTTACTTCTAATTTCCACTATTCTCAGTTTTCGTAAGAGTTGTCATATGTGGTGTACGGTTTTTGTACATACCTACATATGCACTTTACATATATTTGAGATGACGCTGTGAAGCGAAGAAAGATTTTTTTGTTTGTTAGATTTATAGTCATTTTTCAGACATATTGCAATTACTACTGTAATTAATATGCAATTTTTAATTTTGTTTAAATGGTGCGTGGTAAAGAAGAAGAAAGCATACATTTCAAAAATTCATAACTGCACTGTATTCTTAATCGGACCGGTTTCTGGCATTTCAGCCTTCATCAGCGATTTATTGAACATTGTGATAATTGTTATGTTTTAATTGAATAGGTTGTTTCTATATGAAAATTTTTTCTACTTAGGGCGGCCGTGAGGTTTTGAACCGTGAACCTTTCACATACACTCGTACTTGCACTTTTTGGTCAGCGCTTTAACACACTCACCTAAAGTCAGGCCTACGAGCAGTGTGGTTAGTTTTCAGTTTTCGTACCATACAGCTTTACTTTGTATTAATTTCAGAAGATACAACTCTGTCCAAACAAACAATCGTTATTTTTGAATTTTTGAATATTTTTTGCATTTTTACTTCTAATTTCCACTATTCTCAGTTTTCGTAAGAGTTGTCATATGTGGTGTACGGTTTTTGTACATACCTACATATGCACTTTACATATATTTGAGATGACGCTGTGAAGCGAAGAAAGATTTTTTTGTTTGTTAGATTTATAGTCATTTTTCAGACATATTGCAATTACTACTGTAATTAATATGCAATTTTTAATTTTGTTTAAATGGTGCGTGGTAAAGAAGAAGAAAGCATACATTTCAAAAATTCATAACTGCACTGTATTCTTAATCGGACCGGTTTCTGGCATTTCAGCCTTCATCAGCGATTTATTGAACATTGTGATAATTGTTATGTTTTAATTGAATAGGTTGTTTCTATATGAAAATTTTTTCTACTTAGGGCGGCCGTGAGGTTTTGAACCGTGAACCTTTCACATACACTCGTACTTGCACTTTTTGGTCAGCGCTTTAACACACTCACCTAAAGTCAGGCCTACGAGCAGTGTGGTTAGTTTTCAGTTTTCGTACCATACAGCTTTACTTTGTATTAATTTCAGAAGATACAACTCTGTCCAAACAAACAATCGTTATTTTTGAATTTTTGAATATTTTTTGCATTTTTACTTCTAATTTCCACTATTCTCAGTTTTCGTAAGAGTTGTCATATGTGGTGTACGGGTTTTGTACATACCTACATATGCACTTTACATATATTTGAGATGACGCTGTGAAGCGAAGAAAGATTTTTTTGTTTGTTAGATTTATAGTCATTTTTCAGACATATTGCAATTACTACTGTAATTAATATGCAATTTTTAATTTTGTTTAAATGGTGCGTGGTAAAGAAGAAGAAAGCATACATTTCAAAAATTCATAACTGCACTGTATTCTTAATCGGACCGGTTTCTGGCATTTCAGCCTTCATCAGCGATTTATTGAACATTGTGATAATTGTTATGTTTTAATTGAATAGGTTGTTTCTATATGAAAATTTTTTCTACTTAGGGCGGCCGTGAGGTTTTGAACCGTGAACCTTTCACATACACTCGTACTTGCACTTTTTGGTCAGCGCTTTAACACACTCACCTAAAGTCAGGCCTACGAGCAGTGTGGTTAGTTTTCAGTTTTCGTACCATACAGCTTTACTTTGTATTAATTTCAGAAGATACAACTCTGTCCAAACAAACAATCGTTATTTTTGAATATTTTTTGCATTTTTACTTCTAATTTCCACTATTCTCAGTTTTCGTAAGAGTTGTCATATGTGGTGTACGGTTTTTGTACATACCTACATATGCACTTTACATATATTTGAGATGACGCTGTGAAGCGAAGAAAGATTTTTTTGTTTGTTAGATTTATAGTCATTTTTCAGACATATTGCAATTACTACTGTAATTAATATGCAATTTTTAATTTTGTTTAAATGGTGCGTGGTAAAGAAGAAGAAAGCATACATTTCAAAAATTCATAACTGCACTGTATTCTTAATCGGACCGGTTTCTGGCATTTCAGCCTTCATCAGCGATTTATTGAACATTGTGATAATTGTTATGTTTTAATTGAATAGGTTGTTTCTATATGAAAATTTTTTCTACTTAGGGCGGCCGTGAGGTTTTGAACCGTGAACCTTTCACATACACTCGTACTTGCACTTTTTGGTCAGCGCTTTAACACACTCACCTAAAGTCAGGCCTACGAGCAGTGTGGTTAGTTTTCAGTTTTCGTACCATACAGCTTTACTTTGTATTAATTTCAGAAGATACAACTCTGTCCAAACAAACAATCGTTATTTTTGAATTTTTGAATATTTTTTGCATTTTTACTTCTAATTTCCACTATTCTCAGTTTTCGTAAGAGTTGTCATATGTGGTGTACGGTTTTTGTACATACCTACATATGCACTTTACATATATTTGAGATGACGCTGTGAAGCGAAGAAAGATTTTTTTGTTTGTTAGATTTATAGTCATTTTTCAGACATATTGCAATTACTACTGTAATTAATATGCAATTTTTAATTTTGTTTAAATGGTGCGTGGTAAAGAAGAAGAAAGCATACATTTCAAAAATTCATAACTGCACTGTATTCTTAATCGGACCGGTTTCTGGCATTTCAGCCTTCATCAGCGATTTATTGAACATTGTGATAATTGTTATGTTTTAATTGAATAGGTTGTTTCTATATGAAAATTTTTTCTACTTAGGGCGGCCGTGAGGTTTTGAACCGTGAACCTTTCACATACACTCGTACTTGCACTTTTTGGTCAGCGCTTTAACACACTCACCTAAAGTCAGGCCTACGAGCAGTGTGGTTAGTTTTCAGTTTTCGTACCATACAGCTTTACTTTGTATTAATTTCAGAAGATACAACTCTGTCCAAACAAACAATCGTTATTTTTGAATTTTTGAATATTTTTTGCATTTTTACTTCTAATTTCCACTATTCTCAGTTTTCGTAAGAGTTGTCATATGTGGTGTACGGTTTTTGTACATACCTACATATGCACTTTACATATATTTGAGATGACGCTGTGAAGCGAAGAAAGATTTTTTTGTTTGTTAGATTTATAGTCATTTTTCAGACATATTGCAATTACTACTGTAATTAATATGCAATTTTTAATTTTGTTTAAATGGTGCGTGGTAAAGAAGAAGAAAGCATACATTTCAAAAATTCATAACTGCACTGTATTCTTAATCGGACCGGTTTCTGGCATTTCAGCCTTCATCAGCGATTTATTGAACATTGTGATAATTGTTATGTTTTAATTGAATAGGTTGTTTCTATATGAAAATTTTTTCTACTTAGGGCGGCCGTGAGGTTTTGAACCGTGAACCTTTCACATACCACGCACCATTTAAACAAAATTAAAAATTGCATATTAATTACAGTAGTAATTGCAATATGTCTGAAAAATGACTATAAATCTAACAAACAAAAAAATCTTTCTTCGCTTCACAGCGTCATCTCAAATATATGTAAAGTGCATATGTAGGTATGTACAAAAACCGTACACCACATATGACAACTCTTACGAAAACTGAGAATAGTGGAAATTAGAAGTAAAAATGCAAAAAATATTCAAAAATTCAAAAATAACGATTGTTTGTTTGGACAGAGTTGTATCTTCTGAAATTAATACAAAGTAAAGCTGTATGGTACGAAAACTGAAAACTAACCACACTGCTCGTAGGCCTGACTTTAGGTGAGTGTGTTAAAGCGCTGACCAAAAAGTGCAAGTACGAGTGTATGTGAAAGGTTCACGGTTCAAAACCTCACGGCCGCCCTAAGTAGAAAAAATTTTCATATAGAAACAACCTATTCAATTAAAACATAACAATTATCACAATGTTCAATAAATCGCTGATGAAGGCTGAAATGCCAGAAACCGGTCCGATTAAGAATACAGTGCAGTTATGAATTTTTGAAATGTATGCTTTCTTCTTCTTTACCACGCACCATTTAAACAAAATTAAAAATTGCATATTAATTACAGTAGTAATTGCAATATGTCTGAAAAATGACTATAAATCTAACAAACAAAAAAATCTTTCTTCGCTTCACAGCGTCATCTCAAATATATGTAAAGTGCATATGTAGGTATGTACAAAAACCGTACACCACATATGACAACTCTTACGAAAACTGAGAATAGTGGAAATTAGAAGTAAAAATGCAAAAAATATTCAAAAATTCAAAAATAACGATTGTTTGTTTGGACAGAGTTGTATCTTCTGAAATTAATACAAAGTAAAGCTGTATGGTACGAAAACTGAAAACTAACCACACTGCTCGTAGGCCTGACTTTAGGTGAGTGTGTTAAAGCGCTGACCAAAAAGTGCAAGTACGAGTGTATGTGAAAGGTTCACGGTTCAAAACCTCACGGCCGCCCTAAGTAGAAAAAATTTTCATATAGAAACAACCTATTCAATTAAAACATAACAATTATCACAATGTTCAATAAATCGCTGATGAAGGCTGAAATGCCAGAAACCGGTCCGATTAAGAATACAGTGCAGTTATGAATTTTTGAAATGTATGCTTTCTTCTTCTTTACCACGCACCATTTAAACAAAATTAAAAATTGCATATTAATTACAGTAGTAATTGCAATATGTCTGAAAAATGACTATAAATCTAACAAACAAAAAAATCTTTCTTCGCTTCACAGCGTCATCTCAAATATATGTAAAGTGCTTATGTAGGTATGTACAAAAACCGTACACCACATATGACAACTCTTACGAAAACTGAGAATAGTGGAAATTAGAAGTAAAAATGCAAAAAATATTCAAAAATTCAAAAATAACGATTGTTTGTTTGGACAGAGTTGTATCTTCTGAAATTAATACAAAGTAAAGCTGTATGGTACGAAAACTGAAAACTAACCACACTGCTCGTAGGCCTGACTTTAGGTGAGTGTGTTAAAGCGCTGACCAAAAAGTGCAAGTACGAGTGTATGTGAAAGGTTCACGGTTCAAAACCTCACGGCCGCCCTAAGTAGAAAAAATTTTCATATAGAAACAACCTATTCAATTAAAACATAACAATTATCACAATGTTCAATAAATCGCTGATGAAGGCTGAAATGCCAGAAACCGGTCCGATTAAGAATACAGTGCAGTTATGAATTTTTGAAATGTATGCTTTCTTCTTCTTTACCACGCACCATTTAAACAAAATTAAAAATTGCATATTAATTACAGTAGTAATTGCAATATGTCTGAAAAATGACTATAAATCTAACAAACAAAAAAATCTTTCTTCGCTTCACAGCGTCATCTCAAATATATGTAAAGTGCATATGTAGGTATGTACAAAAACCGTACACCACATATGACAACTCTTACGAAAACTGAGAATAGTGGAAATTAGAAGTAAAAATGCAAAAAATATTCAAAAATTCAAAAATAACGATTGTTTGTTTGGACAGAGTTGTATCTTCTGAAATTAATACAAAGTAAAGCTGTATGGTACGAAAACTGAAAACTAACCACACTGCTCGTAGGCCTGACTTTAGGTGAGTGTGTTAAAGCGCTGACCAAAAAGTGCAAGTACGAGTGTATGTGAAAGGTTCACGGTTCAAAACCTCACGGCCGCCCTAAGTAGAAAAAATTTTCATATAGAAACAACCTATTCAATTAAAACATAACAATTATCACAATGTTCAATAAATCGCTGATGAAGGCTGAAATGCCAGAAACCGGTCCGATTAAGAATACAGTGCAGTTATGAATTTTTGAAATGTATGCTTTCTTCTTCTTTACCACGCACCATTTAAACAAAATTAAAAATTGCATATTAATTACAGTAGTAATTGCAATATGTCTGAAAAATGACTATAAATCTAACAAACAAAAAAATCTTTCTTCGCTTCACAGCGTCATCTCAAATATATGTAAAGTGCATATGTAGGTATGTACAAAAACCGTACACCACATATGACAACTCTTACGAAAACTGAGAATAGTGGAAATTAGAAGTAAAAATGCAAAAAATATTCAAAAATTCAAAAATAACGATTGTTTGTTTGGACAGAGTTGTATCTTCTGAAATTAATACAAAGTAAAGCTGTATGGTACGAAAACTGAAAACTAACCACACTGCTCGTAGGCCTGACTTTAGGTGAGTGTGTTAAAGCGCTGACCAAAAAGTGCAAGTACGAGTGTATGTGAAAGGTTCACGGTTCAAAACCTCACGGCCGCCCTAAGTAGAAAAAATTTTCATATAGAAACAACCTATTCAATTAAAACATAACAATTATCACAATGTTCAATAAATCGCTGATGAAGGCTGAAATGCCAGAAACCGGTCCGATTAAGAATACAGTGCAGTTATGAATTTTTGAAATGTATGCTTTCTTCTTCTTTACCACGCACCATTTAAACAAAATTAAAAATTGCATATTAATTACAGTAGTAATTGCAATATGTCTGAAAAATGACTATAAATCTAACAAACAAAAAAATCTTTCTTCGCTTCACAGCGTCATCTCAAATATATGTAAAGTGCATATGTAGGTATGTACAAAAACCGTACACCACATATGACAACTCTTACGAAAACTGAGAATAGTGGAAATTAGAAGTAAAAATGCAAAAAATATTCAAAAATTCAAAAATAACGATTGTTTGTTTGGACAGAGTTGTATCTTCTGAAATTAATACAAAGTAAAGCTGTATGGTACGAAAACTGAAAACTAACCACACTGCTCGTAGGCCTGACTTTAGGTGAGTGTGTTAAAGCGCTGACCAAAAAGTGCAAGTACGAGTGTATGTGAAAGGTTCACGGTTCAAAACCTCACGGCCGCCCTAAGTAGAAAAAATTTTCATATAGAAACAACCTATTCAATTAAAACATAACAATTATCACAATGTTCAATAAATCGCTGATGAAGGCTGAAATGCCAGAAACCGGTCCGATTAAGAATACAGTGCAGTTATGAATTTTTGAAATGTATGCTTTCTTCTTCTTTACCACGCACCATTTAAACAAAATTAAAAATTGCATATTAATTACAGTAGTAATTGCAATATGTCTGAAAAATGACTATAAATCTAACAAACAAAAAAAAATTTTAATTTTACAACAATTTAAAACTTTTCTCTTTATTATGCTTATATTTTCTATATTCAAAACTAAAAAATTACTTTCAATACATTTTAATTAATTCGATTGACAAAAAAAATCACTAATTTCTTGCCATATCCTACTTCATCATGAGGATGAGTTTGGTTTGGCGCTATATAAAAATTGAAAAATTTTCTCTTTAAACAAATTTACAAAATATTATGTCATATATTTTATTATATTACATTATTTAAAAAAAAATTATTTTTTCATTTTTAAATTTCTTCCCAACTTTAATTTTTTACATTGGTATTAAATAATTCAATATTTAAATTTATATTTTATCATTTACACACATTTGGAAATCAAGATTTCAAACATCAACAAAATTTTAGTTTCTTAAAAGAAAGTATTAAAAAATTGACCACTTATCTTTTATTGGTGTTTCTGGAGCTGTTGCTACTGTTTTGATGAAGTTGCTGCGCCGTTGCTGATGTAATCGATAATGTTGCAGCCCGTGTTGTTGTTACTATTGTAATCGTTGGAGCTGTTGCTGACGTTGCGGATGTATCGGCCACACCCGTTACTTCCTTCTACAATTCTTCGGCCGCATTGCATATTAACAATTTTAACATTGATATGCATATATTTGATTTTCTTTAAATTATTAGAACTTACGCATTTGTTTTTAATTTTATCATTTACTATTTTCTTTGTCTCACTCAATTATTTATATTAGTTATTTTAGTGTTTATTATATCTTTAATGTTTAGATTTTGTTTATTGGTCATGTTTTCAATTGTTAACATAAAGGTTTGTTATCTTATGTTTCTCTTATTTATTTATAAATTCTTAAGATTTTCCCGTTTAGCATAGTCATTTGTTTTAGTTTGTTAAGTATAATTATTCTTTTTTTTTACACTCACAGTACAGTTGTTTCTACTTATTTCTGTTTGTTTGTAAATGAATGCACTAATGGTTTTGTAGGTTTAATTAATTTAATTTTTTTCATTTTTATTAAAAAATAATGTTAATTGTTTTAAATCGTTTCTGTAAGTGTCAACTTGTATTTGTTTTATGTTGTTTGTGTCCTGGTCCCAGGATCTGGGCCAGGACTTGGCAAGGATCGCCATATAATAGATTTCATAAAAACACATTCTTTTTGTTTTGCTCTTACTGAGCGGTTTCTGACAACTGTCTTTTTATTTAAATTTAAACTTAATTCTACCTATAAATAACACATATACTTAAATACAAATACTTAATCTAACTTAAACTAGCGTGAGAACCAAATATCTATGACAATTTGCAATGTAAGCAAATTGTCATAAGTGACTGTGCAGTGTGATTCACTAAGAATGCATGGTGTTCTAGTGCATGTCTGGAGCATGGCAATAGACACTGCTTAAACACACTACATTATGAATACGCTCTACGTCAGAATTTAATTTGTGGTTATTATTGGAAGCAAAATGGATTTCTATATTCTCCCGCCTTAGAAATTCAGTCAGTGGCAGCGCCTTAAACCCCAACTCATTGTCAGTTAAGACTTTTCCTATGCTACCAACAATACTCAGATACTGAATTAGGGCTCTCTTAAACTCTACCCACGACCTGTTATGGATTTTTATTGCCTGAGAAAAATTTAGAAAACTTTTCAATTATTGTCAGGAACAACGTTTTCTGTAAGCAATAAAAAACATCTATATGTAATACATCTCTAGAGCTGCCAGGAGTTTCAGTAATTCTAAAATTCTGTTTGATGGGCTTGCGGTCGCACTTTTCTAAATTGCAGATCTCACAATTGTTAATATATTGCTGTTTTCGCAGCTTAAGTTTTGGGTGATATATTGTCATCCTATGTTGCTCGTTATTTTCGTTAATACCGCGGTGATTGTTTCTTTTAGGCTCCCTTTCAATAAGTTCGCAAAGAGCATTTTCATCTAAAATGTCAATGCAATTATTACACTTTACTATCTTCAATGTTGAATTTACTGAAAAATATTTTTAAACTGTTTCTCGAAAAAGTTCGTAGACTAAATTATCTTCGATAAGAATAGCATTGAATGAAAACAATTTTTTATAATTGCTATCAAATAAGTTTCACTGAAACTGTTTGTACTTATTACTTTCCTATTATTCTTAAAAATGTTTCTACTCTCCAAGAGGAAGAATTCGATTTTACTATAACAATTTGATTCTTATAAACGTTGAGTGGAGATCTGCTGAAGGATATTACATTTAGTTGAGGCTCCTGGATCAAATTTATCTAGGCGTCTATTCTAGATAATGCATCTGCATCTCCATTGTCAATTCTTCGTTTATAAATAAGCACATAATCATACACTTCCAGCTTTAGTCTCCATCTTACCAATTTCGAATTTCGTTCCTTAATGGAGACAAGTCATTGCAATGGTTGGTGGTCTGTTGTAAGAACAAATTTCCTACCAAATAAATATGGTCGGAAATATGTCACAGCACATAGTACCCCTAACAACTCCTTCTCGACCGTACTATAGTTAATTTCGTGCTGGTTGAGTGTTCGACTAGCGTAGCAAATAGGGTGATTGTCCTGTGATAACACGGCACCAAGCGCAAAATTGCTTGCGTCAGTGTTTAAAACAAATTTCTTGTTGAAATCGGGATATATCAAAATTGGATCACTGGTCTTATGTTAAACGTCCTATATAATTATTGGATTAAAACCATGGAGATGTTTTGGTTAAGCTCCCAAGAGCAGACGTTTATCACTGACTGTTTTATTCTCATCAAAAACTAAATCTACCCTAACTTATCGTACGCGCACACCTAAACATTGTACACGCGTACACATACATACATTAACATTATGTGTAGAACCATGCTAATCACCAGGTTCTCACACAGGTAACTAAACACAAGTGTGGAATTTGCTTAGTACGCAACTATGTTACTGTACAATTGTGAGAACTACCTTTCTCACGCTCAAGTTCGGTGTGTGTGTGGATAATGTTGCAATGAAATGTTTTTAATTTTACCATTTATTTACCGTATTGAAGGTATGGTAACTACGAATTATCAAACACACTACACCTCCCTTTTACAGGAAAAAGAATGATCAATTAATAATTATTTCATCATTCTTTTATGTTATATTAAAATTAATAATATTAAGCTCTATTTAGAATTAAATGCATATATATTTAAATTATGAATTTTATTGTAATTTTAAATAATATATTAATATTAAATTTTATGTAAATTTTCTTTAAATTTTAATTATAATTTTTAATTTTTTAACTTTAAGTTTAAAAGAAATTTTCATTTATTTTAAGGATAATTCAAAATTCAATATTTTAATATTTAACTTTTATTTTAACTATAGTTTTGAATTTAATCTTCAATTTGAATTTTTGTACTTATATATATATATATATTAGTTTACTTCTTAAATTTAAAATTTTAATTTAATTCTAATCTCAACTACTTTCACACCCGATCGCTGCCCAGTCAGTTGGTCTGCGAAGAAAATGTTACTCTTTTCCGTTTACTATCATCCTAAGTAGAATCTAAATTCTTACTTTATATTGTTTTAATCTTTTTTTATGTACATTGGTTGTTTTACCGTTGCTCACTGATAAGGTACAATTACCTAATTCGTCTATTTTCTCTACCGAATAAGGTCCCTTAAACAAGCTTTCCAGTTTATGGCCCGCGTTGTCCTCCATTAAGACCAAATCTCATATTATTATTTCAATGGGATTAGTTTTCCTATCGTACTGAGTTTTACTATTTTGTTTTTGCCTTTCTTTCACATTTGCGGCGCGATGTTGCGCCGTCTGAAGTCTATACCTTACCTCTTTTTCATATGACTCTATGTTATATAGTGGATCAACGATATTAAATGGTATGTTAGGTGGATTCTTACCAAATATCAGTTCATACGGACAGTACCCATGGACAGTAGATGGTGTTGTATTGAAGCAATACGTGAAGTATTTCAACCATTCGTCACAATCTGTCCTGTCCGTTGAGAGATATGAACGAACGTATTCGTTAAATGTTCTATGTGATCTTTCTATAGTACCTAACGTTTGATGGTGGTATGCTGTCGAGGTTGCATACTCAATATTCAATAGTCCACAAAATTCGTGCATAGTCTGGTTTATGTACTCAGTTCCCATGTCAGTCAGAATTTTACTCATCGAACCATAAATTTAAATGAAGTTCTCGAAAATAGCTCGGCTACGGTTTTAGCCTGTTTGTCCGGAATAGGTATAGTGACCAAATACTTCGTTTAATCACATATTATAGTTATAGCGTACTCATTGCCGTTATTAGATTTAATAAAGGGGCCAATTGTGTCAACAACGACTATATCGAACGCGTTCACCGGCGTTTCCGTTATCACCATTGGCTCCCTTGTTTTCGGCCTCGACTTATTTGTCTGACGCCGCTTGCATCTTTTTATATAGTTACTGATGTCCTTGGACATTCCGTTCCAGAAATACTTTTCATTTATTTTTGCTGTCATCCTCGTTATCCCTGGATGACCTCCGTATAAAGTATCATTATGATATTTCTCTAGGAGGGTGTTTTTCTGCTCGTCAGCAGTAATCTTTATTCTCCTTGGTGCTAGCGCTATAATTTATTTCTCTAATACTTTGTTCGCTATTTCTTTAAATACATTGATTCGAATCTTGTCAAATATTTTATCATTTAGTGATAGTTGCCTCTGTTGTCGGTCATATTTTCTAACCTACAGAAGAATTGATTTAGATCAATTTTCCCATTAACAATAAGATCATCTATTCCAATTTTTTCCAAAGTTATTTTCCCATGTTTAATGTAACACCTCGGTATTTTACCTTGTAAGTCAAACTTTATGCGAACATTTTTCCCTACTTCTTTTATACTAAGTGCTTCATAAACCCTTGGGGTTGTCGGTATACTCTTTATTTTGTCATCCATGTTTGACAGTGTTTTTCTAGATTTTGATCTAGTTGTCACTGTAAAAATGTTTCTACTAGTTTTTATGTCCTCGATTGTTATCCTAGATAAAGCGTCTGCGGCATAGTTATCCTTTCCCCTCAGGTACTCTATTGTAAAATCATATTCTTCCAAATCCAATCTCATTCGCGTCAATTTTGAGAAAGGGTTTTTCATCGAGAACAAGTACGACAGTGGTCTGTGATCGCTTCTCACTATAAATCTCATGCCATATATGTATGGTCTGAAATATGTAATCGCGCAGTGTATAGCCACTAATTCCTGTTCTATTGTAGACTTGTTCGTCTCACCTTTCGTGAACGATCGTGAGGCATATGCTATTGGAAGTTTTACCCCATCATGTTGTGAAGATGTCGTCATGTGATGAGGATCGCCATGTGATGATGTTGGTTTGTGTGAAGATGTTGATTTGAATATGTTTTACCCGTATCTTTTTCTTTTAATAAAACATTCTTCCAAATTGGTTTTTTATCTTCTTTATTTAATAAGTTTGTTATCGTCGATTTGACGTTTGAATAGTGATTGATCTTACAATTTTAATATCTCCTACTTATATACTAAAAATAATTACTTAAAACTGTGCAGTGCTCTAATAGCATTGCGACTGCCCTTGGTAATACGTCTAGCGACCTACATGTGTGAAGCACATGTATCTATTGGGTGGTCAGCTATTATAAAATACAAAAACATGTCAAGTACGGCAGTATCAAATACTCCAAACATTTCCGTACTTGCTTTGTGTTGCCGTCATGCAATTGAAAACAAAAACCCTCTTGTTTATACTTTATTTTGGGTTTGTTTACAAACTGCAATGCCACACACATTCATTCATCGTAATGTTTGTACCCACACGTGCATTATCGAATTGCAACGTTTATGGTCAACATATGTGTGTCAAGTGTTTTCGTTTTATTTACCAAAACCAATTACCCTATGCTTAACATTCATGCACTGTGTGAATGCTCTATAGTATGCATACACCACACCACCGCCCTTAAGAGGAATCATACAATTTCTTTAAATTCAAAAATGAGAAATTGGAGGATTGCTGTGTATATTAGTGTGTGCATACTGCTTGTAAAATTATTATATACAGATTTTTTTTTTTTTTTTTTTTATGATGGTTAAATTTCTATTGTTAAATATTATTGTACTCGGATTATACCGATCTCTATTTGAGACTATTATGCCTAAAATATTATTCTTAATTATAATCACGAATTCTTATGCATATACATTTGTGTTGTATTCATTTTATACATATGACACCTTGTTCTCATACTGTAATATTATATGCGAATGCCATTAACAATTAAATTATAATTTTGTTGGTAAAAAAAAAATTTGTTCCGTAATTCTACGCTTTATTAAATGAATAATGTCATTAATACCTTAAATAATATTTTCATTAATATATAGAATATAGAATATATTTACATAATTGTTTGTTTAACTTAATTGCTACTTTCGATTATGGTAATTTATATTTAAAAGAAAATTATTATGCATGTATTTTTTTCTATCCTATTCAAAAAAAATTTTTTCTTACAATTGCGTATATTTAGTGAGTAATAATAATACAATTCATTAACAATAATAATTTCATTAACGTATTTTCTTTTTCTTTTAGCTTAACAAGTACGTTTGTTTATTATATATAAAAAATCTCTTATCATGTAGTTTGGTTTTTGTTATTGATCATATTTAAAATTCTTACGAATGGTTATACTTTTTTAACAAATTCTTATGGTAAGTCTTAATATTATTTCCTATCTTTACTGAGATATTCAAATCATCTATCTCTACTATGCTATAAGGACCTCTGTATGGTGCCTCGTTTTTCCTTCTATTTTCTACTTTAACTAATACTAAATCACCTATATTTAAATCTATCCTATTCGTCTTTTTCTGTGATTCTATTTGTCTATTTTTCTTCACCTGTTCAGTCATGTGTTTCGCACTGTCCAGTGAATATTTCAGTCTGGCTTTTATTTCGTTTGCATAATTATCAAAATTATACACCTTGGGATGATTCCGGATTTCATCACCTGGTAAATTTGGTAATTTTCCAAATATCAACTCAAACGGAGTGTATTACTTTACAATTGTTAAGTATTGATATCTTAAAATTATCATCTGTTCATACTAGAATTATTGTTATTTTATATTATATTTCTTTTACATAATTATTCTTAGAATTATGTATTGAACACAAAATTTATTTCATTCCATTGTAATTTTCACCTTAAAACTTTATCATTAATATTCAATGCAATACAAATGTAAGTTTATTTTACCAATTCATTCTATAATCGATTTATGTTAATATTTCTATCAATTCAACTTAAATATTCATTTCATCGATTTATTTTAATCTTTTTTTTTCTGTTCATTTTAAATATTTATTTCATCAATTTATTTTATTTTTCGTTAATTTAAATATTAATTTCATCAATTTATTTTAATATTTTTATCAATTCATTTGCCTGTGGTCAATGATAAGGTAGTTATCGATTTCATTAATTATATGTTGCCTGGTGTATTCCTAAGATTCTGTCTAGTTGCGAGGATTACTAATCATGTTATTTAATCTTCTTATTGTTACTTGCTTCTATTTTCTCTTCCATTATTTCTCTATTCTTGGGGCTTATTCTCATAGCATATATATTCATTTCTTATACTCCATATATTCATCTCATAATAGATATCAGCTTCTTCACATCGAAATCTAGTTTCGCAGAATTATCACTGTATCTCGCTAGCCTATTTATTCAATAATTTTATCAGGCACGTAGTTTCTCCATAGTCGAATTTAGTTTCGATGGATTATCACCACGTCCTATGTGCGCAATCTTCTTCCTTTCATTCCCCATTTTTATCTTCCAATTATCAAATTATCTCCATTTATTTATTTCCTATTCATATATTTGCTCCTAGCATCACTTACCGATGTACATGCACACATCTTGAAGTGATCAATTCCAACAGGTGCTGTTTCATCTTATCCTCATTTTATGCTATTTCATTCTATCAGTCTTCACCAGTATTCATTCCTACTATTTCAAATACTATTCTCAATTCCACCCTTATCATTGCCTAAACGTATAATATTTATTTTGTTATTCATAAGTTTTATATATTTCTTTTTTCTACTCATCAATTCCATTGGATTAATTAACATATTACAATTGTTAAAAAAAATGTCATAATTATTTTTCTGAGACACAAATACAGTATTCTATTATAGTCCTAATTACCTTTCCTGTATGTAATAGAAACTTCTTACTTTATTCCCTATATATTATTTTTCCTTTTTATAATAATAATGTATTAATCTTTTTTTTATATATATATGTATAAGATACTAATAATTAATTTTTACATCTTTCTTTCTTAATTTTTTTTTAAGATTTATTATTTAAAATATGTATTTATTCTTTTTTTTTTTAATACAAATTTTTTTATATATTGTTACTTGTGCTCTTAAGCCTACAAATTTTTTCTGTCTTATCCCCAAATTTGCTATAAATATTTCGAGCTCTTCTCTCGCACCGTTAAATATCGGTATGAGTTTTGAAATTGCTGCTAAATCAGTCGTGTTTAATATGTTATTCGCCATTGTATTGTCTAATTTAGTTGTTTCTATTTTCTTGAGTATATTCTCAAGTTTTTCTTTTCTTTCCATAAAGAAAATCTTTCGGTACAATTTTCAGTAGTTTTTATTTGCGCAAAAGCACTTAACTTGAATATACTACCTTGTTAATTGCTACTAATTTTGCTTGCTGTTGCTTCAGGATTAGGATGAAGTTGTTCAGGATGATGTTGCATACTAGGATGATGTTATTCCAGGATGATGTTTTGTACCAGGATGTTGTTATTGGTTCAGGATGGATTAGGATGAAGTTGTTCAGGATGATGTTGCATACTAGGATGATGTTATTCCAGGATGATGTTTTGTACCAGGATGTAGTTATTGGTTCAGGATGGATTAGGATGAAGTTGCGTACCACATATCAGGATTCCAAATATGTCCTAAATGTGAAGAAGTTGGTTATAGGATGATGGTGGTCGCTGCTCAGAATTTCAGGGATTTTGACAGGATATTTGTTGACGGTTCAGGTTCCAGGAATGTCCAAAGGATCCCTATGATGTGATGTGAAGGATCGCCATGTGAAGATGTCGTCATGTGATGAGGATCGCCATGTGATGATGTTGGTTTGTGTGAAGATGTTGATTTGAATATGTTTTACCCGTATCTTTTTCTTTTAATAAAACATTCTTCCAAATTGGTTTTTTATCTTCTTTATTTAATAAGTTTGTTATCGTCGATTTGACGTTTGAATAGTGATTGATCTTACAATTTTAATATCTCCTACTAATATACTAAAAATAATTACATAAAACTGTGCAGTGCTCTAATAGCATTGCGACTGCCTTTGGTAATACGTCTAGCGACCTACATGTGTGAAGCACATGTATCTATTGGGTGGTCAGCTATTACAAAACACAAAAACATGTCAAGTACGGCAGTATCAAATACTCCAAACATTTCCGTACTTGCTTTGTGTTGCCGTCATGCAATTGAAAACAAAAACCCTCTTGTTTATACTTTATTTTGGGTTTGTTTACAAACTGCAATGCCACACACATTCATTCATCGTAATGTTTGTACCCACACGTGCATTATCGAATTGCAACGTTTATGGTCAACATATGTGTGTCAAGTGTTTTCGTTTTATTTACCAAAACCAATTACCCTATGCTTAACATTCATGCACTGTGTGAATGCTCTATAGTATGCATACACCACAATGTTCTTGGCTTAGTACAGCACCGCATGCATATTTACTCGCGTCGGTTGTTATACAGAATTGTTCATCAAAATTGGGATATTGTAGTATTCTTGGACTCAGCAGTGAATTTTTAAAATATCCAAATGCTTCTTCACAGTCCTTACTCCATTCGAATTTAGTATTCTTCCTACATAATCTCGTTAAGAGACGAGCGTGTTCCGCGAAATTAGGAACGAAACGTCTATAATAATTGCAAAATGCAACAAATCGTTTTGTTTCATCGGCTTTTTTAGGTGTTGGATAGTCTTGAATACCTTGAATTTGCTATCGTCTGGACGAATGCCTTTGTCTGTACATTTATGCCCTAAATAAGTCACCTCATGACCAAAAAATGAGCACTTTTCTGGATGCAATTTAAGATTATATTTACGGCATGTTTCGAAAACATCTGTTAAATTTTTTAACATATGCTTATCAGAACGACCTAATACAACCAAATCATCCATATACAGAAAAGCTTGTGCTGGTGATAGTCCAGCAAATGTTTTGGTCATCATTCCCTGAAATGAATTTGGAGCTATTTTAAGCCCGTACGGTAAGCGTTTGAAATGAAATGAACCCTTATCCGCTGAGAATGATGTAATATCTCTTGATTCTTCATCTAATTCAATTTGATGAAATCCAGATGTTAAATCAAGGCTAGAAAAATATTTGGTTCGACCAAGTTGTTCGAGAATATCATCAATTCTTGGTAATGGAAATTTATCTGCAATTAATTTTTTATTGACTCCCCTATAGTCTACTACTAATCTCCACCTTTTCTTTTCACTCCCGGCTATGGATTTCTTTGGTACTAATAAAATTGGGCTATTAAATTCTGAAGCAGATGGCTCTACAATGCCATCTTGTATCAACTTGTCTACTTGATTTGTAATTTCCTCCTTATGGGTATGAGGTATTCTATAGTTTTTGACGTAAGTAGGATCGTTGTCCTTTAAAGGCAACTTTTGCTTATAAAAATTATTCACTGAGATTCTCTCAGTTTCAAGTGCGAAAACGTCTATATATTCTCTACACAGTTCTTTTAGTTAATTTTCAACGAACTTTGGGAATTTTTTCGATAATTTTTCTAACTTTTCCTCGCTATCTTGGCTTTCGGTTGCCTTTGCTATTTCATAATTATCCAATTTTTCAGTTTGAACCTCAAAACCTGAAATAATGACGTTTTCGTTAGTTGTGTTAACTATCCTAATAAACGTTTGCCTGCAGCTCGAAATCGTATTGGCTATATATCCCTTCTTGAATTGTCTGGTTTGGGATAAATACATCTCCTTTTGGACATTTTATATTTATTCTCCTAATTACCTCTGATCTCGGTGGTAATGATACTATGTTAATATTTGGAGATTCACGCATTGGTATACATATGTTTTCGGGGAAATCGTCTGGCCTTAATACCATCCTATTCTGATCTATCCCATATTGTAGTACACAATTGTACTTTTTAATAAAATCTAGTCCTAGTATTCCATCGGATGGAATTGGAAAATTATTATTTACCACATGGAAATCATGTTTTATTAGTAGATTTTTGAATATCAGATCAGTCTCAATTTTCCCTTTTGTATAAATCGTGCCACTCCCAATGCCGTGTAAGCTAGTGGTCTGGTTTGCGCTTATTCTCCATTCTTCAATTTGTCCATTTTTAACTATCGATATGTCCAAACCTGTATCAACTAAGTATGTAGAAATATTATTACCGAGTTTTGACGCTAATGAAATGAATGACGCTAAATCTAAATTTACGTTTAAGATTCTACCGTTTGTTATATTCTTGCCTAATGAGTACTTGGGGTTTGCTCGTTTTCCTCTTCAACGTGCATTGCCCTGACATTATTCCGTCTATAGCTATTGTTGTTACTGTTGTTGTAGCCCCTGTTATCATCACCACGACGATTGTATTGTCCACCGTTATTTCCGCGTTGGACACAATCACTGCTATTATTGCCCTGATTATTGCGGCCATGGTAACCCGTTCTATTTCCACGTCCCCGGAAATTTCCGTAGGATCGCCCACGCCTTTGGTTCCGGGTGGCGTTTCTTCCATTATTATAATACATTACCGTATTATTTTTGCCCGCATCTGTAGAGCTGTTTATGAATTTGGCCATAGCATCGTTAAGGGTGCTAAATTGGCCAGCCTCCATTACGAGGCCCACTCTTTCATTAGTGCAGCTTCTCGTCATTGCTTTGACGGCTATGTTGGTCGTGTATTTTTCGGCTAAAGTCGTTAATCCGTCCGCTATGTAGGCACTTTGTAGCCTTTTTGTCAGGTCTTCTATTTCTTTGGTATAATCATTCGGTGACTTACCACCTTGTTTTAGATTCATTAATCTCGCTGACAGACCTCAGCAGACTCGCCTTTGACCGTTGTTTTTAGTCCTGCGATAGTGCCCGCCAAATTGGTCTCTTTGCCCTCTATAAGAGTGCGTGCCGTTCCTTTCAATTTAGTTTTTACTAAATTGACGGCCACCGCATCCTGGTCCTCAGCGATTAAATCTACTGGTGTTAGTGCATCCAGGAAACTTTGTAGGTTATCTGCCCTACCGTCAAAGTCAGGTATTATCCTGCATGCCGCTCTTAAAAAGTCCGCTGCTGTCTGTGGCATTTGCCTTTCGTTTATTGTCTCTATCTGAACCGTTAATTGTTTTGTTTCCTCAAAGAATTCTACCCTCTCATGTAGTGAGTGGGGCAATTTTACCTCGATGCCTCTGCGGGCTGCTACACTAATTAATCTGCCTCTTAAATCAACGAAAAACCCCTCCGCAGCAACTTTGTGTGCGGATGTTAGTCTCTGATAATTCACGTTCAATAAAACTCGGATCTCTTCGAGTCTTAGATAGAGGTTTCTTAAGTGTTTCTCTACTGTATCCTCTTTAGTAGGCCTATCAGTGTTGAGGCATTTGTATGATTTGTCAAATTCTTCCTTGATTACTTGTCTACTTGATTTGTAATTTCCTCCTTATGGGTATGAGGTATTCTATAGTTTTTGACGTAAGTAGGATCGTTGTCCTTTAAAGGCAACTTTTGCTTATAAAAATTATTCACTGAGATTCTCTCAGTTTCAAGTGCGAAAACGTCTATATATTCTCTACACAGTTCTTTTAGTTAATTTTCAACGAACTTTGGGAATTTTTTCGATAATTTTTCTAACTTTTCCTCGCTATCTTGGCTTTCGGTTGCCTTTGCTATTTCATAATTATCCAATTTTTCAGTTTGAACCTCAAAACCTGAAATAATGACGTTTTCGTTAGTTGTGTTAACTATCTTAATAAACGTTTGCCTGCAGCTCGAAATCGTATTGGCTATATATCCCTTCTTGAATTGTCTGGTTTGGGATAAATACATCTCCTTTTGGACATTTTATATTTATTCTCCTAATTACCTCTGATCTCGGTGGTAATGATACTATGTTAATATTTGGAGATTCACGCATTGGTATACATATGTTTTCGGGGAAATCGGCTGGCCTTAATACCATCCTATTCTGATCTATCCCATATTGTAGTACACAATTGTACTTTTTAATAAAATCTAGTCCTAGTATTCCATCGGATGGAATTGGAAAATTATCATTTACCACATGGAAATCATGTTTTATTAGTAGATTTTTGAATATCAGATCAGTCTCAATTTTCCCTTTTGTATAAATCGTGCCACTCCCAATGCCGTGTAAGCTAGTGGTCTGGTTTGCGCTTATTCTCCATTCTTCAATTTGTCCATTTTTAACTATCGATATGTCCAAACCTGTATCAACTAAGTATGTAGAAATATTATTACCGAGTTTTGACGCTAATGAAATGAATGACGCTAAATCTAAATTTACGTTTAAGATTCTACCGTTTGTTATATTCTTGCCTAATGAGTACTTGGGGTTTGCTCGTTTTCCTCTTCAACGTGCATTGCCCTGACATTATTCCGTCTATAGCTATTGTTGTTACTGTTGTTGTAGCCCCTGTTATCATCACCACGACGATTGTATTGTCCACCGTTATTTCCGCGTTGGACACAATCACTGCTCTTATTGCCCTGATTATTGCGGCCATGGTAACCCGTTCTATTTCCACGTCCCCGGAAATTTCCGTAGGATCGCCCACGCCTTTGGTTCCGGGTGGCGTTTCTTCCATTATTATAATACATTACCGTATTATTTTTGCCCGCATCTGTAGAGCTGTTTATGAATTTGGCCATAGCATCGTTAAGGGTGCTAAATTGGCCAGCCTCCATTACGAGGCCCACTCTTTCATTAGTGCAGCTTCTCGTCATTGCTTTGACGGCTATGTTGGTCGTGTATTTTTCGGCTAAAGTCGTTAATCCGTCCGCTATGTAGGCACTTTGTAGCCTTTTTGTCAGGTCTTCTATTTCTTTGGTATAATCATTCGGTGACTTACCACCTTGTTTTAGATTCATTAATCTCGCTGACAGACCTCAACGGACTCGCCTTTGACCGTTGTTTTTAGTCCTGCGATAGTGCCCGCCAAATTGGTCTCTTTGCCCTCTATAAGAGTGCGTGCCGTTCCTTTCAATTTAGTTTTTACTAAATTGACGGCCACCGCATCCTGGTCCTCAGCGATTAAATCTACTGGTGTTAGTGCATCCAGGAAACTTTGTAGGTTATCTGCCCTACCGTCAAAGTCAGGTATTATCCTGCATGCCGCTCTTAAAAAGTCCGCTGCTGTCTGTGGCATTTGCCTTTCGTTTATTGTCTCTATCTGAACCGTTAATTGTTTTGTTTCCGCAAAGAATTCTACCCTCTCATGTAGTGAGTGGGGCAATTTTACCTCGATGCCTCTGCGGGCTGCTACACTAATTAATCTGCCTCTTAAATCAACGAAAAACCCCTCCGCAGCAACTTTGTGTGCGGATGTTAGTCTCTGATAATTCACGTTCAATAAAACTCGGATCTCTTCGAGTCTTAGATAGAGGTTTCTTAAGTGTTTCTCTACTGTATCCTCTTTAGTAGGCCTATCAGTGTTGAGGCATTTGTATGATTTGTCAAATTCTTCCTTGATTACTCTACATAGGCTTATTATCGTCTGCCAATCCATACAAAGTTTTTAGTCAACCTTTATTTACAATTAAGATATTTTAGTACTAGTATATGTGAATTCCGTTCCGAGGCACTCGGGGAAAAAAAATTGTTATACGAATTATCTCAACTGTGGCATTTTATGCCCATAAAAAATTGAAAAACAAAATTATTTCATTTAAGAGGCTTTTGCTGCCAATTATCCAAATTAATCGAAATTATGAGGTGCTAAAATATATATACAATAGTCAATGAGTTTTCACAATTAAAAAATTCATCCAACCAACGGTTTGCTAATGTTTAAAGATTAAAAAAAATTCAAGTTAAATCAATAATAATCCTCGTCCACTTTTGTTTTATGTCTTTAATAGTTGTTTTATTTTATGGAGCAGCTAGAATCGTGCTCGTTTTAATGTTAATGCCAAGTGTCATTCAATTTGGTCAATTTCGATTTAAAATTAATAATATTTGAAATTTTTCAGGCCTTGTATTAAACCTTATCAAGGTTGTCGCCTCTACTCATGTATCTCTTGCGAAGAGATCTTTTGTGTAATTGATATAGCTTAAGCAATAAACTAGCCACACTTATTAATACCAAACACAATGTGAGGTACCACAAGGAATCTACTTGATTCGTGTGGTCGACAACCTCGACGTTAGTTATAACATTGGCGTTGGGTTTTTCTAGTTTTGATTCAGTCTTCCCCAAAATAAAATATTATTCTCGCCTATGTAGGGAATGAATTAAAATACGTATACAAAAATATGTCCGAATATTTCAAATTTCAATTAAAATTCTTCCTTAAAAATTTACGAATTTTTCTCCTTTTCCCTTTTTTTCGTACGGTCAAGGTACTTTTCCAAAAAAAAAAAGAAAAACTCTAGTCAATTATATTTAAAATTCATTAAGAGTGAACAAAAAGGAATCACTAATTTCTGCCTTTTATTTCCTCATATGTAAAAAATTTAATGAATTTTCCCTAATATGTTACCAATAAAAATTTTGTAGAAATTTAATAAGTTCCTATTTCTAAACAAATTGTAATCCGTCCTAAAAGGTATAAAATCCCTTTTTTTTTAAATTCTCCTCATTCTTTCAGAAGAAATATAAAATTATTTTAACCTTTCCATTAGTTATAAACAAAACTTTCCTAAAATTTTCCTTTGATCTCCATATAAAAATTTATATTCAATGTTTTAAAGGTTTTATGTGGGATTTTAATTAGAACTATTAATAATAAAAAAATTGGAAAATTTTATTAGTTGCAATTAAAACTAATATACATAAAAATTATTTATATAGATAAATTTTCACAAATTTTTTTTTCATTGCGTTTTTTCTCTATGACGTAACTGCAGTTGTTTACAACAAATGTATGATTTCATATGTTCATAAAAAAAAATTCAACATTAAGACCTAAGTTCTATAATCTTCTCTTTTTCTATTACAATTGTCAATTGCAATTTTCTATTGCAATTGTCATCATTTTCTGAAATGAATTGGGGCTATTTTAAGCCCGTATGGGAGGCGCTTAAAGTGGAATGATCCCTTATCTGTTGAAAATGATGTAATATACCTTGAGTCTTCATCCAATTCAATCTGGTGAAATCCAGACGTTAAGTCTGAGCAAGAAAAATAATTTGCTTTACCAAGTTGATCAAGAATGTCATCTATTCTCGGTAATGGAAATCTATCTGCAACCAATTTTTTATTAACCCCCCCCCTGTAGTCTACTACTAACCTCCATCTTTTGTTAAGGCTTCCGGCCAATGGTTTTTTCGGTACTAGTAATATTGGGCTATTGCATTCAGAAGCTGATGGTTCAATTATTCCATTTTTCATTAATTTATCCACTTGTCCTGTAATTTCTTCCTTATGCGTATGAGGTATCCTATAGTTCTTAATATATGTTGGTTCTATAGCTTTTAAACTTAATTTTTGCTTGTAAAAATTATTCGCAGTGCAAAAACATCAATATATTTTGTACTATCTCCTTTAGTTCATTCTCAATGAATTTAGGAAACTTTTCGGACAGCATCTTAAGTTTATCGTCGTTATTCCGACACTCGATCATTGATACTGCTTTATAATCACCTAAACTTTCAGTTTCTATCTGAGCATTAGATATAACAACCTCTTCTTCTGTTGTATTTATTATGCGTACAAAAGGTTCTGAGGCGTTTGAAATTGTATTTGCTATTAATATTCCTTCCTCAAGGGTTTGGTTTGGAATAAATACATCCCCCTTTGAGTCTTTTATATTTATTTTTCTAATTACCTCTGATCTCGCAGGTAATGATATTGTATTGATGATAGGATATTTTTGCATCCATATACTTTTTGGAAAATCATCTGGTTTAATACTATAAAATCTTGATCTGTTCCATATTCCAGTTTACAATTGTACTTTCTAATGAAGTCAAGTCCTAGTATTCCATCAGATGGAATTGTAAAGTCTTCATCCACCACTTGGAGTTTATGTTTTACCAACAGATTTTCAAATATCAGATCCGTTGTGATAGGACCGACCATAACTATTATTATGCCTATTATAAATGTCACGGCCATTATATTGCCTATTAGTCTCATTGTTACTGTTATATCTTCCGTTATTGTTATTATGCCCGCGATTTCCGGTGTAATTTCCACGTCGGTGAAAATTCGCGTAAGCTCGTCCGCGTCCTTGATTCTGGGTAGTGTATCTATCCCTGTTATAGTACATTATTGAACTATTTAGGCGCATCATTGGAACAGCTTATAAACTTAGCTACCGCATCATAGAGTGTGTTAAATTGACCAGCTTCTAGTACTAGGCCCACTCTGTCGTTTATGCAGCTTTATGTCATTGCTTTTACAGCGATGTTGGTTGTGTATTTTTCGGCTAGTGTGGTACTTAACCGTCCGTTATGTAGGCGCTTTGTAGTCGCTTTGCCAGTTCTTCTACTTCCCTGGTGTAGTCATTTGGTGTCTTACCACCCTGTTTGAGATTTACTAACTTCGCTGAGAGCACCGCAACGGACTAGCCTTTGCACTTAATGCCTTTAGGGTACGAGTAAAATATTTATTAGTTACGTTCAGGAAAAACTGAAATTATAAACTTTTCGTTACTAAACCTTATCAAGGTTGTCGCCTCTGCTCATATACCTCTTGCGAAGTGATCTTTTGTGGAACAGATATAATTTGAGCAATAAATTGGCTGCGCTTATCAATACCAAGCACAGTGTGAGGTACCACAAGGAATCCAATTGATTTGTGTGGTCGACAACCTCGAAGTTTGTTATAACGTTGGCATTCGGTTTTTCTAATTTCGATTCTGTCTTTCCCATAGCAATGTTTATATATATAATTAAGCAAAAAAAAAATAAAAAAATGTTTATATTGTATAATGTTTATATTGAATTATTCTTATTACATTAAAGTAAATATTAATTAAAATTTATTTGTCATTGCATTTATATTCTCATGGTCTAATCTATATATTTTTTGTTTCATTGTTATTTTCTATTCATGTTTCCATGTTTAATTATTAATTATATTATTTATTAAAGTTTATAAATTTTCAACAAAAATTTTAAATTTTAGTTTTATTTTATTTTTTTTTTTTTATTTAAAGAAATTTTTCCTATATTTTTGCTTTTTGATAATTCTAAATTAAAATTTAAGATTCATTATTTTAGTGGAAAAAACAAAATTTTTCTATATGTAAATCATTTTTATATCTATTTATTAATTGGTTCAATCATTTTATATAAGAATTCATTTCTTTTAGTTAAGTTTAAAAATAATAAAAACTACGACTACTACTTAAAATAAAGTACTTAGCTGGCTTGCTGCTGCTGGTGCTGATTGTTGATGTTGCTGATACTAGTTAACGATGTAGTTTATACTTTCGTTGCGGGTGTATTGGCCACACCCGTTTCTTCCCTCATTGCAATGCATTGGCCGCATTGCATTATCGTGTTGTCATTTAATGTTAAGATACTCAAAATATAATAAATCGAAAGAAAAATTTGACCGGCGCACAGTGGCGCCATTTGAGTTTTTTCGTTGCAAAAATCATATCTTTTGAACCGAATAACATAATTGAACAGTTTAAACAGCATATGATAGATAATTGTTCAGCCTATGAAATGAGCGTTTGGAAAGGGTGCTTTGAAGGGCCTACTTATGGGTTATCAAAGTTAAAATTTGTAGAAAAATCAATTTTATGGTAACTAAAAAAAGTTATTTTTACATTTTTAGATTGTTTTAATTTTTTTTTTTTTTTAGGGTTTTATGTTTTAAATTATTACCCAACAAATTAAAAAAATTACTTCTTTTTTAAATTTATTTTTTAATTTTCTGTAAAATATTCATCACAATTCGTAAGAGAAGGTATATCTAAAAGACTAATCATTTCTAAACTATAATTATTTTCTAACTCTATTCGTAACTTCACATGCCGCAGGGAAGAAATAAGTGGATCGGAAGATGCTGCCAACATGTTGAAGAGGTCCTCATTTTGCCTTACCCTTGATGCTTTGAATGTGTTCTGCAATCTATATTTTTTATAAAATATGTTAAGAGACTCCTGTGCTTCTTCAGAAAGCTCTCCAATTGGAAAAGATTGGTACTCAATTATATCTTTGCTATGCGCCAATATTTTATGGACGGTCGGGGTCAACTTCTTCTGTGGATACATTTCTGCTAAAAGAGATGCAGTTTTCGATGCATATTCTCCATATTTTGTAGAATTGACATTTTCTTTGCAGTTTAAAACATTCAAGATCGTTCCCAATCTTTTCACGATTTGATTGTCAATTCCAGTGATTCTAGTTACTGCCTCATCATTTTCAAAAAATCTCCTAGAAGTGTTTCCATCGTTTGAGTTACCGTATCCGTGCTTGGGACAGTCTACTTTTAGTCCAACTTGTTTAAAAAAAGCATCCTGTATTTGCTTCTTTCTGATCTTTTCCTTATCCTTTATTGATGTATTTTCATCGAAGTTTTCCTCCTCTTGCAGTAGGGTATACGCCAGTTTTAGCAAGAACTCCATACAACTTATCCTTGCGTGCAATGGTGACATTCCATATTCGTAATTCTCCTCGTTTGTAGAATCGTTTAAATTACCAAAGTTCTTCTGACTCTTTTTGCAAATCGGGCATGACAATGTTGAGGTTGTTCCCGTCAGTTCGTTTACGACTTTTCCGTCAACCATGGTCAGGTGGAACTCGTAATTGCATTCAATATATTTTCCTTCTCCAATTTGCAGCTTTGTAGGCTTAATCTTGCTAATTTGTTCTTCAATATCCTTCACCGTGGTCCTTATGAGTTCTGCCGATTCCCTTGCAAACTGAAACATTATTGGTCGGCAATAATGCACTGATGACGGACGTGGATTTTTCCAGTGTAGGGAAACATCAGATTTTAGCCGCAAAGGAACAACAGATGCCATAAACATATTTCCGTCCGATATTGTAGCGTCATCGGAAGATATCCTTCGCTTATAAACGCTTTGTCCGGATGATCAATCGCAGCCCCATTTGTTGATCAATGTCAGTTTCTCAGGAAGAATTTTCACCTCATTTTCAGGAAGACTCTCCAACAACCGTTTTGCTGTATGGCCCATGAGATCCTGCAGATTGGCTTTCACAGAGACTTCCGTAAACTCCGTATGCAGTGGTCGTGAATTTATTTTGGCTTGCGTAATATGCTTGTATCCTGGTAAAACGTCAGCCCCGTGTCGCATCAAGGATGTCCGTAGTATCTCATATTTTTCTTTGGAAAGTTGTAAGTCTATAAACAAGGCCAAGGATTCTTCGGAACCATACTTTTTAATGTGTGCGTTTGTGGGCGTGGGAATGCTTTCCTTAATCCTTTTTAATCGCAGTGGGCTTGCATCAGCAACTGATTTTGTAATCTGCGACCTAACTCTTTCACTATCGTTTGTATATTTAATAGACAGCGCGTCCGATAAATGCTTCGTGGTCAAGTCATTGGTGGCATCGGCAAGTTTCCTCTTTCTTGTGAAAATTGAACACTCCTCAATACTTTTTTTTGGCCTTCCTTTTGCTCCTCTGGTTGATGTGGTGGGTTTATCTACTGCCAATATATCCAGGATGGTGTCTTCATTAAGCCAGTGCTCTATTTGGAGTTGAAGTTCTGAATGGTTCGATTAGATTTCACCCATTTTGCCTTAATATTTGCATATATCAGATAAAAATTATTTTTTATAATTTCGCTTCTCTCAATATTTCCGTATAAGCTATCAAGTTCTTCTAAAGCAGCTTCCGTGAAAAACTTTGGTGTGGTTGACCTTCTAAACAGTTCAAATAATTTTAAATTGGTTAATGCCATGGTTTCAGTACTTGTTGCGCCAACTTTCAGTCGTAGACTAATCCAGGCATTATGCTTATTTTGCAATATATAGGCTTATGCTACCATGCCTAAAAATTTACCTGTTCCCTGCATACATATGGATTTAGGCTGAATTATGCAATTTTGATATTATGCTCGTGTCTAAATAAGATTTGTGCCTACCTGGAGGGACCATAAGTCAATATTGTTCTTGACCATTTGTACTCCAAAGTAATTTTTAAGTGAGGTGCGTACCTGCGAATTTCAATGAGTAGTTTTTTGTGCATCCTGTGTCTGTAACAGAATATTGGGAGTAGACTTTGGCAGAGGCTCACAGGTAGACAACCGACTTAAAATGCAATTTTCAAACTATTAGATCAAACTACTGGCAGTCAAAACATGTAAGGGATGCACGCCATACAATTTCTGCAACCATGTCTTTTTAACCTTTTTTACCTCTAGAAGCCAAACGGGCACGTACGGGCAGATAAAACCTTTTGAATTATGTAAAGAAATAATCAAAGAACATGTTTTGCAAATATGGCAAATATAGAAAAATATAGATTTTTTTTTTCTGTCAAAGTTGAAAAATAGTGAAAAAACGGATAGTTTTTAAATAATGATTTACCAGGAAAAACACAAAGCAAACAGTTAATTTTTTTATCATTATACATTTAATAAATACATCAATCAAAAAAACAAAAAATAAGACGATTCCTTACCTATTTTTCGTGATATTACACCTGAAATCGCAACAAATTGACTAAAAATTGTGTGTTTTTTTGAAAACCGAAAGTCGGTCAACTTTGAACGGTTATATCTTCGAAACTAAAAATGTGATATTATTAAGAGTAGCATATTTGAAATCGTTGAAAAGTTTCCTATAACATGGATTTATTCAAAACTTCGTCGGCGCACACGAAAATTTTGATTTTTGCAACCTCGTTTGCTCTACGGGCGCCACTGTGCGGCGTATCAAACGCCACTGGTTCTTTACGAAATTTTGCCGGCACTAAAAAGTTGCCAAAGGCAAAGCACTTGTATTTTTAGTGCTGGTGTTTAAATAAATTTGAGACAGCCAATTGCTCGGCTAGAGTTAGGTTTTATGATTGATTTTATTTACAAACTTAATCCTATTGATATCAGAAGTATGTAGTTTATTGGACATTAAACAAGTTTTCAGTGCACCGTACCATCATGAGACGTTAGGTTCAATAGAACGAAATCATAGGGTACTCAATGAATTCCTACTAAATTTTTGTAAAGACAATGAATGGGACTTTTGGATCCCTTATTTTAAATTCACCTACAATACAACCCCACACGTAGATACTGGTTACACAACATATGAATTAGTTTTTGGAAAATTACCATACCTACCGAATGATCAAATAAGAAAAGAAAAAACATCTTATGATCTAGAAAATTATGCTAAACAATTGAAACAAAGGTTAAAATTCTCCTTACAAAAAACAAAAGAATATCTAGAAATAGCCAAAAACAGTAGAGTAAGAAATGATAATTATACAAGTACATTGAATTTAGAAATAGGAGATTTAGTACTCATAAAAAAATAAATAGAAAAAAATATCAGGCACCATGTCATAGGCCATATAAAATAGTAGAAACAGGGAGGGAGGGACAGGGAGTCAATTCTGTTTTAGACATAAATGGCAATATAAAAAAATATCACAACAATATGTTAAAAAAATATATATCATTATAAATCAAAATTTTTAATTTTGTACAAAAATAATTTTTGTATTTAGAGATACAAAAATAATTTTTTTTAAAGGGTAAGGGTGTAATGTACCACAATACCATCACTATTATTACACAGCTGTAAGTTTAAGTTAAGTGTTACAATATGTAAACAGCTGTACGATATGTAAACAGCAGCTACAGCTTGTTTAATGTCCAATAAACTACATACTTCTGATATCAATTGGTTTGTAAATTCTGTGCCCTTATCTGATTTTAATATTTTTATATATCCGTATTTTAAGATGAATTGCTCTACTAATGTTTTTGCAACAGTTTTCGCTTCTTTTGTTTCCATCGGATATGCTACTACATATTTTGTTAGTTCGCATTGTATAGTTAAAATATATCTGTTATGGTTGGATAATCTTAAAGGTCCCACTGTGTCAATTGATACTGTTTCAAAACTGGTTGATGGTGTATCCGTTAAAATTAATTTTTCTTTTGTGTGTTTAAATTGTTTATTTTTTTTGACATTGTTTGCAATTTATAATATATTGTTTTATCTGTTTGCTCATATTTTTCCATATGTAGCGTTGTTTTAATTTTAAAGTGGTTTTTCTGACACCTAAATGTCCTCCATGTGTTGAGTTGTGATATTCTTTTATTAGTTCCATTTGTTTTTCTTTGCAAAGTATTCTTTCTGGTTCATTATATAATAATATTTTCAAATTTGTTTTTCTTTGTAAATTGTTGCATAAAATTTTAAATTCTTCTACGGCCATAGTATCAAATATTTGGCTACTTTTGCTTAAAGCTAGCTCATTTATTCTTAAATCATGCATATTTGATCGATGCATGGATTATCGCTGCATCTTGCAATAATTTCATTATTTGTTCTTTTAATTGAACTTCTTTTAAAATCTTTATTTATTTCAAACTTAAGTTCTTTAAATGGTGCGTGGTAAAGAAGAAGAAAGCATATATTTCAAAAATTCATAACTGCACTGTATTCTTAATCGGACCGGTTTCTGGCATTTCAGCCTTCATCAGCGATTTATTGAACATTGTGATAATTGTTATGTTTTAATTGAATAGATTGTTTCTATATGAAAATTTTTTCCACTTAAGGCGGCCGTGAGGTTTTGAACCGTGAACCTTCACATACACTCGTACTTGCACTTTTTCGTCAGCGCTTTAACACACTCACCTAAAGTCAGGCCTACGTATATCTGATATTGATGTGCAGTCCCAGACAAAAGGTTCATGAGGCCTTTGTTCGGACGTGTATTTTGTATTTTTTGTACTATCAGGGTTATTTGTATTAATTAGCTGTTTTTTTCATATTTCTTGTTATGGCTAGTATTTTCTCATCTGATTTATTTCTGGTGGGGATCTTTGCTTTCAGTGTGTCATTGTTTAAAATTATTCGTGATAATGCATCTGCATTAGTGTTCATTTTTCCTTTTTTGTATTTAATTTCAAAATCGTAGTCAGATAAATCCATTCTTATTCGTGTCATTTTAGACGATGGTTTTTTGTGTGAAAACAAAGAAATTAAGGGCCTGTGGTTTGTTATCACTAAAAATTTTCTTCTATACAGGTAAGGCCTAAAAAAATTTATTCCCCAATGGATGGCTAGTAGCTCTTTCTCAATTGTGGGTTTCTTTATGTCGTGTTTCGGTAATGATTTGCTAGCATATGATATTGGTAAGTCAGATCCAATTTCACCTTGCGATAAGACTCCACCAATTGCAAAATTTGACGCATCTGTGGTCAAAATAAAGGGTTTGTTAAAATCTGGGTATTGAAGTATTGGTGGATTCATAAGTTTATCTTTTAATTCTTCAAATGAATTTTGACATTCTTTATCCCATGTGAATGGTTTGTTTTTCGTTAGTAGTGAATTTAAACTTTTTGCAGTGTCAGCGAATTTTGGTATAAACCGTCGATAGTAGTTGCAGAATGCTACAAATCTTCGTACTTCATCTGCATTTGTAGGAACTGGATAATTTTTTATGACAATATCTTTGGCTGGGTCTGTTTTTATACCATTATCAGTTATGAGGTGCCCAAGATATACTACCTCTGGTTTTAAAAAACTGCATTTGGTTGCATTTAGTTTGAGATTATATTTTCTCAATCTGTTGAAAACTTTAATGAGATTATCATTGTGGTGCTTTAAACTACATCCAAAAATAATGATGTCGTCCACATATAAAAAAGCTTCGGCATCCAGACCACGTAGTGCGATTGTCAACATTCTTTGGAATCTGTTTGATGATATTTTTAATCCGAAAGGTAGCCGTTTAAATTGATAATGTCCGTTTCCTGTACAAAAAGATGTCAGCGGACGTGAATTTTCATGTAGCGGTATTTGATGGAAAGAGCTTGTCATATCAATCTTTGAGAAATATTTAGCCCTTCCGAGCTTATCAAGAACATCTTCGAGCCTTGTTAGTGGGAATTTGTCATTAACTATTTTTTCATTTAATTTTCGGAAGTCTACTACAAGACGCCATTTTTGTATCATTTGCTGATTTTTTAGGTACCACTAGTAATGGTGAATTGTATGGGCTCATTCAATGCTCGATTATGTTATCGGCTAATAATTGGTCAACTTGATTATTTATTTCTTCCATTTGAGTTTGTGGTAGCCTGTAATTTTTTATATATACTGGTGTTGAATCTGTAGTTTGTATTTGTTGTGTGTAGAAATTGTTTACACTTAGTTCTTCTCCAGGGACATGGAAAACATCTTGAAAATCTTTGAAAATGTCAATTAGTGTTTTTTTGCATATTGGTCATTTCCACCAATATCAACGTTGCTTAAAAGAGTATTCAGACTATTATTTTTTCTTCATTTGCGTTTTTCGGATAATATATATTGTAATATTTTAATAGTTTTAATTTGTAGTTCAAGCTCTTTAAAACTATATATTTTTCATTTGTATTTAATATTTTAACATGTGCTACTTTTCGTGCATGTATCAAGCTATTTGCTAGATATACACCTTCAGTTATTTCTTGACTCAGTATAATGCTCTCTTCGTCTACCTTTGTATTAAGAGGAATTATCGCCTCTGACCTTGCTGGTATGACAATGTTCGTTTATGTTAAAAGTAATTGTAAACGTTTCGAAATCAATTTTACACATATACTTCGTTAGCATATCTCGTCCGATTATTCAATCGGTTTGAATTAGAAAATCGTTATCTACTGTATCAAAATTGTGTTCAGTAGTTTCTGTTGAAATTGTTAAATTTAAATTTTTCGTACCTATACAATCTATGGCTTCGTTTGTTATGCCAGACAGTTTAACTGTATCTGATGTATTAATATTTGAGAGATTTTTTAAACAATCAAATATGAAAAATTTGATGAATCATTGTGATATATAGTATAAATATATAAATATATAAATATATATGAGTATATGTGAACATTTTTTTTTTTGTTTGATTTGGTGTTTGTTTCCATTCCTTTATTTTTAAATTTGTTAAAGAATAATAAAAATCTAAATTGTATTAAAAATATATGTGTTTTCTTTATATTCTTTTTAACTTCATACTGTGTATTCTATATTTTGTGTATATTTGAATTAGTGTTTCTAAATGTTTCTCTTTTTTTTTTACCAAAAAAAAAAAAACAAGGATATATGTTTATATATACTTTCTTTATGATTATTGTGAACTCAGTGTTTTATTTCGTTAAATAGATGTCAAATAATAATATTGTATATATACCTTTTTTATATATTTCTTTGTGTTTATTCGTAATTCATTGTACTTACAATTTAATGAAATGTGAGAAAAAAATATTCAATATTGTTTTAATAATAAAAAAAATTTAAATAATAATACTGTATATATACATGTTTTTAGTTTGTATTCTATGTTGTTAATTTCTAACCATATCTCCGATGCGATATCCCACGGTGGTGGATTCTCCGCATTCACTCGCCGTTTTAAGTCCGCCAATTTTTTGCGCAACTTTACTAGTCTTCCCGCTCGTTGCTTTTTGGGCTTCTCTGTTGGTGGTATTGTCGTTAATTTTTGTTCGGTCCTCTGTTGTTGTCGTCGCAAATACTGTTCGATGGTTATGGGGGTTGCGGTTGTTGTTTTTTGTCTTCTGTGGTTATTGGGTTGTTGCTTCCTTCTTCCACACCCATTTTATTTTCTCGGCCAGCATGGAAATGTCGGCAGGATCGCCATATCGTGTTGTCATTTAATGTTAAAATGCTCAAAATATAATAACTCGAATGAAAAATTTGACCGGCATATCAAACGCCACTGGTTCTTTAGGAAATTTTGCCGGCACTAAAAAGTTGCCAAAGGCAAAGCACTTTTATTTTTAGTGCTGGTGTTTAAATAAATTTGAGACAGCCAATTGCTCGGCTCGAGTTAATTGATTTTATTTACAAACTTAATCCTACTTATAAATAAAACTAACGGTACTTAAAGCTATTCTATTGTTTACATTTTTAATCCTAAACTTAATCCTAATCAGAAACTATGCTCTAATCTACAGCTGTTTACTTATTATAACACTTTACTTAAACTAACAGCTGTGTAATAATAGTGATGGTATTGTGGTACATTACAGCATATTATTGTTTTAAACTATATGTTATTGTTATTTTCTAATAATGAAAATTATGACAAGTTTAAGAGCAGTGAATTATTATTTAAGAATTGTTAATTATTAATTCTTTAAACTTGTAATTTATATAACTTCTTTTATCATTATTTTTCTTAAATCATTATTTGAGTATTGTCAATTATTAATTCTTTAAACTTGTAATATATATAACTTCTTTTATCATTAGTTTTCTTAAATCATTATTTGAGAATTGTTAATTATTAATTCTTTAAGTCATTATTTTGTTTGTTGGTTTCTTTTCCGCACTAACAGGTCACAATTTTATGTTTTCACTTTGTTCGATAATAGTCAAAATGCTTTGTCTTTTCATCTTGTTATTATTTTCACTTTACTTTACACAATTTTATTTACAATATAGAGATTTATTTTGTTACTTCCACTAGAGGCTTAATAATTTTCATCGAGTTTATTTGTAATTTTTTTTGAGTAAAATATATTTTTTCAATTAAAATTTTCGCAGGATCGCCATCTTATGTTGAACGTCCTATATAATTATTGGACTAAAACCATGGAGATGTTTTGGTTAAGCTCCCAAGAGCAGACGTTTATCACTGACTGTTTTATTCTCATCAAAAACTAAATCTACCCTAACTTATCGTACGCGCACACCTAAACATTGTACACGTGTACACATATATTAACATTATGTGTAGAGCCATGCTAATCAACAGGTTCTCACACAGGTAACTAAACAAGTGTGGAATTTGCTTAGTACGCAACTATGCTACTGTACAATTGTGAGAACTACTTTTCTCACACTCAAGTTCGGTGTGTGTGGATACTGTTGCAATGAAATGGTTTTAATTTTACCATTTAGTTACCGTACTGAAGGTATGGTTTTGCGATTCTAGAGAAGTACTTTATAAACTTTCGGTAATATCCATTAAGACCTAAAAATTGTTTTATTTGCCTCTGCGTCCTCGGTAATGGGTAATTGACAACACAGTCAACTTTCTTCGGATTGGGTTTTATACCATGCCGTTTGACGACATGGCCCAAAAATTCATTTTCCCTCTTTAAACCTCACATTTGTCCATTTGGACCTTCAAATTTGCTTTCCTAAGTTTATCGAATACAAGTCTTAATGAGTTCATATGCTCTTGGAGAGAAGCGGAATAACCGATAAAATCGTCCGAATATACTAAGCAAACCTTATTTGTCAAGGCGAGTGCGGTTTTAAGGCCGAATGGCATTCTAAGAAACTCATAGTGACCTCCTTCGATCGAAAAAGCAGTTTTGTGTATGTCCCTTTCATGGATTTCCACTTGATGGAATCCTCTAGCAAGATCTAGGGTAGTAAAGTACATACACCTTCCAAGTTTGTCCAAGATTTCGTCGATATTTGGAATTGAAAAACGATCATCTACAGTTTTTTTGTTTAGTTTTCTGTAGTTAACAACTAGTCGCCACTTTTTAGATCCACTTGCGTCATCCTTTTTTGGAACTATCAATAGGAGGAGAATAGGGAGATTTAGAAGGTCCGTTAGACAGCATCTTCTGAATTTGTTTCTAACTTCATCCCTATGCACATAAGGGTATCTATAGGTTTTCGAAAATACGGGTATCGTCCCTTGTAACAATTCCATGCCTGATTGCGTTCGTGAACGTTAAATTTGCATCTGTTTCGTAAAATAATTTCTTATAATCATTCAGAAAAACCCGTCAAATTAAATTTTTAAAGTGTGTTCGTCAAAACTTCGTTTTGAAGAGTTTTCAGAGTTAAAGTTGTCGAATCAATCCTCCATTTTGGATTACATAAACCTGGATTTACGATGGAGTGCGTAGCTCCAGTATCTATTATAAATTTAAGACTTTCCTTTGCAACTATATACGGTAGTTTTCCGTAGAGGCCAGAAAAGGAAAATTTTCTGATGTGATATTATTATTTACAATATTTGGATAGTTACAATGTTCAGATTGTCTTGAAAAATTTACTTGATTTGAATTACATGGATTCCTTGCCCAATTTTCGAATGAATTTTGAACCATAGGGTTATTGCCTGACTCTGAACTAATTGGACTACAACAGGGAATTCGATGAGAGAAGTGTGGAAAATCGTTTGTGAAGTAAGCTCTTGGACATATCTGTTGTTGTGAATAATTGTCCTGATTGTGAACGTTGCTGAATTGATTGTAATTTGGTTGGAAACCATTACTATTACAATTCCTGTTTAAGTTATTATGATAGTTACCATTAGTATAACCCCTTTCATTTCCATTTGAATATGAATGTCGACCGCTGTTATTATTTCTATTACTATGATTCCCGTTACTGTTGTCCGTACGAGACCGGTTTGAATTTATATTATTGAAATATTATTCTTATAATTGCCTCCATAATCGGCATATCCTGACGTCAACAGAATGTTCATTGCGTCTTCCAGAGTCTTCGGATTCCTACACGCTATCACGGTTCTCATTGGTTCGGGTATTTTCGCCTTAAAAATATTGAGAGCCGTTTAAATATTGTTGGAAGCAGCTCTTTCGCTACCCTCATTTACTCCTAAGTCCGAAACTGTTCTTTTGTTCAAGCCTCGAAGCCTGTCTTTTATTTCATTGTAAAAATCAATTGCGTTCGATTTAAAAAATACGCATCGGAGTTTGTCAAAGCTCCTCTATACTTTGATATTCCCCAAAATATTTCATTAAAACCATCTTGACCTCAGACCACGTTCTTGCCTGAAAATTAATTTCGATGGCCTCTTTTGCTTTACCCTCAAATTTACTCTTTATAAAATCGATAAATAAACCTTGGGAGAGCTCATCATATTGACCAAAGAGAGGATTCACTCTATCAACAAGGGAAATAAATGTATATAAATCTTTATTGTTCTGGTAATTTTCCTAGAAATTCAAGTGGATTAAAGTGATAGCGGTGGAGGGAATGCTTTCATGAGCTATATTTGAGAGAAAAAAAAAATATTTTACTTATTCAAAAAAAAAAAAAGTGAATTGATTTTTGTTTTTGTTTTTAAATTTAATTAAAATTTTATTTAATTTTTTTTTGAGAAATTTAAGTTAGAAAAACACGAGTGCCAAAAAAATCCTATTTAATTAAATATGTACCTATTTCTGTACCTGAAGTATACTATACATGAAATAATAGGAATAATTATTATACAATTATTTTAAATTATATACAAAAATAGTTATTTTACTGCTTCAATGTGTTGCAACAGTTTCATCATGGTCATGTTCCTTCCACATACACGGCTTTTGAATTATGTTGTTTTTCTATTGATTTTACTTTCGGCTCAGCTCCGGTATATGTATAAGTTTTTGTTTAAGTTTTATATAAAAATTAATTAAACTTGAGTTTTTTCACAATTTTCTATTTCATTCCATATTTTGTAGTCCTGTGAGACAAAATTTTTATTAGGTTATATTTTAAAATTTTCAATAATTTTTTTTTCGTGTCTTATACTTTTGTTTATTAAGTCAATTTTAATTTATATAAAATTATTATTTTATTTTTTTAACTTTTGTAATCGTTTGCCTTATTTTAGCTTTTGAGGAAACGAATTTAAATTGTAGTTTTTTCAAAAGTGTTCTACAAATTTTTTAACACGATTTTTCAATATCTTTTTTTAACTCAAACACACTTTATTGTATAAATATATTTTAAGTAATGTCATTTAAAACATTTTGTGTTTTTCTTTATATTCTGGAATACTCACATTAAAACGACATTAAAACATCGAGTATCTTATTTTCAATATAATTTTCACTTATTTAAGAAATTAACAGGGATACTTGGGTATGCTTCCGACTGCGCCAGTTATGTTTCTTTCTAAATAAAACACAATTTATTATTTATTTAGTTATTTATTTAATGAACTTTAATTGTTCTTATTTATTTATTTAGCTTAAATTTTTTTATTTTTTTTTTTTATAATATAGAACTTTATTTACAATCTATCCATTTAAGAATAATAAGCAAATTCGATATAATAATATTAACATAAATTATTGAACTCCAATGAGAACAACAATATACAACACTACATTGGTTAACTTATTTTTAAAAAATTTTTTACAAGTATTTACAAATAGAAAAATATTGAATATTTTCATCAAAAAGAAAAATAATAAAATATATGAGTAAATCATTATTTTCGAAAGGGTAGATCAAGAATACGATGCCTTTTAAGTCTTCGGACCTCATTCGTATCATCTAGTAGGGATATAGCCAGCAAATTGGAGTGATTATTTAATCTGTGTAAATAGTTCGCGCTTAATCGATTAATTTCATCTTTAACCATGGGAACAAATAGATCGTTGTGAATAGTTGTATTTGATACAAACCATGGTGCGTTAAAAATTGACCCTAAAATTTTGATTGATATCGTTGTAGTATTTCAATATTGGAATTGCTGTTCTCCATAACTGTATTCCAAACGTCCAAACTGGTCTGAGTATAGTTTTGTATATTATTATTTTATTTTCAAGACTTAATTGAGAGTTAAGTCCCAACAACCAATACAGCTGTTTGGATTTTGTGCTTAGATGTTCTTTTTTAGTTTTAATGTGGGTTTTCCATGTTAGTCTCCTATCTATATGTAATCCTAGATATTTTACACTATCAGTTTTTGCAGAGTTACTCTAGGACAGTTACCTCTACGTAAAGCGAATGTTACATGTGCTGATTTGTCAGTATTCACTTAAGTGTTCCACTTGTTTAGCCATATTTCAATAGCATTGAGCTCACTTTGAACCATATTCGAAGCTTCATCTTTACATGAGCTGGAGGCTAATATAGCTGTATCATCTGCATAAGTCGCGACTAAGACGTCTTCAGTTATAGGCATATCTGACGTAAAAATTGTATACAGGATTGGGCCCAAAACACTGCCTTGTGGTGCACCTGCTCTTATTTCGTATAAATCTGATGATTCATTGTTTACTTTTACATAGAAATGGCATTCACTTAAATAAGATTTCAATAGCAAGTAAAATGGTGTAGGAAGTAGCTTTTTAAGTTTGTAGTATAAACCAATGTGCCATACTTTGTCGAACGCTTGTTGTATTTCTAAAAACACTCCAGAGGAATATTTTCCCTTTTTCTAAAGTATCCCTTATGAAAGCCACTATTCGATGGCATTGTTCGGGCGTGCCATGTTTTTGTCTGAAACCGAATTGATATTCAGAGACGATGTCAAATTTTTCAAGTACTGGTAACAATCTTTTCAGCAATATTCTCTCGAAGATTTTGGAGAATGTGACTAGCAAGCTGATTGGTCTGTATGATGATATATTGTTTTCAGGTTTATTGGGTTTGGCAACCGTTCTTATCTCCGCACACTTCCATTGGGATGGGAACTGGTTCAACCGGAGAATAGAGTTGAAAATTAGTGCTAAGAATATAATTCCTTTAAGTTCTACTTGAACTTCATGTGGTGATTTGTGATTAATAGGCCAATCCATTGGGCACGGGCTATCTAAAAATTTCATTATTTCATCAGCTTAAGTATTGTTTCTAATTGTATGTGGTTCAAAGGTATTTTGTAAGTGTAAAGCAAATGCGTCTGCTTTATCTTTGTCTGTTTTGCACCAAGAACCGTTATCATCTTTTATTGGTATATTTCGCTTGGTGGGTCGTTTTAAATTCCTCGCTGCTTTCCATAGTCGGATTTTTAGGTCCTTAGTTGCTTTATTAAAATTTTGCTTATTAACAGGATTCGTACTGTTCTGCCATATTTTTCTTAATCTTCTTTTATTTCGTATCATCTCCCTGATTTCAGAAGTTACAGCAATTTGGTTGACATAGTTATGTACAATTGCTGTAGATAAAGATCCAGCTTCATGTATTAGGTGGTTGAATGTTTCAACAACATCATCCAGTTCTTTTGATGATTTTAAGGAGATGTTTAAATTAATATTTCTGTCAATCCAAAGACTGAAGGATTGTAAATCAGTCTTTGAGCTAATTATTTTGTTTTTTTGAGAGTGACATTGGAGATATGTATAAAAGTTAACCAAAAGTGGAGAGTGGTCAGAACTAAGTTCATCACTATCTGTTATGTGAAGAAATTGACTCGAAATTCCAGAGTAAACAACAAAATCCATCAAATCGGGTACCTTACGTGGATCTGTGGGCCAATATGTTGGTCTTCCTGTTGATAAGACAGAGTTATTGTTGTTAATAATGCATTTATATAGCTCTTTTCCCTTAGGATTACTTAATCTGGATCCCCACCATTGATGCTTTGCGTTGAAGTCACCACCGACCAGAAACCTATGGCCCTCTACTGTAAAACTCTTTAAATTTATCGCATTTTACTACAAATCGAGGAGGAAAATAGATAGCGCATATTGACACTTTACTTAAGTCACTTTTAACTTTTATGCAGGCATCCTGAAGATAAGGTTGTTTACTTACATCCGAAATTTCATATTTTATTTTATTAGAATAGCAGATCCTATTATATCATAACCTTTTATTTTAAAAAAATGTTCGAGTTGTAAAATGAGTCTCAGACACTATCAATATCAATAAAATTTAGTTCAAGATATAATTCAATTTCTTGAGTATGGTTAGAAAGCCCATTGGCATTCCATATTGAAATACGAAGATTTAATTGCATAACTTTGTTATTAACGCAGTCATCATGTTTAATAGTTTGTTGGTTAGTTCTATTTGATTTTGTAACAAACCTTCAATTTTCTCAAATGGGTTATGAGTTGTATATTGTTGATTATTTCTTAAAACATCAGCGTATGAAAAGTTATTGCTATTTGTATGTGTGTTGTTATTGTTTGATGTGTGGTAATCCTCATTATTGTGTACATATGTTCCAGGCCTACGAATGAAGTTGTTATTTTGCAACTTTTTCCTTAATATCTGTCTGTAGAATTGACAACCCTTATAATTAGCTGGATGGCTTTCTAAACAGTTAACACAGCGTGCTGGAGTATCATTCGTTTTTGTACATTCAACAGTAAGGCGACCTAATCCACATTTAACACAATTTACTCGTTTTTCACAGTATGTTTTTGTATATCCAAAATCCTGACAACGGTGGCATTGAACTATATCGTTAGTTTTTTTGGCGGTACAACATTCCAATATTAATATGTTTAATGTCGTAGATAATTTTATTGTTAGTATTTGGTTCCAGATCAATATAAAACATTGGAAGATTTGCATCTGTAAACTACGAATGTTCATAATATTCCTAACGTGGTGACCTAGATTTTCAATAGCTAATTTAATGTCTTCAATAGGTGTTGAGTGATGAAGGTTTTTAACAACAACTCTATATGCTCTTTCCTGTTTCAATTGATACGTATGAAAATTCAGTTTTTATCATTTAAATGAGTTACTAACATTCTGTAGTGTTCGATATTTTTTACCATTACCCTAACTAAACAAACTTTTAAGGTTTTGTAGTTAAATTCCGAAGATGGGATTATCTCTAAAAAGCTCTTAATCATAGCGCTTATATTAGCAACATCTGGTATTATTATAGGTGGAGGTTTTGGTAAATTATTTTCTGCTTGTTGTTCATCGTCATCTGTGTCAGAATCCTCAGCATCATCATCAGTGAGAGCAGAAAACCGGTTTTCACTCGAATTTTTGTTTTCAGTTGTTGACGAATTAGAAATTTTTGTTGCTGTCTTGTAAGTTTTTTTACATGCATAGAAGTACTAGCTTCAGTGTTAATGTTTTTGGAATTGTTGTTGATTGTTTTTACTTTGTTAGCACTAACATTATTGAATAACGAACCATTTGAATTATTATTGATATTTTGTTTTTTAGGTTTAAAAATTTTTGGCGATTCATTTAAACGCAGTTTTCGTGCTCTGGCGAAGCAACTATCTTCCAGCTCTCATTATTTTCTTCACTTTCATTGTCATCATTCATGACGATAAACAATGTTAATTGTTTTTATTTTCAAATATTATTGTTCTTGTAACAAGACAATTGATTTTAAATTTACACACTTTTCACTTTAGAGAACACAACTATTTTTTGGTACGTGCGTACGCGATCACAGTCAAATGCAGACACTTAGCTTTAAATGTCCTTCTTTATTTGTCGAACTTTAATTGTTCTTATTTATTTATTTAACTTTTAATGTCCTTTTTTAATTAAACTTTAAATGTCTTTATTTATTTGTTGCGCTTTAATTGTCCTTATTTATTTGTTTAACTTCAAATTTCCTTTTTTTATTGAACTTTAAATGTCCTTTTTATACACTCCACTCCAGTGTGCAGAGGGTATATATAAGTTTGTCATTCCGTTTGTAATAATTAGAAAAAAAAATTTTGGACCCCATAAAATATATATATTTGTGATCCTTATAACAACCGGAGTTGATATAGCGATGTCCGTCTGTCAGTCTGTGGAAATCACGATGACGGCATCAATCGGGCAGCTAGGGTGCTCGTTGACATAAAAAATGATTCACTAATATCCTGAGAAGTTTGCTATTTAAAATCGTCCAAATCGGTCGATTAAGGCCCGGATTTGAATGAAGAACTAAAAAAAGTCTTGAAAAAATATAATTTTCTATGTTGTTCTTGTCACGATCACGCCCTAGGGTGATCCGTTTTAGTGAGAATGATTCACCAAATTCATGGGAAAATTTCTATTTCAAAAATTATTAAAATCGGTGGAACAGGTCCAGGGAAATCTCTGAAAAAATAAAAAAAAAAATGAAAAACATGATGTTTCTATATTGCTCTTGTTGTTATTCTAAATGTTGTATTATTGTCATAGCTGGACTTGTTGTTTTTTGGTCGTTGTGGTAATATTATAATAAAAACAAGTAGGAGTGTTAAATTCGGCTGTGCCGAATCTTTGATACCCTCCACATCGGTTTGAGTATTGATAATAAATATAAACAAAATATTGGAAAAAGTAAACAATTTGTTAAACTTAATACCAAATTATTTCAGAAAATTCTTTGGGTTGGTTTTCGTCTTTTCTATTATTTCGGTGTTTGCTTTTTGGTTATCGTGGTTGCTGATCGGCATGCATTTAGGTTATATACCTATATGCATGCGTTTCCGGTTATATGACATAACTTCTCGTTTAATTTAGTTTTTTCTAATTAAATAGCTCGCCCTAACCTCCATTGCAAAGGTAATGGTTGTGTAGGGTGGCTATATACATAAAATCGTTCTAATTGGAGATGGCTGTATAGTTTCTTTTAACTGGCCAAATATTTCTTCACTGCGGCCATATAGGTCGGATGGAGTAACAAAATAATAACCAAAAAAAAGCTCTCTCAACTTTTTTATTAAAACATTGCCATATTTTAAAACATAGAGAATAGATTTATAATAATAAATAAGCAAATTATGGATGCCAAACGCAAAAAACTAAATTTCCCAAACATTCTAAACAAAATAATTTGTTATCTTTATTTTCTGAAAAACTTCGAAATTTTCATCCAAAAAAAATCATAAAATAGTAAAAATATTTTGCTTTTATTAAAAAAATTTTTTATATAAATAAAAAAATTAAATAGCATATTCAATTTGTTATTTCATTTTCAAAAAAATAAACAGAAATATAGTAAACAAAATAAAGATATTAAACATAAACATAAAATCATCCTGTCAAACACGAAGTAATTTGTTTTTTTTCTATTCTTTTGTGTTTTGCGCTTATTTTGACAGAGATGCCACTCGTTTACAATTTAAATAAATAGAAAAATAGATTTGTCGACTGTCGTTAAGATGTATGTACTTAGTGAATTACTTAATCCTTAGTGCAAACAACAATAGCTGTCGATATATTTTGCGATTGACGGATCGTTGAAATTTACAGAATCGCATACAGAAAACATTAATTTAAGTTCAATGAATTTTAGAAAACCTCAAATGATATTTAAGAATTGCGAACATAAAAATTGTAACATAAATAAACGCAATTTGATGAGAATGTTATTTATATATAAATTTTCACAATTTTTTTTGGATGCAAATTTTTAAGTTTTTCAGAAAATAAAGATAACAAATTATTTTATTTAAAATGTTTGGGACATTTGGTTCTTTGCGTTTGGCATCCCTAATTTGCTTATTTATTATTATAAATCTATTCTCTATGTTTTAAATATGGCAATGTTTTAATAAAAAAGTTGAGAGAGCTTTTTTTTTGGTTATTATTTTGTTACTCCATCCGACCTATATGGCCGCAATGAAGAAATATTTGGCCAGTTAAAAGAAACTATACAGCCATCTCCAATTAGAACGATTTAATGTATATAGCCACCCTACACAACCATTACCTTTGCAATGGAGGTTATGGCGAGCTATTTAATTAGCAAAAACTAAATTAAACGAGAAGTTATGTCATATAACCGGAAACGCATGCATATAGGTATATAACCTAAATGCATGCCGATCAGCAACCACGATGACCAAAAAGCAAACACCGAAATAAATCCGAAATATTAGAAAAGACGAAAATCAACCCAAAGAATTTTCTGAAATAATTGGGTATTAAGTTTAACAAATTGTTTACTTTTTCCAATATTTTGTTTACATTTATTATCAATACTCAAACCGATGTGGAGAGTATCAAAGATTCGGCACAGCCGAATTTAACACTCTTACTTGTTTCTAATTTAACTTTAAATGTCCTTATATATTTGTTGATCTTTATATGTCCTTATTTATTTATTTAATTTTTATTTGTTGCGCTTGACTTGAAATCTTGTTTAGAACTGCCTGAAAATGGTGATCGATTCTCTTTGATATATGTAAATCAATTATTATTATTAATGTTCGAAAAAAAAGGCTGATCAATCGCGTACGGTCATGATTGGTCAAGTATCTTCTTACCCTTTCGTACGCACTGTACGTAAGAAAGCAAAAAAGTATTAGTGGGAATATAAGTATGTAAACATGTGTATAAAGATTTACATATTACTAGCTTATTATTCTTCAGCCCAATTGTGTGGCACTTAGTAACAAAAAAATTTACTAAAGCAAGCTTGTGCATGTTCGATCATGTCGATAGCATATATACAAGTGTATGTAGATATACATGTACGTTTAAGATGTAAACAGTTAAAGCAAGATTCTGCATTCCCAATCATGGCAGTTAGCAATAATAAAATATATAGAACAAAGTGAATGCATTATTAGTTTGTAGTATTTAATATTTTTACAAATGACAGAGCAAGCACTTGGTAACAAAATTAGTACAGTAGGTTCAAAAAGTTATACAAATTATACCAAGGTATTCAATATAAATATAAATACAGTATGTCAAGATTGAGTTTACACATTAAAATTAAACTTCAACTTCAACAACAGTTTAATACAAATAAAATGCAATTTAGTGCAAGATTATAGAAAAATACAACAAAAACAAATATAATTAAATTTCCGCATTGTCAATTAACTCTTTTCACAATAGTTATGATGTGTGTTTATATTATATGTAGCTTTTAATAAATATATTACTTTATACTTTTAATATTTGGTATGACCACCCTTTGCATCTACCACACATTGCAAGTGTTTTTTCAGGGAATTAACCAACTTTTTTTAGGTCATAATTGGTCGGCATCTTCTGCCACTCTTCCAATATTCCAGTTTTTAGTGCTACCACAAATTCTCGATAGGGTTCAAGTCGGAACTTTGCGCAAGAGTATCTATGACTTTGCCGCAGTTATAAAGAAGCAACACCCGCACCATATGCTAAACGAAAGTTTAGCAATTTTCGAGTCGCTGGACCTTACAAAATCCTGGGACGCGATTTTAATTCACATATGCTCTTCAAACCTACCGGAGGAAACCATGCGATCTTGGGAAGCAACGTTAACGGAACCCAAGAAGTGGCCCACTTGGCAAGAAATGAGCGACTTCCTTTCGAAAAGGATACAGATGCTAGAGACGGTTTCTGATTTGAGAAAACCAGTAAATAAGATGCATCAGCCATCAAAAAATCAGTCATTTCACGCTCACGCCGAGCAAACCACGGTACAATTTAGCTGCAAAAAATGTAAGCAAAATCACCCATTACGGCTATGCAAGCATTTTAAGGCATTGCCAATAAGCGATAGAATAAAATATGTATTTGCGAATAAATATTGCGTTAACTGTCTGTCCCATACTCACTTCAGATCAAAATGCCAAAGCTCGAGTCTTTGCACAAAATGCAATCAGAAGCATCACACCATTTTACATCTAGAAAAAGATGAAAAATGGAAGAAGGGTCCAACTCCTCGGACCGCATATCAACAATCTCCACATGAGGATGATAATCCATCGGGTTCTCAAAGTGAGACTGTTTCCCTAAACACCCAAATCAATCAAGCAGATATCACTAGTGTTAGCCAAATAAACTCGGTTCAGACTCATTTCTCGCAAAACGAAGGAACCACTATTGTGCCCACGGACTTGGTTAACATCGAATACTTAGGGGAGAATTTCGCTATTCGAGCACTTTTGGACGCAGGTTCTGAAAGAAGTTTTATCACAAACCGGATTCAACAGAATCTCTCCATACCGCTAGAGGCACATAATTCCCAAATATCTGGACTTGGCGGAACTGTTGTGGGAAAATCAAAGGGCATGTGTTCGGTAATTTTAAGATCAAGAGAATCTGATTTTAAAATCAAAATAAAGGCCATTGTAATGCCAAAATTGACGCATTTTCTGCCCTCACTGCCTGTTAAAATTAAAAATTGGGAGGAAATTCGACAGTTAAAACTTGCGGACCCGTACTTTTTTAAACCAGCGGCTATTGACATGATAATTGGTAGCGATTACTTACCAGTTATAAATTTAGCAGGCATAAAATCAAACATAGCTACTTGTCTTGAAGCCAGAGAATCCCAATTTGGTTGGTACATATCAGGCCCCGAGCCAAAAACTGAAATACAGTCTTTCACAACGATGGTTTCAAACTCCAATGACAATATGCTCTACGAGCAGCTAAAAAAATTCTGGGAATTAGAAGAGGCAGAAAAAGGCGATATACAATCTGAAAGCGATGCATATTGTGAAAAATTTTATCAACAAACTACAACGCGACAAGCTGACGGAAGATAAGTGGTGCGACTTCCCTTTAAAGAAACCTTCCCGAATGAAATTTTTTTAGGTCCTTCGCGGAACATGGCGCTTGCGCAGTACCATCGAATGGAGAAAACTCTAGAGAAGACTCAAAACGTGAAGAAAGAATATTCTAAAGTTCTCCAATAATATATAGACTTGAATCATATGGAACCTATTGTACACTATGAGCCCAAAGATGATAAACAATTTTCATTTTATCTGCCACACCATGCGGTCATCCGCCCCGAAAGCAAGTCAACTAAGGTACGAGTGGTTTTCAACGTATCTAAAAAACCGGTAGCGGTTTTTCTCTCAACGACGTGTTACACCAAGGGCCCACTCTTCAAACCGATCTCATGCAAATAGTCTTGGGGTGGCGTAACTACCAGTACGTTTTCACCGGCGACATCGAAAAGATGTATCGACAGATTCTAGTACATCCATCAGAACGTAAATTTCAACAAATATTATTTCGCGCCAATGAAAAAAAGTTAGTAGAAGCTTTTCAGCTAAAAACGGTGACCTTTGGTGTTAATTGTGCGCCTTTTCTTGCGATTCGGACTCTTCAGGAGCTAAGCAAAGACTGCCGAAAATCATATCCAGATGCATCCGAAGTTCTTCTGAATGAAACCTATGTCGATGATATTCTGTATGGTGGACACACTATTGAAGAGGCTAAACTAAAACAAGGACAGGTTATAAAGGCATTGCACTCAGCCGGGTTACTCCTGAAGAAAATTACAGCAAATCAAAGGCTTCTACTTGAACATTTGCCCCGGGAAGATCTTCTGGACGAAGATTTTTTAAAATTCGACGATTCCAGTACAATTAAGACTTTGGGGGATCCGCTGGAATGCTAAGGGGGATTTCTTTTGTTATGTGGTAGAACCAACGCAAATTATACCCTCCACCACAAAAAGAAAAATTCTATCCGTAATTGCGAGATTATTTGACCAACTAGGTTGGATAGGCCCCGTAGTTATAATCGCTAAGCTTTTGATGCAAGAACTATGGGAAGAAAAGTCCGATTGGGATGAAGCCGTATTGAAAATCTCCCGTATATCTCGAAGTTGCAAATTGCGAGGTGGTAAATTTTGGTCCACAGTACCAGACACAACTACATGGATTTTGTGACGCCTCAGAGAAGGCATATTGCGGTCTAATTTATATGAGGACAGAAAGCCCAGAAGGTACTATTAATAGTCATTTGCTAGTGGCCAAGACAAAGGTAGCTCCGCTAAAGCGGACTACTATACCGAAGCTCGAATTATGTGGAGCTTTATTGCTCACTAAGATAATACAAACCTTAGTAACATACTTGAAATTCCCCTACGAACTGTTATTGTGGACAGATTCATCAATCGTTCTTGGTTGGTTACAAAAGGATCCCAAAACTTTGAAAACTTTTGTGGGAAACCGAGTAGCCCAAATCATTAGCGTCGTAAGTACCAATCATTGGAAACATGTGAAGACTGAAGACAATCCGGCGGATATAGGCACACGTGGCTGCTACCCCCAAGAGCTTATTGAGAGTACCCTCTGGTGGCACGGGCCAACATGGCTGCTATTTTCACCAACACTCTGGCCAAAACCACGCACATTTGACCCAACAGAATTGGAATTTAAAAAAAGTGCCAGTGCGGTTACAGCTGCAAATTTTCATTTGAAACCAGATCTTGTAGATCCTAAAATCAACCTGTCAGACTCGGAAAAGAAAATAGGGAGAAAGATGCTTTAAGCGAGTTCTCATCACTAGATAGAGCATTACGAGTCCTTAGCTATCGATTAAGATTTATTAATCGCTTACGAAAAAAACCATTTTCAACGGAAAAATTTATAACGAATGGCAAGATCACGTTCATGAAAAATCGGCTCATTTACATCGCTCAACAAACGTCTTTCGCCAAAGAGTTTGAGCGCTTAAAGGGAAAGAGGCCACTTAACCGCAAAAGCCCTCTCTTAACACTTAACCCATTCCTAGATGACAACGTCCTCCTACGTGTAGGTGGCAGGCTCAATAATTCAGCACTTCGCTTTGAAGAACAGCACCCAATAATTATTCCCGAAAGGTCTAATTTTGCTAGACTCCTTGTCGATTTCACACATCGTATTTTGCTTCATGCGGAACATAATATCATGCTCAGAGCAATTAGACAAGGATTTTACATCCCCAGATTAAAAAATCTTGTTAGAAAATGTATTCGTAGCTGCACAACATGTACGATTTATAAACGCAAGTTTCAGCACCAAATTATGGCCGCACTCCCCCCAGAAAGAGTAAACTTTTCATTGCCATTTACATATTCGGGAGTCGACTTTGCTGGTCCTTTTAATCTTAAATCATCAAATTTGAGAAATGCAAAAATTCTAAAAGGCTATGCTGCTGTATTCGTCTGTTTCTCCACGCGAGCAGTCCACCTGGAAACCTGTTCTGACCTCTCAACTGATGCTTTCCTTGCATGCTTTGATAGATTTACGGGACGTAGAGGTCTCCCTAAAACTATGATCTCTGATAATGGCCGAAACTTTCTGGGAGCCAGTTACGCACTTCTTAAAGAACATATCGCGTTTCTTAAGTCAGCAGAACAGGCGCTAATAGAAAAGTACAGTTGCCTTAGCTATACGTGGTCCTTTATACCACCGTATGCACCCCACATGGGCGGTCTCTGGGAGGCCGCAGTAAAAAGCATGAAATCTCACTTGAAAAAGGTCACTGGTAACCGTAACCTAACATTTACTTTTGAAGAATTCACTACTCTGCTTGTAAGAATCGAAGCGGTACTGAATTCTAGACCGTTATCCCCAATAACCGAAAATCCAAATGAAATTCTACCTTTGACTCCTGGTCATCTGTTGCGCGGTGCTCCGATTATTGCCTCACCAGAAAGCCCTGCTGAACCTCCACTCAAGGATTTAGGTTTTATAAAACGCTGGGAACGATTAAAGGCATTACAACACATTTTTGCCAAACGCTAGAAAAATGAGTATATCACAGAACTGCAACGTCGCTGTAAATGGAAGAAAGAAAGAGACAACCTTAAACAGAATGGCATCGTTATAGTTAAAGATGATATGTTGCCACCCACCGAATGGCACCTTGGTCGTGTTACCAACGTTATCTACGGAAAAGATAACAATGTTCGTGTTGCCGACGTCCTCACACAAAACGGAACCATACGACGATCGGTAGTAAAACTCTGTATATTACCCACCTCCTCTTCGCCGCAAAATTCCACTGCCACCCAAACAGTCAAACCACAACCCACAGAAACTTCAGTCCACAACACATTTTTTTGCACTGTATATATTTCTTTCTTTTCTTTTTTTTATATAGATGGAAGGCCAACGTCCACGATGCCATATATGCCGAAAAAACCATCCACTAAAATATTGCAAACAATTCATGACCTGGAGTGTTGAACTGCGTCGCGTTTCTATCATCAATAAAGCCTACTGTCTGAATTGTTTGGCCCATAGCCACATCAGGTTCTGGTGTACCTCAAGAGGGCGATGCACAGTAATAACGAAAACAAAAAATTGTGTAACGGCCGACACCACTCCATGCTTCATCGTGAAACGCGTGACCCTTTATCATCGAGCTTTGAAGATGATGGCAATATCACGCCCGAATTTGATGAGAGTTCCGACCACGAAGGGGAGGAGTCAATAGAGGTACCCGAGATTGACTCTCTGCAGGTTATATCTCCTGTGGATACGCAAGAGGAAAAAAATCCTCCTCATGAGGACAATCCTTCGTCTTCCATCAAACTTGGATCATCTGATTCCTTGAAACCAGCATGCTTCTCTTGGCTACCCACCATATATAATATCTCGAAGACAATGTATGCAGAGGACTTAACGTCCGAAGAAGATGAAACATGGTCAATGGTGCCCCCTCTCGTCCGGGCCAATCTGAACTACAAAGGCCAAAAAATGTTCACCAACTTTCTGCTGGATGACTCAGTACCAAAATCATTTGTATTGCACCAAGTGGCGCGTATGCTGCCAGAATTTGTGGCACTCACCAATCCAGAAGGTGGCTTATATGGGCAGTTTATTCTAGAGCCATCCTTTCCTCATAAGAATGAAGTCAAAATTGCGGTACATTTGCCTCTCCAAGAGCGCATTAACTTCCCCTTGCCTGAAGCTGTCACCGATCCCGCATTGTTGCAGTATGCAAAACGGTATCAACCGCTGGCTCACCCCACACTCCCCACATGTCGGGAAATCGATGGAGTTCTAGGTAAAGATGTTGCGGTAAAGATATTAAACTTTTCCCCGGCACCCGCTCACTTTGGCCGGATGACGGCCCAGCATTCAACGTTTGGCTGCATCATCTCGGGAATATGAGAAGGAGAATTGCCATAGTTTGGCGGGAGTATGTTGAAGCAACTTCAACCTTAATTTTTTATTTTTCAGTTTTATTATATATTTCCTTCAATTTCATTTTTCCTTTTATCTTCAATAACTGAATTTTAATTATTGTTCTTTTGGTTTGAATTTAATTTGTTTTTATACCAACACTGGCAAAATTTATATTTTATACACATACATATAATTTGAGTTAAAACGAAAGTCGTCACTCGGCTTTCGTTAAGCCTTTTTTGTGTGCTAACACCACCTTTTTGCCCTCATGGCTTTAGTTTTTAAGAAATCTTTTTTTTAGTTAGTTAACTTACTCAGTCTGACGAGCAAGGAGCTCTATAAATAAATCGAATGTTATAAAAACGACAACTTGGTTGGCTTTTTTATTTCAAAATCTGAATTTCTTGGCAAGGGACTTACCCAGGCCAACAATAACAATGTTTGGGTACATATAACTATTAGCTGCAAATACATTATATTATAAAAATTTAGAAATTTTTTTTAATATAATGTTAGGAAAACTAAGTTGCTTATTAACATTTTAATTTCTGGTCCCGGTAGATCGCTCTGAAAATTTAATTGTATTTATATTATATCTAAAAAATTTTAAAAACATAAAGTAAAATATGCAGTTATAACAAAATGTGCAACATCAAATACATGCCATATTGTCGCAAATCCTTTGATTGAATAAAAACAAGCATTTGCAAGAAAGTCTCAGCCCTGATAATTTCGAAAATTAAATACAATTGCCATACATTATTTTTATTTTTGTTTATTTTCAATCTAAACAGTATTTAATGCCGTTTTCTTTTCTGACAAAAAATGTCGCCCTTTTTTTGCCCTTTTTTCGAAAAGTGTATTTTTTTTAATATATTCTGAATTAAGAGCAACCTTATCTTATATATCAATTGAAAGGTCTCAAAGTCGAGCCCTCGAAAATCACAAAAAATTCGAGCCATTGACTTCTTTCAGGTCATAGTGTGAGAATATTTCCCCATTGTTCCTCTTTTTTGAATATTTTCACCCTATGACTTCCAAGAGGATAGTAATCAAAATTTTTTTGCATTTATGAACACAGCACTTTGAGACCTTTCGATTGATATATAATATAAGGTTGCTCTTAATTCAGAATATATAAAAAAATAAATTTTTCCAAAAAAGGGCAAAAAAGGGCGACATTTTTTGTCAGAAAAGAAAACGGCATAAGATAATCTTTAAATATATTTTTTTATGTTCAGTATTCTTCTGGATTATGATCAATGTTTAAACGTGGATTCAATAAACAGCACTCAAAGCAAATATACTCCAAATCTACCCTTTAGTTCCCAACGCAATTGTCGTCAGACTACCGCTGCATATAAAGTAAAGGATTTTGGTAATAAGATACACTCCAATTGTTAATTTTAAAAACTATTTATTAATCGTTTATTAAGAACTTACAGAAAATATACTGCTACCCGGCGAAACTCATGAAATTAATGAGTTTTGCGAAAGAACTTTGTTGACTTCAAGGATTCAAATAAAAATGTATTTTCCAGTACTAGATCTTTTCTTGGAGTGAGTAGCAGATGTGTGAAACGAAACTAATTATAGCTCTAACATTTTTTTGTTATTTTGTAGGTCAAAACAATTATATGAAGTAATTTACAATCGATTGAACACTGACCTGTTTATGTGGGAACCATCTTCCCCATATATAACAAAACTGCAAATTCCAAAAAACAATTGCCAAAACATTCTTAATTTGGGATTACTGGATTCAGTATACATCTCTGCCATATCTGAAAACGATACTTTTGAAGCACCTTATGGTCGAAATTTTAAAGATACACGCAATTTATACAAACTTGAGGAAACAGATGATTTGAATGCTAACAATGATCAAAGCGGTTATGATGATAAAAAAATACCAAGAACAGATGGAAATAGCGATAACGAGGCTAAAAAACATTTTTGTTCTGTTGAGCTGAAGTTAGGAAAAGTTTCAGGTTCATTTTTTGTTCCCGTTCGTGATAATGATAATCGAATTTTACCAGAAGTTTGCGGAAAATTTGTTATAAATTTAAATAATTTGAAATTTTTTATTGTAAATGGGTTCGGAGACGATGCTAATTTGGCATTTTTATGCATTCAAATGGGAAATTTTGAACTTTATCACTGTGGTATGTTGAGCAATTAAAGAATTGCATATACTTCTTTTAAATATAATTTATTTTATAGGTATTGTTCCAATGAATTCACCTTTAAAGTTTGATCGCAAAACAAATATAGACGACTTTATGCAATCAACAATTTATAAGATTCCTTGTGGGCTTACAAAAGGAATTAATGTTAATAGTGATGACAAAGATATGCTTTCTCTTGTTATAGAAATTAATAAAATTCCTTCCCAAAAAATAAAGGTAAGTGACATTTTAAAATAAATAGAAGGGGCTTTTATTGTTTCAGACTCAAAATAAAATACGGAATACTATTAAACAAGTGCTATTCATGACACCGATAAGTCCGTTTGAACTCTCTTCGGAGTAATGAAAAATTCAGACGTTTATAAACCCCCTAAGGACGTACAACACATAGAGCTATGACCGCATAAATGCTTAAGTGATATGATATTCCATATTCGTTTTCTAATTTGAATCGATTAAGAATGTGTATTTATACCCTATACCACTATGTGGTTTGGGTATAATGACTTTGTGCTGCTGTTTGTAACAACCAAAAATATTTGACCTAGACCCATCTTTAATTATACCGATCGAATCAGAATCACTATCTGATTCGATTTAACGATGTCCGTCCGTCCGTCTGTGTGTCCATGTAAAGCTTGTAATCAAACTGCAGGTCGCAAATATGAATATATTTCGATGAAATTTGGTATATAAGCTTTTATCAGCCATGGGATGAACGCTATTGAAATTGGTGAGAATCGATCCATGTTCAGACCTAGCCCCCATACAAATGACCCCTATGACATCAACATATATTGCCATAAGATCCAAATTATTATACAAATCTTAGTCAACTTGGATTTGTATGTATATATTACATCCATTAATCGGTAGTCCAAAAATGATCCCTATTGGACAACTCTTTGTCATAGGCCCAATATAGAGCTGCTTCCCGATCTTCACCTAAATCTAACAAAAAAACAAAAATATTGCACTGATTCTTCTCAAATTTTGTTTGTTTATATATTTGCAAAATACAAGAGACTTTACCAAACATGGTCAGGATCGGTCCATTTTTGGGCCTAGTCCCCATATAGATATAGCATCCGATATGAACTTTTTCATATCTGCAGCCGAAAAAATTAATAAAAATCCCTCTCAAATTTGGTTTATGCTTATTTTCTATATCCAGTTAGTTGGGCCTGAGAGATGGGGTCTCTAAGCGCATGGTATAGGGTATCGTATAGTCGGTCTAGACCGACTATAATTTTCTTACTTGTTTTCTTAGTGTGTTTACATAAGAAAAAAAGGGAAAAGGTAATTTCTTCTGTAAAATTTTGAATTCTGTATTTATAACTCTTTTGCTAAGGTTTTACCCTAGATAACTTCATTGCGAAGATTACTTTCAAAAAAGTTAAATAAAAATCAATTGAGTTAAATAATTTTTAATTCATACACTTTGCAGTTTCTTGCTATATTCTTTTACTGAATGACAAACTTTAAAACTAAAAATATGAAATGTAATTAACAAAAACTAAACTTAACTTCGTTAAGGTTTTGAAAGCGAAAAAAGGCTTATTTTCATAATTTTTTTTTTTTTTTTTGAAGATGTGAATAATGTTTGATTATTTATTTCATATACACGTTATAGCATAACATTTGAAGAATCTTTGAAAAAAATTTCAATTAAAAATTTTAATAAATAAGTCCATGACAGCGAATCTCCGGACATCATAACTCGTCACCGGAACATGAGAAATAAAAAAATCGAAATGCGTTCAATAGGTGACATGTTTTTTTATTTTTGGCAGCATTTTCAAGTGAAAAACTCGATTTATAAAATATTTCGGCGAATTTGTTGTTAAAAAATGGGGAACAAAATCGTAGTTACCTGGTGATTTATGTGTAGAAATAGTGTATAAAATTTCAAAAGAATCGGTCAAGTAGATTTGGAGTTATGATGTTCACGAACTTCAAGTTTTTTAAAAACTGATTTATATACGATATACCGTATGAGGCCGGTCACTGGAAACTCTGAATCTTCTTTAGTTTTGCTCCAATTTACTTGAAATTTTGACACAACTTTCTCGACATGATGTTCATTCATGCAAAAAAGGGGTTTAAAACCTTACCCCCCTCCCCCCTTTTAAAAGAGTATAAACAAAAATTAGAGTAATTTAAAATCACAGAAAATGAAAAAATAACAACTATTTAGAAAGGAAAAATATATATAAAATCTAGACTAATAAAAATTCAATAACAAAACAAAAAATTAAATAATTTAAAAGCACAAATATAATGTCTATTTATACTTTATTACAACTATGTGGTAAGGGTACAATGACTTTGTGATGATGTTTGCAACTGCCAAAAATATTTGACCTTTTATTATACCGATCGACTCAGAATTACTTTCTGAGGCGATTTGCGATGTCCGTCCGTCCATCTATCTGTATGTTTCGTCCACTTGTATGTCAATCTGCATGTCGCAAATACTTTTTTTTATCTTTATTTACAATCTATCCATTTAAGAATAATAAGCCAATTTTGTAACAATAAAAAATATACATACATACAATCCACTGGATTATATAACTTTTAGATTATAGATTATAGATTATATAAAATGCAAAAGGGTGTAACAACAAAAAAATTAAAAATCGAGTTTTTGATTGATTATGATGCTTTTTTTGAATAACTAACAATAAGTTGGCTTTGATTTTTTTTTTTTTTGTCAATTTGTGTTTTTTCGCTTAATATTAGCGAGCGTATTGGGTGGTATTGTGAAAAAATTCAAATAAAATATAAATAAAAAAAATAATATGGAAAATAATTATAATGAACGTGAACATAACACCAAAAAAACAAATAAAAGATTAGAAAATAAACAAAAAATTAATTAATGGCAAAACATATAAAGGTTTTTCGAAGGAAAAAGTATGTGAAAGAATGTAAAGGGAATTAAAAGCAGGATGTTCATCAATGTATTGTGATAAAGGTAAAGTTCGGCATTGCAACCTTTTTTCAGAAAACATGCGCAATGAAATATTTGATCGGTTCTGGAAGATGACATGGGACCAAAAAAAGTCTATGCAACTAATCTTATTGAACGAATCAATAGAAAACGTATTTACGTCGAAAATTCACGGCGATCTGTTACTAACTTATATTATTTAATGAATAATACTGTTCGTGTTCAGGTATGTCAGCAAATGTTTCTGTCAACACTGGGTATAAGAAAAAATTATTAGACTTTGGGTAGATTCCAGTGATTTGCATGCTACCCAAATGTGTCCGAAAGACAAAAACACTTTGAGATCTATGGGTGAAAGAGTAACAAAACAAGGAAAACAATATGGGGAACGTCTAAACTTTTTCAAAAAATGGTTACAAGATGTTCAAAAACTGGAGTCACACTTTCGACGTAAATGTACAAGTAAATTATATTTCCAGTCGGATTTTAAAACATACACACAAATATATGAATTTTATTCTAAGCAATGCGAGTCTCATAAGGAAAGTGGCATGGCTAAAATTACTTATGTTTATGACAGAACTAGAAGAACAAAAATTTTTCCATGTTCAATCCAAGAAATGATGTGTGCGATATTTGCTACTCTATGCTGCAAAAAACATATCTCAGAATATGAGAGAAGAGAAAGTAAATGACATTGAAAATGCTAAGTCTGGGTTAAGCTTATTGCTGTGTATTGATATGCTAGCTGTAAAACTCATTCCACAATCAAATGCAAATGCATCATACTATAAAATGAAATTGCAAATACACAATTTTACGATTTATAATGTAATTACGCATGACTCTGACAACTATGTCTGCGATGAAACCGAAGGAAATTTGGTTGCATCTACCTTTGCCCCTTGCATAATAAAACACTTAAGAAATGTACTATTTCAGTCGCCAAATATTCATCATATTGTTGTATACTCTGATGGGTGTTTTTACCAGAATAGAAATGTGGTGTTGCCTAATGCTTTAATTTCCTTCTGCGTTGATAGTTCTGCATACTCAAATGGAGTGTGACTCCACACCTTCTGTTATTCAGCGTAAAATTAATAATAAGCTCATTTATTTGCTTTCGCAATTTGTTGATATTATAAAAGACGCGCAAAGAAATCCACATCCTTTTAAAGTACATCATTTATATCATACATACTTCCTTGATTATGATGATCCTTCTATTCGACTTGATAAAATATAGATAACTATTTGATCCAGCTCATATTCGTAAAAAAGTTTACTAATTTAATTTCATTTATAGGTAAAAAAAAGCTGGAGATCCCACTGTTAACATGATTTGTGCATTGGCATACGCCACTGGATTCATTTATTTTAAAACAAATATTACCGACGAATATGTGATTCATCCACAATGAACAGCAAAACAATTCGATGAAAAAGAACCTTCCCAATTACATACCCAAAGATCAAAAATTTTGAAGCAGAAATGGGAACATCTTCAAGACCTCAAATCTTTCTTCTTATAGATTGTCATTACTTTTATGACAATGTTCCATTTGTAAATTAAATATAATTATTTAACGCTTTATACTGAATTGTGTTTTCTTTTTATTTAATTAATTATTACATACATTTTTAACAAATTTATTATTTTTTTTAGTTTTTTATCATTTGAAATATTAAATTAACAAATATTTTAAAATATTTATGTACCTACTATGTAAATATAGTGAATTCTTTTATATTTATATATTGTTAAAAAAAATAATAAATTTTATGTTTCATAAATTTAGTACAAAACACGTTAATTTCTTAATAAAGTTAAAAATCACAATTTTGAGCTAAATCCCAATTCTCATGTTCAATGTTGTTATGTCTTTTTGTTTCACAAAAAAACATACCAATAAGGCGTAACAATCATACCTCGAAGAATATTAACAACAAATAAAAAAATCTTTCAGAAATAAGTCTATAGTCGCGTTTGAGGCAAGAGAAGAAAATATGTCCTTTAAATCTAAAATATCTTTAATTCTACAACAGTTTTTGCTTCTCCTGTAAAAAAAAAATGTTCTTACGCCCTTTTGCATTTTAGGTGACGATATACTTATACACAACAGAGAAATTAGAAACGTATTTGCCGTGTTACTTCGCCTGTGTCATCAAGAAGAGCAATAGCTAATGTGTTTACATGATTACTTACTCTTTCAAGATAATTGTCGCTGAATCTTCTGATTTTATCTAAATAATAAAATAAAAAGATCATTATGTATAGTTTTCTTTGATACAAATCATGGGGATTTAAAAATTGACCTTAAAATTTTAGACTAATATTTTCGTAGAATTTCAATGTTGGAGTTGCTGGCTGTTCTCCATAGCTGAATTCCGTACGTTTAGACGCGTTTCAATTTTTTTGTATAAAATAATATTTTATTTTTCAGATTTAGCTGAGATCAAGGGTCGAGTAGCCAAAAAAAGTCGTTTTGTTTTAATATTATGTTATTTTTTTTTTTTGCTTTAATGAGTGTTTTCCATGTCAATGTCTAGTGTTATTAAATTTACCGTTTTTTATATCTCCTTTTGAGGACTTAGTTATATCGATCGTGCGACTGTTCTTCAGTAATCATTTTTATTGAATAACTCGCTTAAATTCTAACTTACTGTTAAACTTACAAGTATGTATGGAAATAAGTATGCAAGCACAGCATATTCCCACACAGGTATACAAATAATCATAAGTGTGAATTTGCTATGTAATCAAATTCACACGCTGCTAAGCTAGTGTACATTTGTGTGAAATGCAAATAACGAAATGGTTTAATGATACCGTTTAGTTACCTCGCTTTTACAAAAAAAGAATGATCAATATTCGATTGATCATAAAATTATTAAGATCACAAAATTATTATAAAACATTAAATATTGAATTCTTTTAATTTATTTTTAAATTTTTTTATTAAAAATTATAAAAATTACGATATATAATTTATTTGTTTTAATTTTTATTTTAATTTAATTTAATTTAATTTAATTTAATTTAATTTAATTTAATTTAATTTAATTTAATTTAATTTAATTTAATTTAATTTAATTTAATTTAATTTAATTTAATTTAATTTAATTTAATTTAATTTAATTTAATTTAATTTAATTTAATTTAATTTAATTTAATTTAATTTAATTTAATTTAATTTAATTTAATTTAATTTAATTTAATTTAATTTAATTTAATTTAATTTAATTTAATTTAATTTAATTTAATTTAATTTAATTTAATTTAATTTAATTTAATTTAATTTAATTTAATTTAATTTAATTTAATTTAATTTAATTTAATTTAATTTAATTTAATTTAATTTAATTTAATTTAATTTAATTTAATTTAATTTAATTTAATTTAATTTAATTTAATTTAATTTAATTTAATTTAATTTAATTTAATTTAATTTAATTTAATTTAATTTAATTTAATTTAATTTAATTTAATTTAATTTAATTTAATTTAATTTAATTTAATTTAATTTAATTTAATTTAATTTAATTTAATTTAATTTAATTTAATTTAATTTAATTTAATTTAATTTAATTTAATTTAATTTAATTTAATTTAATTTAATTTAATTTAATTTAATTTAATTTAATTTAATTTAATTTAATTTAATTTAATTTAATTTAATTTAATTTAATTTAATTTAATTTAATTTAATTTAATTTAATTTAATTTAATTTAATTTAATTTAATTTAATTTAATTTAATTTAATTTAATTTAATTTAATTTAATTTAATTTAATTTAATTTAATTTAATTTAATTTAATTTAATTTAATTTAATTTAATTTAATTTAATTTAATTTAATTTAATTTAATTTAATTTAATTTAATTTAATTTAATTTAATTTAATTTAATTTAATTTAATTTAATTTAATTTAATTTAATTTAATTTAATTTAATTTAATTTAATTTAATTTAATTTAATTTAATTTAATTTAATTTAATTTAATTTAATTTAATTTAATTTAATTTAATTTAATTTAATTTAATTTAATTTAATTTAATTTAATTTAATTTAATTTAATTTAATTTAATTTAATTTAATTTAATTTAATTTAATTTAATTTAATTTAATTTAATTTAATTTAATTTAATTTAATTTAATTTAATTTAATTTAATTTAATTTAATTTAATTTAATTTAATTTAATTTAATTTAATTTAATTTAATTTAATTTAATTTAATTTAATTTAATTTAATTTAATTTAATTTAATTTAATTTAATTTAATTTAATTTAATTTAATTTAATTTAATTTAATTTAATTTAATTTAATTTAATTTAATTTAATTTAATTTAATTTAATTTAATTTAATTTAATTTAATTTAATTTAATTTAATTTAATTTAATTTAATTTAATTTAATTTAATTTAATTTAATTTAATTTAATTTAATTTAATTTAATTTAATTTAATTTAATTTAATTTAATTTAATTTAATTTAATTTAATTTAATTTAATTTAATTTAATTTAATTTAATTTAATTTAATTTAATTTAATTTAATTTAATTTAATTTAATTTAATTTAATTTAATTTAATTTAATTTAATTTAATTTAATTTAATTTAATTTAATTTAATTTAATTTAATTTAATTTAATTTAATTTAATTTAATTTAATTTAATTTAATTTAATTTAATTTAATTTAATTTAATTTAATTTAATTTAATTTAATTTAATTTAATTTAATTTAATTTAATTTAATTTAATTTAATTTAATTTAATTTAATTTAATTTAATTTAATTTAATTTAATTTAATTTAATTTAATTTAATTTAATTTAATTTAATTTAATTTAATTTAATTTAATTTAATTTAATTTAATTTAATTTAATTTAATTTAATTTAATTTAATTTAATTTAATTTAATTTAATTTAATTTAATTTAATTTAATTTAATTTAATTTAATTTAATTTAATTTAATTTAATTTAATTTAATTTAATTTAATTTAATTTAATTTAATTTAATTTAATTTAATTTAATTTAATTTAATTTAATTTAATTTAATTTAATTTAATTTAATTTAATTTAATTTAATTTAATTTAATTTAATTTAATTTAATTTAATTTAATTTAATTTAATTTAATTTAATTTAATTTAATTTAATTTAATTTAATTTAATTTAATTTAATTTAATTTAATTTAATTTAATTTAATTTAATTTAATTTAATTTAATTTAATTTAATTTAATTTAATTTAATTTAATTTAATTTAATTTAATTTAATTTAATTTAATTTAATTTAATTTAATTTAATTTAATTTAATTTAATTTAATTTAATTTAATTTAATTTAATTTAATTTAATTTAATTTAATTTAATTTAATTTAATTTAATTTAATTTAATTTAATTTAATTTAATTTAATTTAATTTAATTTAATTTAATTTAATTTAATTTAATTTAATTTAATTTAATTTAATTTAATTTAATTTAATTTAATTTAATTTAATTTAATTTAATTTAATTTAATTTAATTTAATTTAATTTAATTTAATTTAATTTAATTTAATTTAATTTAATTTAATTTAATTTAATTTAATTTAATTTAATTTAATTTAATTTAATTTAATTTAATTTAATTTAATTTAATTTAATTTAATTTAATTTAATTTAATTTAATTTAATTTAATTTAATTTAATTTAATTTAATTTAATTTAATTTAATTTAATTTAATTTAATTTAATTTAATTTAATTTAATTTAATTTAATTTAATTTAATTTAATTTAATTTAATTTAATTTAATTTAATTTAATTTAATTTAATTTAATTTAATTTAATTTAATTTAATTTAATTTAATTTAATTTAATTTAATTTAATTTAATTTAATTTAATTTAATTTAATTTAATTTAATTTAATTTAATTTAATTTAATTTAATTTAATTTAATTTAATTTAATTTAATTTAATTTAATTTAATTTAATTTAATTTAATTTAATTTAATTTAATTTAATTTAATTTAATTTAATTTAATTTAATTTAATTTAATTTAATTTAATTTAATTTAATTTAATTTAATTTAATTTAATTTAATTTAATTTAATTTAATTTAATTTAATTTAATTTAATTTAATTTAATTTAATTTAATTTAATTTAATTTAATTTAATTTAATTTAATTTAATTTAATTTAATTTAATTTAATTTAATTTAATTTAATTTAATTTAATTTAATTTAATTTAATTTAATTTAATTTAATTTAATTTAATTTAATTTAATTTAATTTAATTTAATTTAATTTAATTTAATTTAATTTAATTTAATTTAATTTAATTTAATTTAATTTAATTTAATTTAATTTAATTTAATTTAATTTAATTTAATTTAATTTAATTTAATTTAATTTAATTTAATTTAATTTAATTTAATTTAATTTAATTTAATTTAATTTAATTTAATTTAATTTAATTTAATTTAATTTAATTTAATTTAATTTAATTTAATTTAATTTAATTTAATTTAATTTAATTTAATTTAATTTAATTTAATTTAATTTAATTTAATTTAATTTAATTTAATTTAATTTAATTTAATTTAATTAATTTAATTTAATTTAATTTAATTTAATTTAATTTAATTTAATTTAATTTAATTTAATTTAATTTAATTTAATTTAATTTAATTTAATTTAATTTAATTTAATTTAATTTAATTTAATTTAATTTAATTTAATTTAATTTAATTTAATTTAATTTAATTTAATTTAATTTAATTTAATTTAATTTAATTTAATTTAATTTAATTTAATTTAATTTAATTTAATTTAATTTAATTTAATTTAATTTAATTTAATTTAATTTAATTTAATTTAATTTAATTTAATTTAATTTAATTTAATTTAATTTAATTTAATTTAATTTAATTTAATTTAATTTAATTTAATTTAATTTAATTTAATTTAATTTAATTTAATTTAATTTAATTTAATTTAATTTAATTTAATTTAATTTAATTTAATTTAATTTAATTTAATTTAATTTAATTTAATTTAATTTAATTTAATTTAATTTAATTTAATTTAATTTAATTTAATTTAATTTATTTAATTTAATTTAATTTAATTTAATTTAATTTAATTTAATTTAATTTAATTTAATTTAATTTAATTTAATTTAATTTAATTTAATTTAATTTAATTTAATTTAATTTAATTTAATTTAATTTAATTTAATTTAATTTAATTTAATTTAATTTAATTTAATTTAATTTAATTTAATTTAATTTAATTTAATTTAATTTAATTTAATTTAATTTAATTTAATTTAATTTAATTTAATTTAATTTAATTTAATTTAATTTAATTTAATTTAATTTAATTTAATTTAATTTAATTTAATTTAATTTAATTTAATTTAATTTAATTTAATTTAATTTAATTTAATTTAATTTAATTTAATTTAATTTAATTTAATTTAATTTAATTTAATTTAATTTAATTTAATTTAATTTAATTTAATTTAATTTAATTTAATTTAATTTAATTTAATTTAATTTAATTTAATTTAATTTAATTTAATTTAATTTAATTTAATTTAATTTAATTTAATTTAATTTAATTTAATTTAATTTAATTTAATTTAATTTAATTTAATTTAATTTAATTTAATTTAATTTAATTTAATTTAATTTAATTTAATTTAATTTAATTTAATTTAATTTAATTTAATTTAATTTAATTTAATTTAATTTAATTTAATTTAATTTAATTTAATTTAATTTAATTTAATTTAATTTAATTTAATTTAATTTAATTTAATTTAATTTAATTTAATTTAATTTAATTTAATTTAATTTAATTTAATTTAATTTAATTTAATTTAATTTAATTTAATTTAATTTAATTTAATTTAATTTAATTTAATTTAATTTAATTTAATTTAATTTAATTTAATTTAATTTAATTTAATTTAATTTAATTTAATTTAATTTAATTTAATTTAATTTAATTTAATTTAATTTAATTTAATTTAATTTAATTTAATTTAATTTAATTTAATTTAATTTAATTTAATTTAATTTAATTTAATTTAATTTAATTTAATTTAATTTAATTTAATTTAATTTAATTTAATTTAATTTAATTTAATTTAATTTAATTTAATTTAATTTAATTTAATTTAATTTAATTTAATTTAATTTAATTTAATTTAATTTAATTTAATTTAATTTAATTTAATTTAATTTAATTTAATTTAATTTAATTTAATTTAATTTAATTTAATTTAATTTAATTTAATTTAATTTAATTTAATTTAATTTAATTTAATTTAATTTAATTTAATTTAATTTAATTTAATTTAATTTAATTTAATTTAATTTAATTTAATTTAATTTAATTTAATTTAATTTAATTTAATTTAATTTAATTTAATTTAATTTAATTTAATTTAATTTAATTTAATTTAATTTAATTTAATTTAATTTAATTTAATTTAATTTAATTTAATTTAATTTAATTTAATTTAATTTAATTTAATTTAATTTAATTTAATTTAATTTAATTTAATTTAATTTAATTTAATTTAATTTAATTTAATTTAATTTAATTTAATTTAATTTAATTTAATTTAATTTAATTTAATTTAATTTAATTTAATTTAATTTAATTTAATTTAATTTAATTTAATTTAATTTAATTTAATTTAATTTAATTTAATTTAATTTAATTTAATTTAATTTAATTTAATTTAATTTAATTTAATTTAATTTAATTTAATTTAATTTAATTTAATTTAATTTAATTTAATTTAATTTAATTTAATTTAATTTAATTTAATTTAATTTAATTTAATTTAATTTAATTTAATTTAATTTAATTTAATTTAATTTAATTTAATTTAATTTAATTTAATTTAATTTAATTTAATTTAATTTAATTTAATTTAATTTAATTTAATTTAATTTAATTTAATTTAATTTAATTTAATTTAATTTAATTTAATTTAATTTAATTTAATTTAATTTAATTTAATTTAATTTAATTTAATTTAATTTAATTTAATTTAATTTAATTTAATTTAATTTAATTTAATTTAATTTAATTTAATTTAATTTAATTTAATTTAATTTAATTTAATTTAATTTAATTTAATTTAATTTAATTTAATTTAATTAAATTTAATTTAATTTAATTTAATTTCAATTCAATTCAATTCAATTCAATTCAATTCAATTCAATTCAATTCAATTCAATTCAATTCAATTCAATTCAATTCAATTCAATTCAATTCAATTCAATTCAATTCAATTCAATTCAATTCAATTCAATTCAATTCAATTCAATTCAATTCAATTCAATTCAATTCAATTCAATTCAATTCAATTCAATTCAATTCAATTCAATTCAATTCAATTCAATTCAATTCAATTCAATTCAATTCAATTCAATTCAATTCAATTCAATTCAATTCAATTCAATTCAATTCAATTCAATTCAATTCAATTCAATTCAATTCAATTCAATTCAATTCAATTCAATTCAATTCAATTCAATTCAATTCAATTCAATTCAATTCAATTCAATTCAATTCAATTCAATTCAATTCAATTCAATTCAATTCAATTCAATTCAATTCAATTCAATTCAATTCAATTCAATTCAATTCAATTCAATTCAATTCAATTCAATTCAATTCAATTCAATTCAATTCAATTCAATTCAATTCAATTCAATTCAATTCAATTCAATTCAATTCAATTCAATTCAATTCAATTCAATTCAATTCAATTCAATTCAATTCAATTCAATTCAATTCAATTCAATTCAATTCAATTCAATTCAATTCAATTCAATTCAATTCAATTCAATTCAATTCAATTCAATTCAATTCAATTCAATTCAATTCAATTCAATTCAATTCAATTCAATTCAATTCAATTCAATTCAATTCAATTCAATTCAATTCAATTCAATTCAATTCAATTCAATTCAATTCAATTCAATTCAATTCAATTCAATTCAATTCAATTCAATTCAATTCAATTCAATTCAATTCAATTCAATTCAATTCAATTCAATTCAATTCAATTCAATTCAATTCAATTCAATTCAATTCAATTCAATTCAATTCAATTCAATTCAATTCAATTCAATTCAATTCAATTCAATTCAATTCAATTCAATTCAATTCAATTCAATTCAATTCAATTCAATTCAATTCAATTCAATTCAATTCAATTCAATTCAATTCAATTCAATTCAATTCAATTCAATTCAATTCAATTCAATTCAATTCAATTCAATTCAATTCAATTCAATTCAATTCAATTCAATTCAATTCAATTCAATTCAATTCAATTCAATTCAATTCAATTCAATTCAATTCAATTCAATTCAATTCAATTCAATTCAATTCAATTCAATTCAATTCAATTCAATTCAATTCAATTCAATTCAATTCAATTCAATTCAATTCAATTCAATTCAATTCAATTCAATTCAATTCAATTCAATTCAATTCAATTCAATTCAATTCAATTCAATTCAATTCAATTCAATTCAATTCAATTCAATTCAATTCAATTCAATTCAATTCAATTCAATTCAATTCAATTCAATTCAATTCAATTCAATTCAATTCAATTCAATTCAATTCAATTCAATTCAATTCAATTCAATTCAATTCAATTCAATTCAATTCAATTCAATTCAATTCAATTCAATTCAATTCAATTCAATTCAATTCAATTCAATTCAATTCAATTCAATTCAATTCAATTCAATTCAATTCAATTCAATTCAATTCAATTCAATTCAATTCAATTCAATTCAATTCAATTCAATTCAATTCAATTCAATTCAATTCAATTCAATTCAATTCAATTCAATTCAATTCAATTCAATTCAATTCAATTCAATTCAATTCAATTCAATTCAATTCAATTCAATTCAATTCAATTCAATTCAATTCAATTCAATTCAATTCAATTCAATTCAATTCAATTCAATTCAATTCAATTCAATTCAATTCAATTCAATTCAATTCAATTCAATTCAATTCAATTCAATTCAATTCAATTCAATTCAATTCAATTCAATTCAATTCAATTCAATTCAATTCAATTCAATTCAATTCAATTCAATTCAATTCAATTCAATTCAATTCAATTCAATTCAATTCAATTCAATTCAATTCAATTCAATTCAATTCAATTCAATTCAATTCAATTCAATTCAATTCAATTCAATTCAATTCAATTCAATTCAATTGAATTCAATTCAATTCAATTCAATTTAATTCAATTCAATTCAATTCAATTCAATTCAATTCAATTCAATTCAATTCAATTTAATTTAATTCAATTCAGTTCAATTCAGTTCAATTCAATTCAATTCAATTCAATTCAATTCAATTCAATTCAATTCAGTTCAATTCAGTTCAATTCAATTCAATTCAATTCAAATTCAATTCAATTCAATTCAGTTCAATTCAATTCAGTTCAATTCAATTCAATTCAATTTTTTTTTTTTTTTGCTATCTAATTTTTACCTTTATTCAAATATAATGTTATACATTCTTATTGTTTAAAAAAAACCTGCTAAGCCATATGGCTTGTCTGCAGGTAAATATTATTTTTAAAAATGCTTAAATATACATTTAATTTCAAAAAATGTTTAAAATTTGCTAAATTTCAATTAAATTAAATTAAATTTCATTGCGAGTTATTTAGAAAATTTTTATAAATTTTTTTAAAGTTGACCGTATTGGTTATATTTCTCAAGTTGTTTGGCAGTTCATTGTAGATTTTGGGTAGTATGACGTTTTGTCTTCGATCTCCATATGTGTTTTTGGTAGTTTTGACCTTAAACTTTCCAGCTGAGTGAAGTCTTGTGTTGTACTGATGATCAATTCTCTCTAGAAGTTCTGGTTCATTAAGTTCGGTTAAAACTGTTAGATGATATATGTTTTTGATGTTGAGTATTTTTATTTCACGAGGTATGTTTTTAATTCGGTTGTTGCTTGTGTTATGATTGTCTGTTGAGCTGATGTTGTTGATTTCGATTGTTGTGTTGTTTTCTGGCAGATTTAAGTTAGGTATTTGCAGATTGTTGTTTAATGGGCTATTGTTGTTGATTACGATTGTTGTGTTGTTTTCTGTCGGATTATTGGGAATTAATTGTAAATTGTTGTTATTTCTGAGGCTGATGCAGTTGATATTTGATGATGTATTGTTGTTATTAATGGTACCATTGCTGCTATTTGAAGCTGTGTTGTTGTCGCTTACGTATCTGATATTATGGTTTGTTGGGTTGTTATTAGTTTGAAATGGTGCATTGTTGATAATGCTGTTGTGGTTGATGGATATATTGTTGTTGTTATGGGTAGTGTTGTTGCTGTTGCTTTTATGCGTATGCTTCATCAACAGAATTCTAAGGACACGGTTTTGTGTTTGTTGCAACCTTTTGCAGTGGGAGGAGTTGCCCCAAGCAGATATACCATGCCTAATGTATGATTCCGCTACTGCGAAGTATGCCTGACGAAGTACAAAATATGGTGCGGAATAGCTAAGGTGGTATAAAGAAAAGGCAGCTTTACGTAACTTTTTTTGTAGTTCATTAATGTGTACTTTCCATTTGAAAGTATATCTATATGTACCCCTAAGTATTCGTAATGGCTTACTATACCGATCATAGTGCGGCAGTGATCATTTATGTGATCTGTTTTGTTGTGTATGCACTCTATATCATGGTATTTTAGTTTAACAAGGGATTTTTTCATGTTTGGTTGTCTGATATGCATGATTTTTGTTTTGGAGGCATTTATAACTAAACCATTATCATGACACCATTTACACACTATATCAAGTTGTTGCTGCATCGATTTGGTGGCATTTTCAATGTTTTTGTTGGTAACAATAATTGCTGTATCGTCAGCATAGGCGTAAGTGTGGCAGTTGTTTAGAGTATTTAACATATCATTTGCGTAAATTAAATATAGCAGTGGGCCTAGTTTTGATCCTTATGGAACTCCCTGTTTTGTTCCGATTTCCTCACTGGTTTTGTTATTGATTTTGACTCTGTACATTCTTAGATTAAGATAATCATTGAACCATGATAGAACATGCCCTCTTATTCCATTTCTTTCAAGGATTTTTAAAAGTTTTGAGTGAGATAATGTGTCGAAAGCTTTGCTAAAGTCTATGAATAAGACTAGGCAGTGCTCTACATTACTAATGGCACAGTTTATGGTATTAGCAAATCTACCTAATAGTTGGTTTATATTTTTATCTTTCTGGAAACCATATTGATTTTTATTTATTATGTTGTATTTTTTTAAAAAGCTTTCAGTCTTTTGACTATGATCTCCTCCAATGCCTTTTCTATGACCGGTAGTATGGATATGGGTCTATAGTTATTTACTTAATTTTTTTTACCATTTTTGTAAATCGGTCTTACTAAAGATGTTTTTAAAAGTTTCGGAATACTTGCCGATAAAATGCTTTGATTTATCAGAAATGTTATTATTGGTGTAAAGATTGTAGCATTATTTTTAATGTCTTTAGGTCTAATTCCATCATAGCCAGCACCTTTTTTTATGTTCAGTTTTTTTAATATGTTGAAGATTTCTTCTTCTGTAGTATATTCAATTCAATTCAATTCAATTCAATTCAGTTCAATTCAATTCAATTCAATTCAATTTAATTTAATTTAATTTAATTTAATTCAATTCAATTCAATTCAATTCAATTCAATTCAATTCAATTTAATTTAATACAATTCAATTCAATTCAATTCAATTCAATTCAATTCAATTCAATTCAATTCAATTCAATTCAATTCACTTCAATTCAATTCAATTCAATTCAATTCAATTCAATTCAATTCAATTCAATTCAATTCAATTCAATTCAAATCAATTCAATTCAATTCAATTCAATTCAATTCAATTCAATTCAATTCAATTCAATTCAATTCAATTCAATTCAATTCAATTCAATTCAATTCAATTCAATTCAATTCAATTCAATTCAATTCAATTCAATTCAATTCAATTCAATTCAATTCAATTCAATTCAATTCAATTCAATTCAATTCAATTCAATTCAATTCAATTCAATTCAATTCAATTCAATTCAATTCAATTCAATTCAATTCAATTCAATTCAATTCAATTCAATTCAATTCAATTCAATTCAATTCAATTCAATTCAATTCAATTCAATTCAATTCAATTCAATTCAATTCAATTCAATTCAATTCAATTCAATTCAATTCAATTCAATTCAATTCAATTCAATTCAATTCAATTCAATTCAATTCAATTCAATTCAATTCAATTCAATTCAATTCAATTCAATTCAATTCAATTCAATTCAATTCAATTCAATTCAATTCAATTCAATTCAATTCAATTCAATTCAATTCAATTCAATTCAATTCAATTCAATTCAATTCAATTCAATTCAATTCAATTCAATTCAATTCAATTCAATTCAATTCAATTCAATTCAATTCAATTCAATTCAGTTCAATTCAATTCAATTCAATTCAATTCAATTCAATTCAATTCAATTCAATTCAATTCAGTTTAATTCAATTCAATTCAATTCAATTCAATTCAATTTAATTTAATTCAATTCAATTCAGTTCAATTCAGTTCAATTCAATTCAATTCAATTCAATTCAATTCAATTCAATTCAATTCAATTCAATTCAATTCAATTCAATTCAATTCAATTCAATTCAATTCAATTCAATTCAATTCAATTCAATTCAATTCAATTCAATTCAATTCAATTCAATTCAATTCAATTCAATTCAATTCAATTCAATTCAATTCAATTCAATTCAATTCAATTCAATTCAATTCAATTCAATTCAATTCAATTCAATTCAATTCAGTTTAATTCAATTCAATTCAATTCAATTCAATTCAATTTAATTTAATTCAATTCAATTCAGTTCAATTCAGTTCAATTCAATTCAATTCAATTCAATTCAATTCAGTTCAATTCAGTTCAATTCAATTCAATTCAATTCAAATTCAATTCAATTCAATTCAGTTCAATTCAATTCAGTTCAATTCAATTCAATTCAATTTTTTTTTTTTTTTGCTATCTAATTTTTACCTTTATTCAAATATAATGTTATACATTCTTATTGTTTAAAAAAAACCTGCTAAGCCATATGGCTTGTCTGCAGGTAAATATTATTTTTAAAAATGCTTAAATATATATTTAATTTCAAAAAATGTTTAAAATTTACTAAATTTCAATTAAATTAAATTAAATTTCATTGCGAGTTATTTAGAAAATTTTTATAAATTTTTTTAAAGTTGACCGTATTGGTTATATTTCTCAAGTTGTTTGGCAGTTCATTGTAGATTTTGGGTAGTATGACGTTTAGTCTTCGATCTCCATATGTGTTTTTGGTAGTTTTGACCTTAAACTTTCCAGCTGAGTGAAGTCTTGTGTTGTACTGATGATCAATTCTCTCTAGAAGTTCTGGTTCATTAAGTTCGGTTAAAACTGTTAGATGATATATGTTTTTGATGTTGAGTATTTTTATTTCACGAGGTATGTTTTTAATTCGGTTGTTGCTTGTGTTATGATTGTCTGTTGAGCTGATGTTGTTGATTTCGATTGTTGTGTTGTTTTCTGGCAGATTTAAGTTAGGTATTTGCAGATTGTTGTTTAATGGGCTATTGTTGTTGATTACGATTGTTGTGTTGTTTTCTGTCGGATTATTGGGAATTAATTGTAAATTGTTGTTATTTCTGAGGCTGATGCAGTTGATATTTGATGATGTATTGTTGTTATTAATGGTACCATTGCTGCTATTTGAAGCTGTGTTGTTGTCGCTTACGTATCTGATATTATGGTTTGTTGGGTTGTTATTAGTTTGAAATGGTGCATTGTTGATAATGCTGTTGTGGTTGATGGATATATTGTTGTTGTTATGGGTAGTGTTGTTGCTGTTGCTGTTATGCGTATGCTTCATCAACAGAATTCTAAGGACACGGTTTTGTGTTTGTTGCAACCTTTTGCAGTGGGAGGAGTTGCCCCAAGCAGATATACCATGCCTAATGTATGATTCCGCTAATGCGAAGTATGCCTGACGAAGTACAAAATATGGTGCGGAATAGCTAAGGTGGTATAAAGAAAAGGCAGCTTTACGTAACTTTTTTTGTAGTTCATTAATGTGTACTTTCCATTTGAAAGTATATCTATATGTACCCCTAAGTATTCGTAATGGCTTACTATACCGATCATAGTGCGGCAGTGATCATTTATGTGATCTGTTTTGTTGTGTATGCACTCTATATCATGGTATTTTAGTTTAACAAGGGATTTTTTCATGTTTGGTTGTCTGATATGCATAATTTTTGTTTTGGAGGCATTTATAACTAAACCATTATCATGACACCATTTACACACTATATCAAGTTGTTGCTGCATCGATTTGGTGGCATTTTCAATGTTTTTGTTGGTAACAATAATTGCTGTATCGTCAGCATAGGCGTAAGTGTGGCAGTTGTTTAGAGTATTTAACATATCATTTGCGTAAATTAAATATAGCAGTGGGCCTAGTTTTGATCCTTATGGAACTCCCTGTTTTGTTCCGATTTCCTCACTGGTTTTGTTACTGATTTTGACTCTGTACGTTCTTAGATTAAGATAATCATTGAACCATGATAGAACATGCCCTCTTATTCCATTTCTTTCAAGGATTTTTAAAAGTTTTGAGTGAGATAATGTGTCGAAAGCTTTGCTAAAGTCTATGAATAAGACTAGGCAGTGCTCTACATTACTATTGGCACAGTTTATGGTATTAGCAAATCTACCTAATAGTTGGTTTATATTTTTATCTTTCTGGAAACCATATTGATTTTTATTTATTATGTTGTATTTTTTTAAAAAGCTTTCAGTCTTTTGACTATGATCTCCTCCAATGCCTTTTCTATGACCGGTAGTATGGATATGGGTCTATAGTTATTTACTTCATTTTTTTTACCATTTTTGTAAATCGGTCTTACTAAAGATGTTTTTAAAAGTTTCGGAATACTTGCCGATAAAATGCTTTGATTTATCAGAAATGTTATTATTGGTGTAAAGATTGTAGCATTATTTTTAATGTCTTTAGGTCTAATTCCATCATAGCCAGCACCTTTTTTTATGTTCAGTTTTTTTAATATGTTGAAGATTTCTTCTTCTGTAGTATATTCAATTCAATTCAATTCAATTCAATTCAATTCAGTTCAATTCAATTCAATTCAATTCAATTCAATTTAATTTAATTCAATTCAATTCAATTCAATTCAATTCAATTTAATTTAATACAATTCAATTCAATTCAATTCAATTCAATTCAATTCAATTCAATTCACTTCAATTCAATTCAATTCAATTCAATTCAATTCAATTCAATTCAATTCAATTCAATTCAAATCAATTCAATTCAATTCAATTCAATTCAATTCAATTCAATTCAATTCAATTCAATTCAATTCAATTCAATTCAATTCAATTCAATTCAATTCAATTCAATTCAATTCAATTCAATTCAATTCAATTCAATTCAATTCAATTCAATTCAATTCAATTCAATTCAATTCAATTCAATTCAATTCAATTCAATTCAATTCAATTCAATTCAATTCAATTCAATTCAATTCAATTCAATTCAATTCAATTCAATTCAATTCAATTCAGTTCAATTCAATTCAATTCAATTCAATTCAATTCAGTTCAATTCAATTCAATTCAATTCAATTCAATTCAATACAATTCAATTCAGTTCAATTCAATTCGGTTCAATTCAATTCAGTTCAATTCAGTTCAATTCAATTCAGTTCAGTTCAATTCAATTCAATTCAATTTTCTCAACATTTTTGGTTTCTTTTAAACAAATATTCTCTGTGTACCTATTAAAAAAATATATATGAATTTCAAAAAGCAATGCGACATAGACCTGCTTTGTTCAAAAGCTTTCATAAGACTGAATGAAAATGTTGTTTACTTTTTCTCTTTGGTGAGTATTTTTGTTTTCGTTCGGCTGTATACATATAAGAAGCCGAGCACCAGCGTGCTTGGTACGGCCTTCATTGCTCCATACTATTAATATCCAAAAATTTCGATCTTACGGAGGTGGGTTTTTGTAAACCGCAAGCGCTGCTGAATATTTTTTTGACACATTTTTTTTTCTCACTATGCGGCAATGAAGATTCATGTTTCAGTCTGAAGCCTTACAGTCCTTGCCAATATTTTTGTGCTAAAATAAGACTACAGACAAGATCTAATCTGAGTTGATATGAGTTGAGTGGGTCAATTTTACGGATCCTGGTCATACACCTATATTCCGCTTGTGTCGTTTTTCGTTGTTTATGTTTTTGCAAACTATCAAAAGTCTTCCATTTTTGATAATGCTTAATAGCGTTAACAACATTTCAGCACGATAATGATAATATTTTCACCATTTCAGCAATTGAACCATCATTTTGAAAGCAATTCCAAATGATCTCTCTTCCAGCGGTAGTGGAGCTCTTCTTTTTACTCATAATTTAACAACGTCAAATGAAACTACAGCAAAGGTGCTGAAACGTTTTAAAAGACCAATAAAACCCTTTTCGTTACCATAAAGTTTTCTTAATACAAATATATACCTTCGATAATTAAAATGACGTGATTATTTGTCCACTTAATTTCGGCGATGTGTTAAGAAATGACTGATTATTTACAAAATTAAACATTGGAATGCTAAAATATTTTTATATTTTCAAAGAATCATAACGGTACTGCATATTTCGAAAAATTAAAATAACGTACCGTTATTTTTTCACTCAAAGAAATATATTGCATGAGTATGTTGAAGTTTGATTGTGTAGAATTCTTTCAAACACGTTATCAATGAAAGACAAAACTGCTATTGGTCTTAACATTTCAGTGTTAGAGGCATTTTTTTCCTTAGGAATTGGAACCACTTTATACATTTTTAAGATATCAGGAAAAGTGGCCGTATTTATCACAAATTGGTGCATTTTAAAATTTATTTGGGTGAAATATTATCATGTGCAGCGCTTCAATTAGGTTTTATATTTGTTATGACATTATGTACCTCATCACATGTAATGTGAACTTAAACCTGGAATTGCATTGGGTCAAAGTTCTTTAAGAATTATAAGAATCCGTTGATAAATGATCAATTCTTAATTTTAAATCTTGAATAGATTTCAAAAAATTGTTATTTATAATTTCAGCTTTTTGAAAGTCATTTACGAATTGATCGCCATTTTCATCTTTTTTATTAACAGATCGGTATTGTTGTCTTCCAAGGGTTTCAATCAAAAACTTCCAAAATTTTTTTTGATCATGCTGAATTTCGTTTAAATTGTCGTTATAAAAATTATTCATACATTCTCTACTTGCTCTCTTTATCACACTACTGATGCCTTTTAACCTTTTCTCTATATCAGCATTGCCCGGTTTTTTGCTTCGCATTTAAAAATTTTTTTTTTAATTCATTAATTATTGTAAGTTTTAATGAATGCACGACGTATGTCTGTGTCGGAGTAAACTTTTATGATGTGTCTTTACAGTACAATTCCCAAGAGCATAACCAATGCAAGAGATAAACAAAGAAGTATCAATAGAAGGGTCCCCTGTTTCACATAGATTTGGCAATTGAGTTTGCAATCTCTTACACGATTATAATCACAGTATAAGCGGACATTTTCTATGAAGTCGTGGATATCGGTATCCATTTCTGTTCTACATGACATAAGATTGTGGTATGATAGCTTACAGTCTATAGAGTCAACATGTACATAATCGTAAATGTTACTATAAATATGATCAATAGACGATTCACTATCTGGTCGTGTTATTAAAGAGTGACAATATTTAAAGTCGTAATTCGCAAGTAAATTTACAAGTTCTTCTGGCGAGTCGTAATTCAAACCAACAATGTTTTAATAACAAACAAAAATACAAAGGTTATGACCATAATTAATGAGCAAATTATCAATTTGCATCATATTTTTGTGTCTATAAAATGAAATTAACTTTAAATGTTCTACATTAACGTTGTTGTTATTCAGCGTTAAAACAACTGAATCAACAAAATGTATACTTTCACATTTTTCTATTTTATACTCTACTAGATGCAATCCGGTTTGCTTCGCTACCCCCTCCCTCCCCCCCATCGCATCGTAAGGAAAGGGCTCACGTAAAGTCCCAAGGCTCTCACTATCACAGAACTCCAGATATATGGCATTAATATTTATTTTGTTTGTTTTTAATATTTACCATGGTTTCGATCTCGCCCATATCCGGCGTAGCTACTAACATTAAAAATAGGTGACATCAGATAAATTTGCAAAGCTCTCCCTATAATAGAGAGAGTTTTTATAAATTAAAACAATTTATGAAAACTAAAGTCAGTACGTCTGGCCGTATTATCTGGCCGATTTTCTTTATTTTTTTTTAATGAAAGGTATTTAGACACAGATATGTCATCAATCGTTGAAATTCACTCAACTCCCACCTTACTCAAGTTATACTCAAACGCGATTCTTCCCTGTACATATCTTATGGGACACACTCAATCAAGCAATTCGAATTCTCATAGCTCCTCTTCTAATGAATGGATCTTGATCGTTTCACTCTCGGAACACTCAGTGGATCAAGTTCTTTCATTTTAGCTATTAACTGCTTAAAATCGTTGAGTTTGAGGAAAGTTATGCGTGCACAATCAACTTTACATTCAATTTTTTTTCAAGATTTTTTTCAATATTTTCCCTCTCTAAAACCTCTATAACTAGAGTTCTAATTAACGTAGGCTGTTGACACAAGTCTAAGAACACTCAGTGGATCAAGCTCTTAACTGTTTAAACTCGTTGAGTTTGAGGAAAGTTATGGGTGCAAATCATCTTTACATTATGCAACACGAAAGTTAACGTACAGATTTCATTACAATAATTGCATAACACATACCCTGTGTTGAATTGTGAATTGCCAAAAATTTGAATAACTTTAGGTGGGATACAAGGTGGCCTTTATTTCTGTTTGTTCAACAAATATTTATAATGAAATAAACTTAATGAATTAAATAGATTAAAAATATTGAAAGAAATAAATTGAATGATAAAATAAAATTTCCTAGAATTTGTACTCGAATTTCGAGGGCTGGGCTTTGCTAGTATATATGATATTCAACATTTACTTTGTATGGGAGGTGCCACGGCCACTAAAAATATTTTAAAAAAATTATAGCATATAGCACTTCCCATATCCGCAGTAAGACTCTGTAAAAATTTCAGGAATATCAGATCAGTAGTTACGGAGATTGCCTCCTACAAACAAACAAACAAACACACATTACCTCTTTATTATATTACTAGTATAGATAAGCAATACCATTTCCGTTTTCATTGTGAACGGACGTTTTTATTAGCGTTGCTCTAAAAAATTCAAAATTTCAGTGGTAATTTTAATTAATTAAAAAAACAGATAATCAAAAACAATTGTTTTTCAAACATTTCGGTGTTAAAAAATACAAAGAAATTTAAAAATAACCCATTTTTGTCTATAAATAAGACATAAACTTTAAAACCCTTATATTATCTTGTACAAAACACATAAAGCAAAATTTAAAAAAATATTAGCTCTTTATGTGACCAGTGTAAAAAATCTCTCCCATCCTCGGGTGAGTATGTTAAATGCTACAATTGTAAGTGTAACTACCATTATTCACCGTGCACGGTCGTTACTAAAATAAGTTATGATAGTATGCATGCCGAACGAAAAAGTGAGTGGAAGTGTCATAACTGCCAAAAAACCAAGCCAACAAAAACAACAGCGTGAAGAGGACGATGATTATGAAGACAACAATGAAGAGCATGCGAGACGTCTTAAAGATGCATTGTCACTTAATTTATTTAACACCAAGTTCTGTTCAAGCAGCGAAATAAAAACAACAATACAAACACTAGCTCTAAACATAAACACAAGCAACACACAAATAAGAGAGGATTTACAAAAAGCACTAACAGCAATAACAAGTGCAATTACAAATTTAACAATACAGGTCAATGACCTACAAGATAAAAACAATGAAAACATAAAACAAATAAATGAAATGGACACTCGCATTAATCAGCTGAAACAAAATGCTATCAACAAAAAAATAGAGATCAATAATCTACAAAACAAAGAAATGAGCGCAGACGAAGTCTTAAAAAAAATTGCAACTTCGGTAACCGTTGACATTGCATAGAATGATATTAGCAATGCCTATCGTTTAAGATATTAAAAATTATTGTTGAATTTTACTCTATTAACAAAAGGAAAGAGTTAATGAATAATATTCGCGCTCACAGAATCGATGCCAAAGTAATAAACGGGGAAGGAAACCAAGATACCGATTCCAAATCCAATAATAACAATGCCAATAACAATAATGCGATGAACAAGAACAAATTAATCTTTATAAATGACCAACTGACACCAAATAACTGGCGTCTACTAAGGTTAGCTAAAACGAATGCCAAAGAATGCAACTGGAAATTTGTTTGTGTTAAAAATGGAAACATTTTTGCTCCCAACATATAAAACACTGCCGCCATCGTAATAAATAATGCAGCTGATATTGAATCAATTAATTCAGCAATTTAATTTAATGTTTCTCAAAAATATCCAAAAAAAAATAATATTAAACAAAACATAAAAAAAAAATTTCATATCAAATTTTTTATATGAAATATTTTTTCTTTTAATTCTTTTTTTATTAAAAAATTAATAATATACAAAAACCAACTTTAAACAATTTTAATGAAATAAAAAAACATTTTTAAGTTATCCCATATCGTTAATCTACATGAATATCCGATCACTTCGCACGAATTTTTCCCAATTTTTAGTAGCAGTACAAAATGTTATAAACAAAATAAAATTAATAGTTCTTGTGGAAACAAATATTAATGACGATGAGAACAACTTGTACAACATTAATGGTTTTAATACGCACTTTGTAAACAGAAAAGACGAAGAGGAAAAAAATAGATCTGGAGGGGGTATTGTCGTCTACATTAAAGAAAACATCACGTACACTAAACTCTCTTCAAATACCCAATCGTTTTTTGAACTTCTGCATATAGATGTTAATTTTTAATCTTTAATTTTTAATTTTTAATTTTTATTTTAATTATTAATTTTTAATTTTTAATTTTTAATTTTTAATTTTTAATTTTTAATTTTTAATTTTTAATTTTTAATTTTTAATTTTTAATTTTTAATTTTTAATTTTTAATGTTTAATTTTTAATTTTTAATTTTTAATTTTTAATTTTTAATTTTTAATTTTTAATTTTTAATTTTTAATTTTTAATTTTTAATTTTTAATTTTTAATTTTTAATTTTTAGTTTTTAATTTTTAATTTTTAATTTTTAATTTTTAATTTTTAATTTTTAATTTTTAATTTTTAATTTTTAATTTTTAATTTTTAATTTTTAATTTTTAATTTTTAATTTTTAATTTTTAATTTTTAATTTTTAATTTTTAATTTTTAATTTTTAATTTTTAATTTTTAATTTTTAATTTTTAATTTTTAATTTTTAATTTTTAATTTTTAATTTTTAATTTTTAATTTTTAATTTTTAATTTTTAATTTTTAATTTTTAATTTTTAATTTTTAATTTTTAATTTTTAATTTTTAATTTTTAATTTTTAATTTTTAATTTTTAATTTTTAATTTTTAATTTTTTATTTTTAATTTTTAATTTTTAATTTTTAATTTTTAATTTTTAATTTTTAATTTTTAATTTTTAATTTTTAATTTTTAATTTTTAATTTTTAATTTTTAGTTTTTAATTTTTAATTTTTAATTTTTAGTTTTTAATTTTTAATATTTAATTTTTAATTTTTAATTTTTAATTTTTAATTTTTAATTTTTAATTTTTAATTTTTAATTTTTAATTTTTAATTTTTAATTTTTAATTTTTAATTTTTAATTTTTAATTTTTAATTTTTAATTTTTAATTTTTAATTTTTAATTTTTAATTTTTAATTTTTAATTTTTAATTTTTAATTTTTAATTTTTAATTTTTAATTTTTAATTTTTAATTTTTAATTTTTAATTTTTAATTTTTAATTTTTAATTTTTAATTTTTAATTTTTAATTTTTAATTTTTAATTTTTAATTTTTAATTTTTAATTTTTAATTTTTAATTTTTAATTTTTAATTTTTAATTTTTAATTTTTAATTTTTAATTTTTAATTTTTAATTTTTAATTTTTAATTTTTAATTTTTAATTTTTAATTTTTAATTTTTAATTTCTAATTTCTAATTTTTAATTTTTAATTATTAATTTTTAATTTTTAATTTTTAATTTTTAATTTGTGATTTTTAATTTTTAATTTTTAATTGTTAATTTTTAATTTTTAATTTTTAATTTTTAATTTTTAATTTTTAATTTTTAATTTTTAATTTTTAATTTTTAATTTTTAATTTTTAATTTTTAATTTTTAATTTTTAATTTTTAATTTTTAATTTTTAATTTTTAATTTTTAATTTTTAATTTTTAATTTTTAATTTTTAATTTTTAATTTTTAATTTTTAATTTTTAATTTTTAATTTTTAATTTTTAATTTTTAATTTTTTAATTTTAAATTTTTAATTTTTAATTTTAAATTTTTAATTTTTAATTTTTAATTTTTAATTTTTAATTTTTAATTTTTAATTTTTAATTTTTAATTTTTAATTTTTAATTTTTAATTTTTAATTTTTAATTTTTAATTTTTAATTTTTAATTTTTAATTTTTAATTTTTAATTTTTAATATTTAATTTTTAATTTTTAATTTTTAATTTTTAATTTTTAATTTTTAATTTTTAATTTTTAATTTTTAATATTTAATTTTTAATTTTTAATTTTTAATTTTTAATTTTTAATTTTTATTTATTTATTTATTTATTTATTTATTTATTTCAGTCTATGGCTACAATATTATCCTTACAGACTAGCATCTAAATCTAAAGTAAATAACTTATTTTAACAAATTATTTAAAATTACTTTAAAATTTATGTTAGTTAAACTTAAATCTAATTGATTATAATGATTATTATATAATCTCATAGCCCTAGTTACTGGTTAATGCATAGCGTAATCAGTTCTATGAATATCAATATGAAAAAAAAGTTACTTTATTTCTAAGTGACCGTGGAGGCACATATATCTTAATAGCATGTAATAAAACTGGGCAATCAATTAAACCCCAAATAATGCCGTGCAAAAAACTAAAAGAAAAGATCTTTCTCCTAACCTCTAAAGTTTTCATTGAAATTAATGCACATTTATCTGCAAAGAAGCAATAACATTTGAAGGAGCTGGCGAGGAAAAGTTTAAAAAAGAAAGAGCATATTTTATATATTTTATCTGAATTCTTTCAATTCTATTAATATGAATTTCAGCACTGGGTCCCCATATAAAAGAGGCATATTCTGATCTTGATCTTACAAAGCAAGTGAATAACGCTTTCTTTGTATAATGATCAAAACAATTATCAGAATTACGACGGATAAAAGCATACATTGCATAAGCCTTTGGAGTCATATAGTTTAAATGATTAGAAAAGAATAGAATAGAATAGAATAACTTTATTGAATATATTAAACAAATAAAGTATTAAGAGGCATTGACATTTTGTCGTCAGCCTATATAATTACATATGTAATATTACAATTTGATTTTAGTTTTACATACTTATGAATTAAATTCTGTAAGCAAAAATTTTCTATATTTTAGACCATTAATTATAAACTTTGCTAGGTTTTTCCAGTTGCACCCATTAAATGTTCCGTTCAATATATTTATTATTGTATTTTCATCAATATAACTCTTCCCGATGTAACGAATCCTGAATTCTCTTAGTATTGGACATTTACCCATGAAGTGTAATAAGTTTTCATCTTCACCAAGATTACAGAGATTACAGGTTGTAGTAGTATTATTAAATACACATTTTCTTAATGGTAACGTGTCACATCTAGCTTTCAATATAGCTGATATATCATTTATTGTAAGGTTTTCCTCAGTCAGGTATGTAAAACCCATAGCCGGTGTTAAATGCCTGTATATCCGAGTGCTACTTGCGGAAGCCTGTTGTATCATTTTATTGTGTGTACTCATCTTAATTTTCGATATAATATCTGAGCATTTTGTACGCCACTCATTCGCTGAAAGTTGCGAATCAAAACAGATATTAAACTGTTCTCCAATTTTATTTATCTCCTTTGCCCAGAAAATATTTTTTAGCAAAATAAGCTTTGACAATTTATTTGGTAGCCTTGAAGCATCATAAGTATACATAACTTTTTCCACATATTTAAGATGTAGACATAATGTGTATATATGGCTCTCCTCTGTTCCTGTTTCCAAGGCCAATGCGTAATTGGGTGTGAATTCTGGCAATTTCAGTATTCTTTTAAGGAAATATCTTTGTAGTTTGTTGACTCTATCAAAAGCTGTAAATCCCCAGACTTGTGCCCCATATGCTTGTACTGCTCTGCACACTGCTTGAAATATATTCCATTTTGAGCGTAACGATATATCAGGCTTATTTAAATAATGTTGCCATGTTGCATTAATACTGCTCTTAGAAGCATTGTTTCTACTTTCAACGTGTTTTTGAAAAGACAATCCTGGAGTAAAAATTACGCCAAGGTAGGTGAACTCCGATGTTATTTTAATTTCTTCTTGTTTGTAAAACCACTTTTCGTCCTTTGCCAACTTTCCTCCTTTTCTAAAAACCATCATTTCTGATTTATCCATATTCACTACCATATTCCATATTGTGCAATATATTTCGAGCTTATTTATCATTTCCTGCATTACCTTCTTGTCTTCTGATAAAATGACTATATCATCAGCATATAGAAGTATTCGTATGTTGAGTTCTTCAACTACCAATCCACCTTCTAGGTAATCGTGCAGATCATTTAAGTATAATGTGAATAACAACGGCGATAAAAGGCAACCTTGCTTAACACCTGACCGATTTTCAAAGTATGCTGATAACTCACATCCTGTCCAAATAGCAGAGATCGTGTTTTTATATATATCTTCTAGCAACCTTACAACCTTTGTAGATAATCCGATTTTGTTTAATTTAAATATTAATTGCTGTCTGGATATTTTGTCGAACGCAGCTCTAAAATCTACGAAGAAAGCATAAATTTTTTTCTTTTCAGCAAACTTAAGCTGGACTAATGACGCCAAATTGTATATATTATCTACTGTTGAATACTGCCTCCGGAATCCAGCTTGATACTCATTCAATACCTTATTCTTTTCTATCCATGATGTAATACGTTCATTTAGAATTCCCATAAAAACTTTGGCTATACAATTCATGAATGATATGCCTCGGTAATTGCTAGGTAGATTCGGATTTCCTTTTTTAAAGATTGGGAAAATTATACTTTTGGCAAAGGTTTCATCGGTTCTTCCAGATTCAAATATTTTATTATAAGTTTTTGCAAGTTGTGTAATAAATTCCGTTGTAGCATTTTGTAAAAATTCGTATGTGACTCTATCTTCTCCAGGAGCTTTATTATTTTTCATCTTTTTTAGTATTAAATTTATTTCCACAGCTGTAATACTTCTATCCATTTCACTTTCCGAATACCACATAGGAGCGTAATATATATTATTAATTGTTTCTTGTGGATTTAAAAGGGCATCAAAATAGTTTTTGAGATTTTCAGCTGAAATTTCTACACCTACTTGGTGCCGGTTTCCCCTGATCTCTTTTGCGATTTGCCACCATGTTTTTGTGTCTTGGACATTGTTAATTTTTTCTTCAAGTTCTTTCTGATATTCTTGTCGTCGATATGCACATACATTTTTGTAATTTCGTTGAGATTTAAGATACTGTTGTTTATCTACAAGTTCATTTGAGTTTCTGTATACGCTTAGCATTCTAAATGATTCTTCTCTGGCTTGAAGGCATTTGTAGTTAAACCATTTTTGTTTAAAATTAGCAAAATTGTTTGTTCGTTGGTTGTATGCAGACTTTTTGATAATCATAACTAACTCTTGTAAACTTAAAATTTCTTCACTCATATGAGATCTTAAATGTTTGTTTAAATTTTTTTGGTATTCTGCCCTATATGGCTCTTTCCATATAAGTTTTGGCAATAGTTCCAGTCTCCGTACATCTTCTGTAGTATTAATCTTCAAATTTAACTTTATTGGCATATGATCTGACCATATTTGGCTCTCTACTTCGAAACTTTGAATTAATTCTAAACCTTCTTGGGAAACCGAACAGATGTCGTTTACTGAACTTCCGATATTGTTCATAAAGGTATAATTTCCATTTTCATCCCCAGCTGTTCTTCCATTTAGTATGATTAAACCGTAATCATTACAAAACTCCAGAAACTCTCTTCCAATACCATTCACAACAGTGTCTTTTGATTTTCTTTCTTTTTTTCCTGCTCGAAATTCAGACATATATACATCTTCTATATCTTGTTGCACACAACCAATTCTTACATTGATATCTCCCATTATTATCGGGACTATTTTATTGTTTGTCTTAAAAAACTCTTTAACTACATTAAACTCATAAGACCAATTTGCTCCTCGTATATATAACGGTATGAGCGTAAATACTGTTGTACCTGTTTGTATTTCTATAATGTCGACATCATGTTCACATCTGACAAAGTGCTTCAAACCTTTCATTTTTAAATCTTTTTTGATACCATACACGCTACCTCCACTTGCTCTTCCAAATCTACTACTTCTTACTGCATGTTTCCAATGTAGCTCATGTTTATTAAAATATTTATTATCTTTAAGGTATTTTCCTCTGTAATATGGGTTTCTAATAGAATAAAGATATCACTATTACCAAGATATTCGAAAAATTCAGGGAACAATTTCTTATTTTCCAAACCATTTACATTAAAAGATATTAAATTTATACTGTGTATTTGATTTTTGCTTACAGAATCGACATTGACAACATTTACAATATTTGACACATTTTTGGTTATTAAGCTATTAGAATTTAAATTATTATTCAGTTTTTTGAAATAGATTTATTATGCAAATAATCATAATTAAAATTAATGTTCGAAATTTTTTCACCATAAATCTCCTTCATAATTGGTTCCGCATCTTTCTGATTACATACCAGCCTTTTATTGGAATTCCACTTAAACCATTTATCGGTAATACGCATTTTATCATCTCTCACAACAATACGATGAAATTTACTGATTGTTAAAATCTCTTTTTTCAAACGTAACAGAATCTTTTTATCTTTCTGTCGATCCTCATTTAGATCTCTTTCAATATAAATTTTTGAACCAGTCAGTTTTTTAGTGTTTTTAAGAACTGTTGAAACGGTTTCTTCAGTATCCATTTCCACCAGAATAGTAACTAATCCATCCCGCTCAGTAAGTTTTCTGGTCGATTTTAGTATTAATGGGTCTGGGATTTTCAAAATCTCATTGCAAATTTTTTTAATTTCAGCTACTGATGACGTGTTTGCCGGTATACCTTTAAATATGAGATTTTTATTTTTAAATTTTTCTTCCAGCCGTGTAATTCTTTGTTTATCAGCATATTTTTCAGCTCTTAAGGTTTCCATTTCCTGCTTCAACATTTCATTTTGTTTTTTTAATTCTGATACATCTCCAGTTAAGTAATCTAATTTATCAAGCACTTCTCTATTTCCATCCCTTATTATCGATCTAAGATCATTCACACTCAGGTCCCCAACTTTTCGATTTGATGAACTTGCTTCTTGATCATCTGGGGAGGATTCAACGAGCATTCTTTTAGATGGTGTTGTACTTACAAATTGCCTTTCATTTTCGGAAATTGTATTAAATATCTGTTTATTTGCCATTATTATCGAAATGACCTATTGTGCATTTACAGTTTGGATGTCACTGAATAAAACAAAAAACAATAACAGACTGTGTCACCCAGTTATTTAACTTGACAGCTCTCCAATAAATAACCAGTATTTCGTGCGAATACAACAGCTGATGACCACTTGTTGATTTCTTTATATTTTGGCTTTTAGTGCACAGTATTTTCTTTTTCTTGCATTTGAGTGTTTTTTGTTACGTGAAAATTGTATTTAAAATCAAATAATTTTGTGAAAATTGATTGCTGATTAAATCTCACCAAAGACGACAATGGGCTTATAAGTTATATTTTTTGGTGGACTGCACGAACCAATTTGCAGTTGACACACTTTTTCAGTAAGAAAGTCTATTTATTAAAAAAATATTCCAAAAATATTGGAGCGCAACTTAAACACGTCTTTTCTTCACAACACTCACTTCACATTTCTTAAATGATTATTAAAAGATAGTTTAATATCAAATACTACCCCTAGATCTAAAATTTCATCAACAGATGATAAAATAAAAGTTTTTATTCTATATTCAGACAATAAAATATTACGACGCCTATGATACGACATAGATAAGCATTTACCTACATTAAAAGGTAGACCATTTCGATCAGACCAAGAGACAACTCTATCCAAGTCCTCCTGAAGATCAAGTATATCCCTGGGGCAAGAGATTTGTTTAAAAATTTTCAAATCGTCCGCATACAAAAGAATCTGGGAATTTTTAAGACAGTTAGTTATATCATTGATAAAAACATTAAATAAAAGTGGACCCAAAATACTACCTTGGGGAATCCCCGAAGTAGGTATAAAAACATCTGAACAGACACCATCAATAGATACAACAGAATATCTGCCAGTCAAATAATTTCGAAACCAAGACAGCATTTCCGAGTGAAACCCAATCTTGGAAAGTTTTAATAAAAGAAGCTCATGCGGTACACAATCAAATGCTTTCGCAAAATCAGTGTAAATTGTGTCAACTTGTAATCCTTTTTCAAAACTGGTTATACAGAATTGAGTAAAGACAGCTAAATTAGAAGTTGTTGACCTCCCAGCCATAAACCCATGCTGAGATATAGTGATATATCTTTTCAAATTAAAGAAAAGTTTATCATACACAATATGCTCAAAGATTTTTGCAATATTAGTCAATTTAGATATTGGTCTATAATTACAGACATTATTCTTATTACCAGATTTATGAACAGGCAGAATAGAAGTGTACTTCCATCTCTGAATGAAATAACCAGCACTTAAAGATTTATTGAAAATTATCTTAAGCGGTAAAATTAAAGAAAAATAACACTTTTTTAAGAGAAATGCTGGAACACCATCATTATCACATTTAAAGGAATTAGAAAGTTTTCCAATACCCGCAATAATATTGTTTGCCGTAAAAATGAGAAAATTCTCAATATTTTATTTAAAATAAATTACCTTTAAAATTAAATGGACTGTATGTCGTTGAGGATCCGTGTGAACAATGTGTTCGTCAAAACGTTCAAACGAAGATCAAAAAAAAAAGTTACATCTAACTAGATAGAAAGAGGCAACAAGCAATGTTTTTAGATACCGTTAACGGTTTACTCGCTAGAATCTATGTAAATACTCCCTACAAAGATGTTTACAAAAAGAAGTAAAACTTAGATTCTAACTAGTAATTAACCCTTAAGGAGGGTGAGGGTTTGCAAAAGGGCAAACTAAATTAATAAGCAAAATAAAAGAATTTGTGCTTAAACATTGCCGGCCACCTTGCAACACTAGAGGAGGTTGCAACAAAGTCTTAGCTAGGTAAACGAGAGAGGTTACAAAGACAAGGAAAGGTAAAAGTATAATAAATGTTTTTTTTCGTAATTTTAAATATTTCATGTATATATATATATATATTTTTTTTTTACATTTTTTCAAAAAACACTTAAAACTAATGGTCAAGGGACCAAACCAGTATGGACTGGGTTCTTTGATCAAGGGATCAGCTGATCAAGGGATCAGACCAGTATAAACTGGATTTTCTTAGAGCGGTCAAAGGACTGCGTTGATCCAAGGGGATCGGGTTTGACCCAAGGGGGTCGTTGATCCAAGGGGATCATAGGTCCAAGGGGACCTGTCCTCTAAAGAGGCGATTGGCCAGAAATGACCCAACCAAATATGGTATATTGTGCCATTGGAAGACCCGGGCTCGAATATATTTTTCCCTTAATAATCTGAGGGTTAACTTCAGGTCCTAAGACCAAAGCTTCTGGCCCAGATACGTTAAAACGGGGGTCCGCCAATTGAAACCCGGCAAAATGTTCCCGTATAGTATCTGGAACGGACTCTGAAGGAGTCTTAACACCGCGCATTTTAGTAACTTTCGCCGTGAGCGAAATTCGTTGTGTTGGGTCAAACGACGAACCGACAGCTAATCGACAATATCCAATATTGTCCATCTTAGATACGGGCAGCCGCAATTGATGGACCAAGGATTCGCAGATGTAGCTAATGCTACAGCAAGGGTCCAAAGCTGCTCGTATCGGAATGGAGTTTGTCGGTAAGATGAGTCTGATCAACACAGTGGGGGAAAACGTGACAACATGACGGATGGGTAAGGTGCAAGTCTTTGAAACGGAGGACGACGGACGGTAAGTGGTAGACTGTGGTACGAGCGGGCCAGACGGAGGCTTCTTAGAAGAAGAAGTCGGAGTGCGAGGTAATGGTTTCTTTTTCGAACCAGACTGCATAGAACGATCGGAATGTAAAAGGGTGTTATGATCGCCTTTACATTGACCGCATTTAAATGTGCTCTTGCAATCTTTTGCGGAGTGCGAATGCGCTAAGCAGCGCGAACAATAGCGGTGAAGGATCACCATTCGCAGCTTCCGCTCATGGCTCAATTTTAAAAATTTGTTGCACGCCCTTAAAGGATGTTTACCAATACATAACCTACAATGGCGATTTGCGATTTCGGGATTACCATTCGAGCTCGAGGTTCCTTTTGATTCCGGCAAAGGTGCGGAAATAGACGACATGATTGGTGCTGGAGGGTCAGCAGCCGGAGGGGGTACACCAACAGGAGCCGGTATTTCCTCCTTTCAGCAACTGGTGCAGCCAAAGGGGTTGCGGCAGAAAGGGGTTCCACTATTTCCATTGCCTCATCATAGTCTTCTAAGATGGCGTCATCAATAAAGGTGGGTAGTGCGTCCATAGTGCTAGGAAATAACAGATATTAGCGAAAATACAATAACATGTGTACTTAATTTATTATACTAGTCAGAATGACCAGTTTTGCGATATGTCGTCGTACAACCCCATTCACAGTGCGTATATCGACGACTCTCACGTGACCGTCACTACCAGGGTAGGATTTAACGACGCGACCTAATCTCCACGAAGTTGGCGGTAATTGTTCGTGCCGTATAACTACTAAATCATTAACTTGAATTTCGCGTTTCGGATTTTGCCATTTATACCTTTTATGCAAATTAATCAAGTATTCCTCTTTCCACCGTCGGCAAAAATGTTGAGAAATAGCTTTCATTCTTCTAAATCGATTAATTAAACTTATAGGTATTTCATTAATTTCAGGCTCAGGGGGAGCAAGAATTGGAGAGCCAATTAAAAAATGACCAGGAGTTAGAGCAACCGGGTCTTGAGGGTTTTCAGTCATAGGACAAATAGGGCGCGAATAAAGACACGCTTCTATTCTCGCAAGCAGAGTCGCGAATTCCTCAAATGTAAGTTTAAAAGATTGAGCTTCATTTCGAAAATGAAGTTTGAAGCTCTTTACACCGGCTTCCCATAGTCCACCCATATGAGGAGCACCTGCGGGGATAAAACGCCAAGTGAGACCCTGAATTGCATACGTAGAACACGTAGTGGTCTGACTATCTTTAAGAAAAGTTTTAAAGTCTTTCTCCAAATCACGAGACGCGCCTACAAAGTTTGTACCATAACCGAAAATATTGTAATTGGACAACCTCTGCGTGATATAAATCTCTGAAATGCTGCTAAGAAGGTAGCCGCAGACAAATCAGAAGTTGCCTCCAGATGTATAGCTTTTGTAGAAGAGCATACAAACACACAAACATAACCTTTTGTTATCTTACAAGCCCTACCAGTGAAACTTTTAATATCGAAAGGACCTGCGAAATCAACACCAGTTGTAGTAAACGGTCTATCAAGTATAGTCCTCTCAGGCGGTAGAGCGGCCATAATTTGACTACATGAACGTTTTCTTTCAAGAATACAACGTTTGCAGCGGCCGATGACTCCACGAATTTTAGATTTTAAGCGAGGGACCCAATATTCAATACGAAGTATTCGCAGCATGAGCTGATTTCCACCGTGAATTGAAATCAAATGAACAAACTCCGTTAAAAGTAGCGTAAATCTACTCGAATAAGGTAAAATAATTGGATGCTGTTCACTATAAGAAAGAGATGGGGATTTAACTAAACGACCATTTAGCCTCATCACACCATCTTTGTCCAGAAATGGATTCAAAGGAATCAAAAAACTTTTCGTATTTAAAGGTTTCCTCTCCAAAAGACATTTATATTCATCTGCAAAATGACACTTTTGCGAGATCATTGCTAAACGTAATTTAGTCCTTTTCATCTCGATACTAGAAAGAATAGTGTTTTCATACAAATTACGGTTTGATTTATGGGAAGGATGACAATTATAGAAAAATCGCAAAATATAAGAAATGACGCTAAGCGCTTTATCAAGACGCGAATAATTATCAAGAATGTCGATAAAACCGTCATCTCCTTGCGTGTTCGTAAAGAACGAGGCATGAGTTTTAACTTTATGGCACTCAATATCAGTGTCAAGACGAGAAATATCAGAGATATTCCATTGCGTTTTTTCTTGGCGTAGCCATTTTGGTCCATGCCACCATAGGTCATTATCTGCCAGCTCCGACGGAGAAATACCACGACTGCCCAAATCGGCAGGATTATCCTCAGATCTTACGTGATACCAATTATGCTGACCGACATTTTCCTGAATTCTGCACACCCTGTTTGCAACAAATGTGGTCCAAGAACAAGCATCCTTTTTTAACCAAGCAAGGACGATCGTAGAGTCAGTCCAACAATAAACTTGATTAAGTCGTATATCGATTCAGTATTGTCTTCAAAAGTTCTGAAGCCAAAACTGCTCCGCAAAGTTCAAGTCGCGGAATCGAAATTGATTTTATAGGTGCCACTTTAGTTTTGCAAGATAATAAGTGGGTATATATATCGCCTTTGGGGGTTTCGATGCGGATATAAATTACCCCCGCGTATGCCTTTTCCGAGGCATCAGAAAAGACGTGAAGTTCGACGGACGAATCAGGGGTGTAATGAACCCAGCGTGGAATTCGTATATTGTTTACTTCATGATATGAAGTAACGAACTTTTGCCACTCGTTTTCCGTTGAAAGTGGTAGAGAATCATCCCAATTAATGTTATCTAACCAGACCTTCTGCATAATCATTTTCGCGACTACAACAACTGGACCTAGCCAACCCACAGGGTCAAACAACTTTGCAATCGTAGATAAAACTTCTCTTTTAGTGTGACTCGATTTATGTGCAATAGGATTTACACTAAAGTAAAAAGAGTCCAGTTGAGCGTTCCATTGAATACCCAAAGTTTTAGAGCTACTTGATTCCACAAAGGTCAAAACCTTAGCATCAACTAAATGTTCAGGAGGATATCTGTCCAAAATTGTTCGGTCGTTAGATGTCCATTTTCGCAGTTCAAATTTAGCAGAAGACAAAGCTGCAATAAGTTGATCACGAGCGATCAAAGCAGTTGAAATGTCGTGAGTCCCTGTCAAAACGTCGTCAACGTACATACACTTCCGTAAAATGTGTGATGCTAAAGGGTACTGTAGCATAATTGCATTCATAAGGTGCACGATAACTTTATTTAGTCACTACTAAATAAAGTTGTCCAAAATATGTGCAATTACAAGACATTCGCTGACACGGAACTACATTAAAGTTCAATGCCCATACGCTGTGCAATGAACTATACAATTGCCGATACAGCGAATGTTTTGAGTTATAAACATTAGCACCATACCACGAAATTGTTGTTGGTTGTTTTCGTGATTTCTGCTGTGTTATGCTTTCGGAGTATAACACAGAGAAAACAAATAAACCTACATGTATGTATGTATGTATGTATATTTTGTTTATTCTGGTTTTATATTATTATTAATATAAAAAGAAATAAAAACATAATAAAGAGAATCATTAATCATTATTCATTGGATTGTAACAAGTAAACAATCACATTAAAAAAGTGTGTGTTTTAATTAAATAGAAGTTTGAAAACATTTTAATATCCTTTTACTTTTTACATGGCGATCCTGCCAGGAGCAGTTCGTGACAGGACTCGAGAAAGGACCTGCCTTAAAGGGGGCAAAGCTTTGTATTGCCCTAATTACCATATTTTCGGTTATTCTATCATATCTTTCCTCTCGATATTGTTCCTCATTAGGCCCTTCATATTGTTCCCCTTCGGGTCCCGTCTGCTGTTCCACGTTGGTTCTAGTTCGTCGGGACACATTGGTACCAATTTCAGGGTCCCTATTCGGCCCATATTCTTCGGTAAGAAAGTGTGTTTCCATCAATATTCTTAAGGACTGTTCCATCGATTCCGCCCGAATCCCGTCCCTATCGACAAGAGTTTCAGGCTGCGAATGGGTTTTCGATAAGAATTTCTTGATTTTTGAGACGTCATTAACGCTATCAACCTGTTCACAGAAGTGTCTCCAGGAGTTGCGTTTGGCTATTCGAATCTTCTTGTTGTAATCCCTGAGCTTAACATGGTAGTCATCCCAGTATATTGCGTGTTTTTTACGACGAGCCCTATTGAAAAGTCTTCGGACGTCCTTCCCAAGATTTATCAGTTCCCCTGTTAGCCAGGGTTTATCTCGGGGAGATCTCCTTTCCCGGAGTGGACAGCATTCCTTGAAGGACTCAATTAGGCTCCTCGTTATTTTGTCCACTTCCTCGTCAACCTCTTCGACATACCTTAAGTCTGTGCGAGGAGTAGTTAGACGGGCTTGTAGATTTCTTCTAAATTTAGGCCAATCAGTCTTAGCCTTATTCCTGAACTTGATGGGTTCAGGTGGTGGGTGTGTCAGTTTAAATAAAATGTATCGATGATCCGAGAAGGAATGTTCGCTAGAGACATGCCAATCTTGGATATCATCCACTAAATTTTTCGAACAAATTGAAATATCAAGAACCTCTTCCCTTAATTTGTTAACAAAGGTTGCCGTGTTCCCAACATTAAGGGTAAAAAGGTCATTTTCGTTAAGGAATTCAAGTAAAGCATCCCCCCTTTGGTTACAGTTCGAACTTCCCCAAGCTATATGGTGAGAATTCGCATCGCACCCTATGAGAATTTCCTTACCTGTTATCCTGGCCGTTTTTACCATCTCTTCAAGTTCCGACGTCGGTGGAGGTGTCGGTGAGTCCGACGGGAGATAAACCGATGCTAAGAGCATTGGTTGGCTTCCGTGTTGCAGGACGGTGGCATCTGCGGTGGACAAGTCTGGGGAAAAGAGATAGTTTAGGTTTTTGTGACAAATAATACAAGTTCTCGGTCGAGTTCCTGTATGAGCATAGAAAATTTGGTAATTAGGATCATTTAGTCCAGTAACCTTGTCATTTACCGTCCAATGTTCCTGTACTAGAACGACATGTAACTTACCTTTTTGTAGTTTTTCCATCAGAGTTTGAGTAGCCGTTTTGCTCCGATGGAGGTTGATCTGCATGAGCATGATCATTGTTCGGCTAAAAGTTTATCTTCTTGGGAGTTGGTTATTTCTAACTCTCCCTTTTTAGCTGAGGTGGATGGTGTTAGGACTGTGGAAGTCCCCTCACTATTGCCCGCCTTTGGTTCATCATTTGCCTTCTCCCAGCCAATGGTAGTCTTGCCTACTTTAAAGTAGACTGCGGCTGAGACGAAGAAGGCTTTACCCTTAGTGGTCTTTAGGCTGGCCATTGACTCCTGATCAATCCCCACAACGATAAGAGTGCCGTCTGGGCCCTCCTCTCTGTGGAAGATCTCCCATTTGTCAGTGGCTAGACCTTTATTTTGCTTTCCCAAGACCTTCACAACGTCTTCGCTAAAAAGAGTCCAGTTGAGCGTTCCATTTAATACCCAAAGTTTTAGAGCTACTTGATTCCACAAAGGTCAAAACCTTAGCATCAACTAAATGTTCAGAAGGAAATCTGTCCATAATTGTTCGTTCGTTAGATGTCCATTTTTTAGTTCAAATTTAGCAGAAGACAAAGCTGCAATAAGTTGATCACGAGCGATCAAAGCAGTTGAAATGTCGTGAGTCCCTGTCAAAACGTCGTCAACGTACATACACTTCCGTAAAATGTGTGATGCTAAAGGGTACTCAGCTTCAGAATCGTCTGCTAATTTTAACAATGTCCGAATGGCAAGATAAGGAGCGCAGTTAACGCCAAAAGTCATTGTTTGCAACTCATAGTCCTTAACAGCCTCCGTCGGAGAATCTCGAAATAAGATACGTTGAAATGGAGTATGAGCTGCATCAACTCTAATTTGTCGGTACATTTGTGTAATGTCACAATTAAAAACATATTTAAAAAGTCGCCACCTTAAAATTAATAGGACTAAGTCAGACTGTAAAGTAGGCCCAACATAGAGACAGTCGTTAAGACTATTCCCGTTCGAAGTTTTATTAGAGGCATTGAAAACGACTCTTAACTTTGTGGTTTTTCGTTCAGGCTTAACGACTGGATGATGTGGCAAGTAACAAGCAAAAGTTGTTGCCGATGAAGGAGAAGAAACAAGTTTCATATGGTCTAGGTCCAAATATTCACTAACGACGCTATCATACAATTTCTTAATCTCAGGTCTTCGTAAAAGAGAGGATTCTGTGCGATGATATTGTTTGAGAACACTTGGTCGAGATAAACCTAGATTTAAGTGTTGAGGAAATTCAGGTTTGAATGGAAGGGTCACAATGTATCGACCATCAGAAGCTCGACGTGTAGTCTTCCTATAATTTTCTACACAAATTTTATCGAAAGTTGAAAAAATTTTCCTTTTCGGATTTTCTTCAAGTTCCCAAAATCTGAGAAGATTTCTATTCAGGCAATCTTCTTCAGAAAAATCAACTTTAGTTGAATAGACTTGAACTTGGGAATGAAAAATTGGACCAGTAAAATAGTATTTTGAGCTAATAAGGAGCCCAAAATATCTCGACGAATTTCACCTAAAAGTATTTTAGGGTAAAGATCAGCGCCAAGCAAAAGATCGACAGGTCTGCTATCGAAAAAGTTTTTATCTGCTAACCGAAGGTCGGGCAAATTGTTCCTAAGATGAGAAGGAAGTATAAATGAAGGCAAATTGCCCGATATTTTAGATAAAACAAGAGCATTAGTTTCCACTACAATGGATGAATCAATAGGAGAGCCAATTTGAAGAGAACAAAGTTTTCTAGAGGTAGCAGAGACAGCTTGATTAACACCTGAAATTTGAGCATTCGTAGAATGCGTCGAAAGTTTCAAGCGATTTTGCAATCGTTCACAAATGAACGAAGCTTCAGAAGCCGGGTCAATAAGGGCCCGAGCTGGATACGTCGTACCCTGGTGAATAATATTCACCATTGCTGTCCCCAAAAGCACAGTCCTATCTTGTGAGGTATGAAATACCTGTCGATTTAAAGGAGCTGTGGCATTGTTGCTATTTGACGAAGAGGGGAAAGAATTCATGGGTATGGAGTTGGTAAGTCGAGAGGCTATAACCGGACTCACACCCGAATAAGAATTATGATTTTCCCTAACTGAACTATCAGATTTAGGCAACTCCCGATGCAGCATCGTATGATGACGCTTATTGTAGATGGAACAACTATAACTGCTATTACAATTTTTAGCTTCATGTGTCCTTGAAAGACAATTGCCACAGCAATCAAATTTTTTAACGGCAGAATATCTGTCCGCAATGGATAAACTTTTAAAACGATGACAAGATCGTAAAAAGTGGACTTGATTTTTGCATAAAATGCAAGAGGCATTTGAAGAAGTAGAAGCAGCATTAGAATGATGCGCTTTTATTTTATGTTCAGAAGCCTTTTTGGCAGGTTCTGAACTTCTTAAATCACGAAGACAATCTAAAGTTTGGGTCCTTTCCGTCAGAAAGTGGTCCAAATCTTTCCAGAGAGACAAGTCCGATTTGTCTTTTACACTCTGTTCCCAAATATTAACAGTTTTTACAGGTAACCGCTGAATGCACATAAAAACTAATATTGGATCCCAGCTTTGAGTTGAAATGTCATAAGTAGACATGGCTGTAAGGCAACCGTTTATACCGCGTTGTAAAGCTTTTAAATTCGCACTAGTCTCCTTATCATAAAAAGGAAGACTGAAAAGCGTTTTGAGTTGGTTGTTAACCAACATACGAGGATTATCGTACGCTTCTCTCAAATTTCGCCAAGCTATATCAAAACCAGCATTAGTAAGTGGACATTTTGAAACAATTTCACGCGCCTCACCACTCGTTTTTCGAACCAAATGGCACAAACGCGCAATATTGCTTAAGCGAGAATTATTTATGTATATCGCGGTAAAAATATCCCTAAAAGTGGGCCAAGAAAGATAGTCACCCTCAAAAACGTCTGTATCGCACGGCGGCAGAGTCAAATTATGGCAGAAGATATCAGAAGAATTTAAGTCTACAGGCGAAGACTGATCCTTCGATTTTGCCTTGGTTTCGAAATTGTGCAATTTCTCGTTGATCATTGCTAAACAATTAACGTACGCGTTAAATGTCGCCTCGTATTTTGACTCAGCAGCGTCAACATCTTCGGGTTCCGCGTCTTCAGAATTTTCGAGATAACTAAGACAAGTACGGTATGAAGATTTAGCTTGTTCCCATAACAAGTTAATTTCCTTTCCGCGTATTTCTAAATTAAAACTCGAATGAAGTTCCTCACGAATGTCGTTAAATTTAGCTTCGTATTTTATAAGAGCATCAGAATCTCTAATAAAAACATCAAGGGCTGTTTCAGGCATTTTGTCAAAATTTTATTCAAAAAAAAATTAATAAAAACGAAAATTTCCGAAAAAAAAAAACACGATAAATGCACTAAAATTTTGAATTTATAAATTAATTTTATTAAAAAATGCCAATTGAGAATACAAAAAATAAATCTCAATAAAAAAAACACAAGCTAAATATGTCGCGACTATACCGGCCAGTAGGGTGACAATATGTTGTAAATGAAAAAAACAACAACAACACGGTACGTATGCAGGTCGATATGAAGCTATTGTAAGCTGTAAACAAACAGAGCTTGTAAAATATTCAAATATAAAAAAATCGTATACGCGAATAAAACACAAAAGAAAATAAAAACACTTCGATAATATATATGCACGTGTGTATATATAGCTGTCAACAGTATTAAGGGTTAGTTTTATAAAATAATAAACCAATATATGTATGTAAAAACACAAGATCACTAATCGCAAACCCGACGGCACTTTGCAAATAAATAAAGGAACCGATTTTAAAATTTATTATTAAAAAATAATTAAACACTTTTAATTCCGTATATTATTTATTAAACGAACAAAAATTTTTTAAAGAAATTTAACACGAAAAAAAAAATTTAATTTGTCCGTCCACGTAAACAAAACGCACTGTTGTAAAAAAAGGGTACCCAAAAGAAGTGTAATGACAAAGTGTCAAAACAAAGGTACTGTTTAAAAAAATATTACGACGAAGGGTTGTAACGCGATCAATCACAATAATATAAAAAAGTATTAAGCAACAAATACTTTTTAATTATAGGTAACAATTAATCTTAATAAAAAAAATGTATTTTCACTTTTTCTTTTAATTTTATAAACACGATTTTTTATTAGCACTTGCACTATTTAAAAAATAATGTACGCACCTTTTAAAATTGTAGATTTAAAAATAATTAAAGCTGAGGTTACAGTTGTTGTTGATGCAGCAAGATGGCTGAATTTCTGCAAATTAAATGAAATCTTTATTTCCAATTTAAACTCGAAAAAAAAAGGATCCGGTTCGAAGGACCAAATGTTTGCCGTAAATGAAGAAGATTTTGGAAATAAAGAAAAAACAAGATTTTTGGTGATTTATTAAAAATGAGAAAATTCTCAATATTTTATTTAAAATAAATTGCCTTTAAAATTAAATGGACTGTATGTCGTTGAGGATCCGTGTGAACAATGTGTTCATCAAAACGTTCAAACGAAGATCAAAAAAAAAAAAAGTTACATCTAACTAGGATAGAAAGAGGCAACAAGCAATGTTTTTAGATACCTTTAACGGTTTACTCGCTAGAATCTATGTAAATACTCCCTACAAAGATGTTTACAAAAAGGAGTAAAACTTAGATTCTAACTAGTAATTAACCCTTAAGGAGGGTGAGGGTTTGCAAAAGGGCAAACTAAATTAATAAGCAAAATAAAAGAATTTGTGCTTAAACAAATATCTTGATCAGAAATTTGCATTGTTCCAAAATCAAAATACGAACCAATTCCATCAAAATCAAACTGATTAAGTTGAAAAGAGTCATCATTAAAATTAGATTGGAAATATAAAGAAAAAAGATTTAGAGAGGCATTCAAAGTATTAGACGTTAAACTATTATAATTCATTAATATAGGAATTGAAGAACTATTTCTTTTAGAATTTACGAAGCTCCAAAATCGTTTAGGATTATGTTTAACCGAATCGTTAAAACTCATTATGTACTGGTTGTACAAAAACTTATTGAGAAAATTAAATTCTCTTTCATAATGAAGAAATTTTTGTTTATCCACAGCATTATTTGAGGATTTATACTTTTTATGGAATTTATTTCTAAGATTTTTTAACTTTTTTAAACTTTTCGTATACCATGGCAATTTATGCACTTTTGGATTAGCTAAAGGGATGTTATTCTGAAAAATATTTACAATATTAGACAAGAAAATTTCATAACAAATAGCAACAATATCACTAGTCAATAAATCAGACCAATTTAAATTATTAATTATAGCATTTAATGCATTAAAATCACAATTATAGTAATTATACCGTATATTATCATTACTCGTACAAGATATATATTCATAAAATTCAACTTCAATTTCTAAACCTGAATGATGCAAAGTGGCAGGTGAAATGGGAAAAATGGACTCAATAAGTGAGAACTTTAAATCAGAATTTAGAAAAACTAAATCAAGAATTTTATTTAGTTTATTATAAACAGTATTGATTTGTTGCAAATCAAGACTAAAAACTGAATCAATAAGATTTATCTCAAAAGTTTTATTAACATTACTTGGAAGAAACACATCCGAGTTAGGTACTTCATACCAAAATACATCACTCAAATTAAAATCACCTAGTACACATAACTTATCATTATTATTATTAATGCGGTCATACAGCTCTACAACATTAGAAACATAAGCACCATAAAGTTCCTCAGAACTCTTTGGAGGAATATAGGAATATAGACACACATAATTGATCAAGTAGTGTATCCATATTAAATAACAGTATAACTCTGCAACATAGACTTTTTTACAGCAATGAGGACACCTCCTCCTTTCTCACAACCAGACTTTACAGCATCCCGATCTTTTCGGTACACTTGATAAAGATTAGGATTAAAAAATTCTTCACTGTAGAAATCCGAGTTAAGCCAACTTTCAGTAATAACAAAGACACCATAATAACACTGGGATGACTAAGAAGTAAATAATGGCGATTTAGTCCTCATTCCCGAAACATTATGGTAATAAATTTTTAATGAACTAGAATTGACTGTTACGTTTGGCCCTGTGGATCCGTTTTTTTTTTGGAAAAAACTTAAAAGGACGCACTTTGATCGCTGATGTCCAGAGATCAGGTTTAAAAAGATTTTCATAAACAGCAGCTGAAACACCCAGTTTAAAGTTTATAAATTTTAACTCATCTATAGATGCTTCTTTCTTAATCAATTTATGACATGCAACATGTTCTTTATCAATATTCAGATGTTTTGTAACATAAGATATAATATTTTCTTCTGTAACAGAAGTTTTAAATGATGATAAGTGGATCCATTTCATTTTAAGAACCACTTCTAATTCAGAATTAGAACTCACTCCAACCACTACTTTACGTTTTTTAGGATGTTTTTTCCTCTTAGTAACGTGACTCCAATCTTGAGCATTCGACAAAAGATCGGAATTAAAATCGGCTACATTCGCATCACTGATGGATTGATTCCCATCATCATCAATAACAGCATTAGTTTCCAGTTGATTAACAGAATTAACAGCAGCCACAACAGCATTAACTTCATTAACACCATTAATTGGAGCTGTTTTTTTTAACATGAAAATCACCATTAACAGCCAAATTATTGTTAACAGCATTTGAATGAACAGAAGTACCAACAGCAGTTTGTTTAGCATAGCTACAGACAGGTCGATCATCAACAGAATTGTTTGCACTGGCAAACCTCACAAGTAATTACACAGTTTATTTGGATGTTTTTAAAACACTTTGAACAAACGATTTTTTCCGACGGCATTACAGACAACCAGTCTTATTGACAGCAGAAACTAAACTCCTTTAATTTAAAAACTTTAATTTTTAATTTTTAATTTTTAATTTTTAATTTTTAATTTTTAATTTTTAATTTTTAATTTTTAATTTTTTATTTTTAATTTTTAATTTTTAATTTTTAATTTTTAATTTTTAATTTTTAATTTTTAATTTTTAATTTTTAATTTTTAATTTTTAATTTTTAATTTTTAATTTTTAATTTTTAATTTTTAATTTTTAATTTTTAATTTTTAATTTTTAATTTTTAATTTTTAATTTTTAATTTTTAATTTTAATTTTTAATTTTTAATTTTTAATTTTTAATTTTTTAAATTTTTAATTTTTAATCTTAAATATTTTTTAATTTTTAATTTTTAATTTTTAATTTTTAATTTTTAATTTTTAATTTTTAATTTTTAATTTTTAATTTTAGTTTTTAATTTTTAATTTTTAATGTTTAATGTTTAATTTTTAATTTTTAATTTTTAATTTTTCATTTTTAATTTTTCATTTTTAATTTTTAATTTTTAATCTTTAATTTTTAATTTTTAATTTTTAATTTTTAATTTTTAATTTTTAATTTTTAATTTTTAATTTTTAATTTTTAATTTTAATTTTTAATTTTTAATTTTTAATTTTTAATTTTTAATTTTAATTTTTAATTTTTAATTTTTAATTTTTAATTTTTAATTTTTAATTTTTAATTTTTAATTTTTAATTTTTAATTTTTAATTTTTAATTTTTAATTTTTAATTTTTAATTTTTAATTTTTAATTTTAATTTTTAATTTTTAATTTTTAATTTTTAATTTTTAATTTTTAATTTTTAATTTTTAATTTTTAATTTTTAATTTTTAATTTTTAATTTTTAATTTTTAATTTTTAATTTTTAATTTTTTAATTTTTATTATTTAATTTTTAATTTTTAATTTTTAATTTTTAATTTTTAATTTTTAATTTTTAATTTTTAATTTTTAATTTTTAATTTTTAATTTTTAATTTTTAATTTTTAATTTTTAATTTTTAATTTTTAATTTTTAATTTTAATTTTTAATTTTAATTTTTAATTTTAATTTTTAATTTTTAATTTTTAATTTTTAATTTTTAATTTTTAATTTTTAATTTTTAATTTTTAATTTTTAATTTTTAATTTTTAATTTTTAATTTTTAATTTTTAATTTTTAATTTTTAATTTTTAATTTTTAATTTTTAATTTTTAATTTTTAATTTTTAATTTTTAATTTTTAATTTTTAATTTTTAATTTTTATTTTTAATTTTTAATTTTTAATTTTTAATTTTTAATTTTTAATTTTTAATTTTTAATTTTTAATTTTTAATTTTTAATTTTTAATTTTTAATTTTTAATTTTTATTTTTAATTTTTAATTTTTAATTTTTAATTTTTAATTTTTAATTTTTAATTTTTAATTTTTAATTTTTAATTTTTAATTTTTAATTTTTAATTTTTAATTTTTAATTTTTAATTTTAATTTTTAATTTTTAATTTTTAATTTTTAATTTTTAATTTTTAATTTTTAATTTTTAATTTTTAATTTTTAATTTTTAATTTTTAATTTTTAATTTTTAATTTTTAATTTTTAATTTTTAATTTTTAATTTTTAATTTTTAATTTTTAATTTTTAATTTTTAATTTTTAATTTTTAATTTTTAATTTTTAATTTTTAATTTTTAATTTTTAATTTTTAATTTTTAATTTTTAATTTTTAATTTTTAATTTTTAATTTTTAATTTTTAATTTTTAATTTTTAATTTTTAATTTTTAATTTTTAATTTTTAATTTTTAATTTTTAATTTTTAATTTTTAATTTTTAATTTTTAATTTTTAATTTTTATTTTAATTTTTAATTTTTAATTTTTAATTTTTAATTTTTTAATTTTTAATTTTTAATTTTTAATTTTTAATTTTTAATTTTTAATTTTTAATTTTTAATTTTTAATTTTTAATTTTTAATTTTTAATTTTTAATTTTTAATTTTTAATTTTTAATTTTTAATTTTTAATTTTTAATTTTTAATTTTTAATTTTTAATTTTTAATTTTTAATTTTTAATTTTTAATTTTAATTTTAATTTTTAATTTTTATTTTTAATTTTAATTTTTAATTTTTAATTTTTAATTTTTAATTTTTAATTTTTAATTTTTAATTTTTAATTTTAATTTTTAATTTTTAATTTTTAATT